>CAUDMG010003165.1:407500-500000 GCA_958450375.1 Homarus gammarus | reverse complement strand
AAAACTTATCGATCTTAAGGTGTTGATATACTGTGTGTTAAGGGGTCATCTCAGGGGTTTAAGGGCCATGTTAGGTGTTTAAGTGGTCTCTCTCTCTCTCTCTCTCTCTCTCTCTCTCTCTCTCTCTCTCTCTCTCTCTCTCTCTCTCTCTCTCTCTCTTCTCCCTCCCTCCCTCCCTCCTTCACTCCCTTCTCCCCCTCTCACTCACCCTCTCCCTCCCTCACCCTCCCTCCCTCCCTCCCTCACTTCTCCCTCATTTCTCCCTCCCTCCCTCCCTCCCTCCCTCCCTCCCTCACCCTCCCTCCTTCCCTCCCTCCCTCCCTTCCTCCCTCCCTCCCTCCCTCCCTCTCTCCCTCTCTCCCTCAGTACTTTAATATTCATCCAGGCTACATCAGATTCATTCATTTGTACTTAATCAGGGTGCGTTTGTGTATGTAAATGAGCCTGATGACTGGGAGAGAGGCAGTGTAGATGATGGGAATTAACTCGACACAGGCTGAGAGGCATAGTGTGAGAGGCAGCTGTTGTTATTGTTGTTATTGTTGATGTTATTGATGTTGTTATTGTTGTTGGTGTTGTTGATATTATTGTTGTTATTGATGTTGTTGTTGTTTTTGTTTTTTCATTATTATTATTATTATTATTATTATTATTATATCGCCTGAAGAGTGGGGAGGGGATAGGGGGGTAGTGAATAGAGGAGAGGAGAGTGAGAATAAGAGAAGGGAGAGTAAGGGGTGAGGAGAAAGGAGGCAAATGTGAAGGGATAGAGAGGGAAAATTCAGGTAACAGGAGAGGGGAGGTGAGGGGGAGTGTGTGTGTGTGAGGGGAAAAGTAAGGTGAAATGGAGGGAAGACGGAGGGGGGGGGGGGTGAGGGTACGCCGAATTCAATCACACAAAAATGTTTCACAGATTCAGGAAGGCTGACGGCATACATCTGAATGATTGAGGTGTTATTTACCAGATGGAGACGCAATGCTTTTATTTACTTCTCGACTTGTTTACGTAATATGAGTTTCTGGTCGTCATGGCAACCACAGCAGGAGGTACAGTAAACTACAGCAACCACAGCAGGAGGTACAGTAAACTACAGCAACCACAGCAGGAGGTACAGTAAAATACAGCAACCACAGCAGGAGGTACAGTAAACTACAGCAACCACAGCAGGAGGTACAGTAAAATACAGCAACCACAGCAGGAGGTACAGTAAAATACAGCAACCACAGCAGGAGGTACAGTAAAATACAGCAACCACAGCGGGAACTATAAGGGATGTTGTGTGTGTGTGGGAGGGGGGGGGGAGGAGTGTGTCGTTTCAGGGTATATGAATGTGTGTGTGTGTAGGTATATCACATCCCTCCCTCCCTCACTCCCTCCATCCCTCCATCACTCCCTCCCGCCATCACTCCCTCCCTCCGAATGGCAGCTGAGGGTAAAACTGCCCCCCCCCCCCCCAAAAAAAAAAATAATAAAAAATAAAAATCGCACCAGAATGACAGTTTTTGGTTAGGTTAGGTTAGCTAGGGGACGGACGGGAAAGAACAACGAAATATTTCAATTCCCGCGAGTTTGACAATTTCCGTAGCTTGTGTGTGTATGTGTGTGTGTGTGTGTGTGTGTGGGTGTATGTAAGCAAAACAGATGAGTGTCGTTTGGGTCTTTGTCAGGGCGTAACGAGAAGAGTCAACAGAGATGGATAAGCGGGAAGAAGGTCGGCCTCTTGAACACAATGGCAAAATAACCAATATGTGTCGGTCAGGTTCCCACAATGAATACGAGGTCGTAAGTTTCAACTGATACAATATATGTGTGTGTGTGTGTGTGTGTGTGTGTGTGTGTGTGTGTGTGTGTGGCTTCCTTCTTCTCCTCCAACCTCGCTTATTTTAATGGTAAAGTTGGCGATATTCAAGTGGTAGCGTGGAGGGAAGGAGGGTGGGAGGGGTGAGTGATGGAGGGAGGAAGGGAGGGAGTGAATTATGAACGGAGGGAGGGAGGGAGGGAGGGAAGGATATAGGTACAGAGAGAGAGAGAGAGTGAGAGAAAGAGAGAATATATCTCTTCAATATATCCAAAGTGAATCTGACTGCAATTTCTGTCTGTGATTGGAATCGTCTTCACTCCAGCTGACAAGTTAGGTGCTTCCTGTTCTCGTTCATCCTGGGAAATATAACGACATATCAGAATAGAAAATAAGACTCACCTGAAGATTGACCCCCCCTCCCTCAGCACCTCTCCCAGCCTATAATACTTGAAGATTAACTTAACCTAATGCTAACTAACCTAACCTAACCTAGGGTGGTAGTCTCCCCAGGGTTCTTTCTTCCCAAGGATAATTATTCTCTCAGGGTAATTATCTCTCCAGAGTGGTCATCTCCCCACGGTGGTAGTCTCCCCAGGATTCTTATCTCCTCAGGGTTTTTATTTCCCCAGGGTGGTAATCTCCCCAGGGTGGTAATCTCCCCAGGGTGGTAATCTCCCCAGCGTTCTTATCTCCCCAGGGTGGTAATCTCCCCAGGGTCACATTAGTTACCGTGGTGTCTCTTCCCTCCACAAAACCACCGAATTTATTGAGATACAACTCGGGAGACTGATAATAAATCCTTGTTTGTTGGGGGCCTTTGTTTGTGTCCTGGCTGTTGTTTACATCTGTTGTCTGTGTCCTGGCTGTTGTTTACGTCTGTTGTCTGTGTCCTGGCTGTTGTTTACGTCTGTTGTCTGTGTCCTGGCTGTTGTTTACGTCTGTTGTCTGTGTCCTGGCTGTTGTTTACATCTGTTGTTTGTGTCCTGGCTGTTGTTTACGTCTGTTGTCTGTGTCCTGGCTGTTGTTTACGTCTGTTGTCTGTGTCCTGGCTGTTTAATAAGTTACCAGAGAGAGAGAGAGAGAGAGAGAGAGAGTATGCCTTGGGAGGAGAGACAATGGGGTGGGGAGGGTAGACAGTAGGGCGGGGAGGGGAGACAGTAGGGCGGGGAGGAGAGACAGTAGGGCGGGGAGGAGAGACAATGGGGTGGGGAGGGTAGACAGTAGGGCGGGGAGGGGAGACAGTAGGGCGGGGAGGAGAGACAATGGGGAGGGGAGGGGAGACAGTAGGGCGGGGAGTAGAGACAGTAGGGCGGGGAGGAGAGACAGTAGGGCGGGGAGGAGAGACAGTAGGGCGGGGAGGGAAGACAGTAGGGCGGAGAGGGAAGACAGTAGGGCGGGGAGGAGAGACAGTGGGGGTGGGGAGGGTAGACAGTAGGGTGGGGAGAAGAGACAGTAGGGCGGGGAGGTTAGACAGTAGGGCGGGGAGGGGAGACAGTAGGGCGGGGAGGAGAGACAGTAGGGCGGGGAGGGGAGACAGTAGGGCGGGGAGGGGAGACAGTGGGGTGGGGAGGGGAGACAGTAGGGCGGGGAGGGGAGACAGTAGGGCGGGGAGGAGAGACAGTAGGGCGGGGAGGGAAGACAGTAGGGCGGGGAGGGAAGACAGTAGGGCGGGGAGGGAAGACAGTAGGGCGGGGAGGGAAGACAGTAGAGCGGGGAGGAGAGACAGTAGGGCGGGGAGGGAAGACAGTAGGGCGGGGAGGGAAGACAGTAGGGCGGGGAGGGGAAACAGTAGGGCGGGGAGGAGAGACAGTAGTGTGGGGAGGAGAGACAGTAGGGCGGGGAGGAGAGACAGTAGGGGTGGGGAGAAGAGACAGTAGGGCGGGGAGGAGAGACAGTAGGGCGGGGAGGGAAGACAGTAGGAGCGGGGAGGGAAGACAGTAGGGCGGGGAGGGAAGACAGTAGGGCGGGGAGGGGAGACAGTAGGGCGGAGAGGGGAGACAGTAGGGCGGGGAGGGGAGACAGTAGGGCGGGGAGGGAAGACAGTAGGGCGGGGAGGAGAGACAGTGGGGTGGGGAGGGGAGACAGTAGGGCGGGGAGGAGAGACAGTAGGGCGGGGAGGGGAGACAGTAGGGCGGGGAGGGAAGACAGTGGGGCTGGGAGGGGAGACAGTGGGGCTGGGAGGGGAGACAGTAGGGCGGGGAGGGGACACAGTAGGGCGGGGAGGGGAGACAGTAGGAGCGGGGAGGGAAGACAGTAGGGCGGGGAGGGGAGACAGTAGGGCGGGAAGTGGAGACAGTGGGGCGGGGAGGGGAGACAGTAGGGCGGGGAGGGGAGACAGTAGGGTGGGGAGAGGAGACAGTAGGGCGGGGAGGAGAGACAGTAGGGCGGGGAGGGAAGACAGTAGGGCGGGGAGGGGAGACAGTAGGGCGGGGAGGAGAGACAGTAGGGCGGGGAGGGGAGACAGTGGGGTGGGGGGTATAATCATGACAGACGACTACCAACATTCTTTACACTCAAATAGGGTCACCGCCCCCCCCCCCCCCCCCCCCCCGCCCCCGTGAGATAGGTGTCGTGAGGGGGAGAGAGAGAGAGACAGAGATAGAAACGGAAGAGAAAGGAGGGTGAGAGATGGAGGAAGGAGAGAGAGAGAGAGAGAGAGAGAGAGAGAGAGAGAGAGAGAGAGGGAGGAGGGAAAAGGGAGGGTGGGAGGTGGAATGGGAGAAGCACAATGAGAGAGGGCGGGATGGAGGAAAGAGAGAGAGAGAGAGAGAGAGAGAGAGAGAGAGAGAGAGAGAGAGAGAGAGAGAGAGAGAGAGAGAGAGAGGCCCACCACTGGACTATCTAAGAAAGCTTAAAAAGTTGTCAGGACTTAGATCGCTTCTCCTGTAAGTTAAGGT
Organism: Homarus gammarus; assembly: GCA_958450375.1. Classification (NCBI taxonomy): domain Eukaryota; kingdom Metazoa; phylum Arthropoda; class Malacostraca; order Decapoda; family Nephropidae; genus Homarus; species Homarus gammarus. Next base: position 495,301 of record CAUDMG010003165.1, on the reverse strand, counting down.
GGCTGATACGACTACCTCATGACCTGCATACATACCTGTGGATGTATGTATGTATGTATGTATGCGTTTGGGGGGGTATGTGTATGCGTGTGGGTGAGGGGTAAGTGTGGGTGTGTGCGTGGGAGGGGGGGGGGGGGCGGAGGGGGGAGCGTTAATGAGTCGACAATGACGCACTCAGCCTCCAAGCGTGAGCATGTCCCCGTGGCTCTAATACCATCTGGCAGCTGGTGGTGTGTTGTTAGGTGGCTCATTATTCTTGTTGGGTCGTGCTGTACTCCCTCCCTTCCCTCCCCCCCCCCTTGCTCCACCCTAATACCCCTCCTCCCTTTGAAACCACCCCTTACTCCCCCCCTGACCATCACGTTTGGAGGAAATCTACTAACGATGGAGCGATGTGGAGTGTGTCGAGTTCGTGAGGACTATTTCCGGACTAGTAGCCTTTACGGACTAGCAGCCTTTCCGGATTAGTAGCCTTTCCGGACTAGTAGCCTTTCCGGATTAGTAGCCTTTCCGGACTAGTAGCCTTTCCGGATTAGTAGCCTTTCCGGACAAGTAGCCTTTCCGGACTAGTAGCCTTTACGGACAAGTAGCCATCACGAACTAATAGCCATTCCGGACTAATAGCTATTCTGAACTAGTAGGGTTCTGAACCAGTGACCAAAAGGAAGAAAACTAAAAATACGGCTCAAATGTCGAAAATGACGAAAATGATTCCGGGACTTAGAAACCTTCCATATCAGGATAGGTTGAAGAAACTTAACTTGCATTCCCTAGAAAGACGAAGAGTGCGGGGAGATATGATAGAAGTATTTAAGTGGGTGAAAGGAATCAATAAAGGGGATATAGATAAAGTTCTTATAATATCCGAGCAGGATAGGACTCGGAGCAACGGATTTAAGTTGGATAAGTTTAGGTTTAAGAGGGAGATAGGAAGGAACTGGTTCACAAATAGGGTGGTGGACGAGTGGAACAAGCTTAGCAACTTTGTAGTAAGTGCTGGAACTCTGGAAAGTTTCAAAAGGAGGCTGGATAGATTCATGGATGATAGAGAGTGGTAGTAACTCTCGACAGGAGCTGCCATGCACAGGCCAACCGGCCTATTGCAGACTCCTTATTTTCTTATGTTCTTATGTAACCAAACCTAACCCACACCACCGTACACACAAAGTCCAAACTATTACTCACACACACACACACACACACACACACACACACACACACACACACACACACACATTATCTCATCCTATTACGAACTTGAGGGCGTTAATTACTCTCTCCCTTCCGCCGTAATGTTGGTTCCGTGTCGCTGTTGGACGGATGTTGGTTGGTTTCCATGACCAAGATCTTGTAGTACGGGTCTTCCTCGTGTGTGTGTGTGTGTGTGTGTGTGTGTGTGTGTGTGTGTGTGTGTTCGTAGATATTTTCAACCTAATGTTTCTTTTTCGTCCGTGGTATTGTACGTGTCGTGTCCGTCTGTCCGTGATTCTGGTGTAATTTATAAGCCCCATCCTCCCTACGTACACTGGGTTATGTACGAGTGGTTTACTCTTTAGAAGTGAGTCAGATATACAAGTAGAAAGAGAGAGAGAGAGAGAGAGAGAGAGAGAGAGAGAGAGAGTAACAGGGTAGGTTTACTGTGTTCCCTCGTCATTGAGCTAATGTCTCTCTCTCTCTCTCTCTCTCTCTCTCTCTCTCTCTCTCTCTCTCTCTCTCTCTCTCTCTCTCTCTCTCTCTCTCTCTCTCTCTCGTGTATCTATCCATCCATCTATCTACCCACCCACCACCACAGTCCCACCACACCATACCATTCTACCACAATCACACCTCCTACCACTACCAACACCACCACAACACAATCACAGCGCCCACAACCACCACCATCTTACCACCACTACCACAGAGATATTACCTTCTAAATCACCAATTAACGACAACACACCTGATTAACGACACAAGTTGGTTAATTAATAAAAGATGAACGAGAGGTAAGTCGAGGTTAATTACAGAAGGATAATAACACTAAGATGATAAGGTGGTTAATTGTCTTTATTTTTATTGGTTGATGTTATAGGATATTGGTGAATGTGACCTGACTTGACCTGTAATGACCTGGCTTGATATAAACTGACCTTGATTAAGTTACGATATAGGGGTTGAGGTAATGAGTTGGTGGAGATGTGACTTGACCTGATCTAATCTGACGTGACCAAACCTAACTAAACCTGACCTGAGCTGACTGACTTGACCTAAACTAACCTAACCTAACCTGACCTGGCTTGCGGTAATGAATTGGTGATGATGTGACTTGATCTGACCTAACCTGACTTAAACTAACCGAACCAGGTAAAGCTATTTGTGAACTACGAGTCAGGTCAAAGTGTTAAATGTTTCCAGGTTCCTGTACAAACTAGTGGAGGAGCCATTGAATATAACATGACCCCAGGCCAAAGTTCAGAGTGTATGACCTATTGACCTCTCTCTCTCTCTCTCGCTTCTTTCTTTCTTTCTTTCTTTCTTTCTTTCTCTCTTTCTGTCTGACTCTCTCTCTTTCTCTCTCTCTCTTTCCTCTGCTATACGGTGGGTGTCTGCTGAGCCATCCCTCCTCTCCCCTCTCCTGGCTCGGGGATGGTAGTCGTGTCCTTTGAGGCTTAACAGGTACAGCAGAGAGAAGGACCTCACCTGGTTTTCCACTCAGGTAAACTCAATCAACGGGACAGACCATGTGAATCACGATACAGGTGAAGGTGTATTATTGTACGTGATGTATTGAGGGTCATTGTTGTACGTGATGTATTGAGGGTTATTGTTGTACGTGATGTATTGAGGGTTATTGTTGTACGTGATGTATTGAGGGTTATTGTTGTACGTGATGTATTGAGGGTTATTGTTGTACGTGATGTATTGATGGTTATTGTTGTACTTGATGTATTGAGGGTTATTGTTGTACGTGATGTATTGATGGTTATTGTTGTACGTGATGTATTGAGGGTTATTGTTGTACGTGTACTTGATGGTTATTGTTGTACGTGATGTATTGAGGGTTATTGTTGTACGTGTACTTGATGGTTATTGTTGTACTTGGATACTATTAGATGTTTCTTAAGGATATATATTAGTAATTTAATAACGACTTCATATTACTAGTAGTTATATATAATATAATAATAATGGATGGCCGGCCCTAAGGTCACCTAGGCGTGAATTTGTTTAAGGTGTAGAAGCTGTCGCCAACACAACAACCACACCCTGAGTTAACGAGTTGCATGACCCAGTGTCAAGGAATAGTCCGAGAAGACTGGACAGCTCGCCAACTGCACCGGCTAACCATTACCCCGGAACGCGATCCGCAAATCTATTAAAATCCAGGTGCCCAATTACTGCTGGGTAGACAGAGGCAAATGGCGTAAAGAAACTTGCCCATAGTTCACCCTGCCCGGGGATCAAACCCGAGTCCGCTCGCTTGCGAGGCGAGAATGGTGACCATTACACCACAGGTTATATACATAGGTTCTCACACGCTCACACACACACACACACACACACACACACACACACACAATACGAAAACTACTTAGGAAATATTACGAAAGCTGAGAAGAATCTTTCACTTTCTTCTCTCTTGAGAAACAGAAGAAGGGAAGAATCTCAAATTATTTCTTCTTGAAAGATAAGTAGGAAAAATCTCTCACCTTTTCACTTTTGAGAGAAAAGAAAGGGAAAAATCTCTCATTTTTATCCTCCTTGAGAGACAGTGAGAAACAGAGAGACAAGAGAAGGAAAAAATATCACGTTTTTTCCTCTTGAAAGATAAAAAGGAAAAAATCTCTCACTTTTTCCCTTCTTGAGAGACAATGCGCTTGTGACCCCCCACCTGGCAGGCTTCTCACAGCGGCCTCGTCTCACCCATTATTGCCGATGGGGAAGTTCCTCCTCATTCACTTAATTGATATCTCAATTTTCTCTTCTTTTCCCCCCTTCTAAATCACAGTCAATAGTGGATAGTCTTCTCTGGGGATAGTCTACTCTCAGGATAGTTTTTTTGTGGATAGTATACTCTGTGGATAGTCTTTTGGGGATAGTCTTTTGTGGATAACCTTTCGTGAGGAAAGTTTTTTGTGAATAGTCTTAGGATATCTGTTAGGACTAGTTACTATTATTACTTCATACTTTCGGTTTGTATAATAGTCTGAGATCTCTATTAATAGTATTTACTAATTCTACGTTTTATCTAGTTCTACTTTTTCTGAATAGTCTATAGGGGGTTTACTGAGACTATTTCCTATTACTAGTACTGTATGTATTAAACTATTCTTGTTGTTAGTTATTTTATGAATATTTTGTTGGTTATAAATATTATAATGGCGTTGTTGGATTTCCTTAGTCAATTTGTTTTTTATCAATTATTATTAGTATTATTTTCTACGTCCACTGGCCATTTAACCTTATCTCTGGGTGTTAGTTTCCCTTCAAATGATGTTAATTTAACCCCAGACAACGATTTTATGTCATACTGATAAGGTTAATTTGATCACGTGGTTTGTTTTTAAGAGTTTGGGTCAATTTCGTGTTTTATTAAGTTTCTCCCAAGAAGCTTAATAATTTAACCCCGTTTTCTTCTTCATTTTTTAACTTCTCAGCCACAAAGTTTTCTAGGAACACTTCTCTAAAACCACTAAACAAATCTTTATGAAAGTTTTGTGTGATTATGCATTTTGATGAGACGATATTCAGAGCATCAACCAATTTGCTCAAACATTGATATCTTCGTGGAAAAATGCGATTAGTTTTTACCTGCTGAAAAATGATGAACGTTTTTTTGGGGGGGGAGGGGGTAGCTTAATTCCGTTTTTTCTTTTAAACTAAAGGGGAAACTTCTGTATTTCCAAGCAGTCACAATTTCTTGCTAATCCTAAGTTATTTCCTTCTTATGTGAGATTAATTAAGTATCTGTAGGTTGTCAGGCCACACAACGTCTAATTTCTCTCGTTTATACGCCAGCAGGAGTATTTTCTACAGCCTTATCTACGACACCGGAGTATTGGAACCTAACTCACGCCAGATAGCTGATCTAATTTTACTCATATTAAATGTAAGCCAACAATTTTCCCTTCAGAACTGCGAAAGTTAAAGTGGATGGCACGAGGGCGAGTTGTGGAGGCCAGGGACGGTGGTGTGGAGGTATGGAGGTCAGGGACTGTGGTGTGGAGGTGTGGAGGCCAGAGGCTGTGGTTTGGAGGTATAGAGGTCAGGGACTGTGGTGTGGACTCTCTCTCTCTCTCCTACACATTATCTTTCCTCTATTTCTATACCTTCCTTCTTCCTTCCCTACTTCCCTCCCTTACCCTTCATCCTCCTTCCCTACCTCCCTCTCCCTCCCATCACCTCACCCTCCCTTTCTGTTTCTCCTAATTCCTTTTCCTCCCTTCCTCCTCTTCCTAACCATCTTCCCTTCCTTTCTCCCTCCTCCCTCTCCCTTAAACCCACTTCCTTCCCCTTCTCTTACCTCCCTCCCGCCCTCCAGGCCTCAGCAGCAGTAGGGGGAGAAGGTGTAATCATCGTGCGCTGGGCTCAAGGGAATCTCTTAAATTCCATTATTCTCACACACTCGGGAATAAGTAAGAGTAGGTCGAGTCAGTTAGGTCGATGAGTCCCAACAGGTCGAGTCAGTTAGGTCGATGAGTCCCTACAGGTCGAGTCAGTTAGGTCGATGAGTCTCTACAGGTCGAGTCAGTTAGATCGATGAGTCTCTACAGGTCGAGTCAGTGAGGTCGACAAGTCCCTACAGGTTGAGTCAGTTAGGTCGATGAGTCTCTACAGGTCGAGTCAGTGAGGTCGACAAGTCCCTACAGGTCGAGTCAGTTTGGTCGATTGAGTTCCTACAGGTCGAATCATTGTACTGGCTGGGTATGACACAGAGCTTGGCTGGGTGTGACACAGAACGGGTGTGACACAGAGCGGGTGTGACATAGAGCGGGTGTGACATAGAGCGGGCGTGACACAGAGCGAGTGTAACACAGAGCGAGTGTAACACAGAGCGAGTGTAACACAGAGCGAGTGTAACACAGAGCCTGGTGGGCCATGCCGTCAAACACACCCAAACTTGCCTCTGAATTACCTACTTGATGCCGGTGTCCCTCACTCGTTGTGGTGAGGGGGGTGGTGGGATGGGGGGGATCTCTCCTCCTCCTCCTCCTCCTCCTCCTCCTCCTCCATCTCCTCCTCCTCCTCCTCCTCCTTCTTCTCCTCCTCCTCCTCCTCCTCCTTCTCCTCCTCTTCCTCCTTCCTCTCTGTGTTTCTCTACCAGCTTACTCCCTACCCCTCCCTTCTTACTCATACCCTTCCTCCCTCTCTTCCTCTCCCTCTCTAGTCCAGCCTCTGTCTCCCTACTATTTACCCTTCCTCCTTTCTTTCCCTCTCCCTCTCCTTCCCTCCCCCTCTCCTAATTCCTATCTTTCTCTCCCTTCCATTCCCTCCCTCCCTCCCTCCCCCCCTCCCTCCCTCCCTCCCTGCAGACACCGAGCGGCCCTGGTCACTGATCCACTAATCTTAAAGAGAACTGATGATCGAACACCGTGATAGAGTTTTTCACACTCAACTCAGGATCTTACAGGTATCTGTTCACCTGGCCGTGGACGAGTGTGGTTGTGTGGTGGTGGTGGTAGTGCTGTGTGGACGTGTGTGTGCTGTGTGGTAATATGAACGTGTGTGTACACACATAAACACAATTATTGTCTCCTGTACACACATAAACACTATTAATGTCTCCAGTACACACATGGCGATAGGCTTCCAGAGCGGTATCGTCTCACCTTTAAAACTTCTGAAATCACCTCAAAAACTCAGGGCTTAATACACCTCTGACGGTGGTCCCTCACCTTCCTGGACCACTAGTCATCCCTACCACCATATCTGGACACGAACTTTGTCAAGTCCGGTCTGTGTCCAGCGACGCCACACCGGCCTCTACCCCGCCCACCTGCCTCAGGCCAAACTTGGCATTGAGTGCATGAAGTGTGTCAGGGAGAGAGAGGGAGGAAGAGGAGGGCCAGGGTCAGCGCTCTTCTCCTCCAGGCGCCACAGCCGGGGAGACGTCTCTGGGAAGGGCCTCGTGCTTACCACACCGATCCTCGGAAATTGGAAAAGTTTTCTGAGCCTGAAGGAGAATCAAATCGGTCTGATCAAACTATTAGGAGGTTGAGCCCCGCTATGGTAGTGGCAGGCAGCTGTGGTTCACGAGTACCACGGCTTAACGCGAGCTTATAAGGGCCTCAACACTCTCTATCTTCACCCAGGCAGTAAGGAATCACTTAAGACGTGCCCCCGGCGAGCCTCCAACAACACGGATAAAGTTCTGAGAGCTGAACAAAAGACATAAATTGCCGGAACAATTTCGACGACTCTAATTCTCTTCCGAGGAGAGGCGTGATTGGATCAGCGTCCGTCTGCTCTGGAGGTGCGGGAGGACCTCACGTAAATTCCGCTGTGGCCCTCAACGACCTACTGCGGCGAGAGGAGGAGGAGGAGGGGGGTAAGAAAGAAGAAGAGAGGGGGGGGGGCAGGAAAAGGCGGAGAGGGAAAAAGAAGAGGAGAAGATAGACATGACTTAAAAACTGATAACCTGAGGAGGTCCTGGTGTTGTCCTCCTCCCATACACTTGTCTCTCACCAACAACAGTGATGACCAAGGTACAGTGAGGCGGGAGGTGAGACTGTATGCTTCATCCCTCCCTCTCCCGCCCTCACCATGCGTCACTGGGACAACAGAGGGGCATCACGGGGACAAGGGAGGGCATTTGGCCACCACATGATCACTTCACCATAAGATGTACCTAATAAATAATATAAACTAATTTTTTGACATAACTCGGGTGATATTTGTGATGGATATGATTTAGTTTTCTTCTTTCTTCAACTTATCCTACTCTTCCTCATCTTTCAATTCTCTCTCCTCCTGCTATTCCTCCTCTTCCTCCCCCTCCTCCTCCTCCTCTTCATTCGGCTCCTCCTCCTCCTCCTCCTCCTCATTGTCAGTCAACACTCCTTGGTACTCAATATTCCTCACACAACTTCCTCAACTTCTTCAACCTCATTTTCAAACAAGTTACCCCTCTCTCTCTCTCTCTCTCTCTCTCTCTCTCTCTCTCGCAACATAACCAACCATAGAAGTATGTTAGTGTCATTTTATTTCCATGTTTATTTATGAATACTTTTTCATTACCAAAATACTAGATACTTTTATTCAGAGATACTTCTTACAGATACTTTTTTTTTTTCATTCATATAGATAAATTTTAAAATATTTATTCATATAGATACTTTTTTTACAAATACTTTTCATTCATTCATACATATATTTTTTTTTTTTTTTTACTAAATTTTTCATTCTCTGTATTCAGATATTTTTTACCTCCTTTACGAGACAAACTTTGTAAATTTTGGGTGATAATTTTTGCATCTCTTTCGTCACCAAAGTATTATTTTTACGTGGAAACTTTGGCTGTGACGTGAGTAAAAAAAAAAGTACTACTGTAGACTTGAATTATATGGTTCAATTTAGTTTATATTCTGAGTTTATTGTGATCGTCCAGTGAGGGGGTGTAGGGGTGAGGGTAAGGGGTGAAGTGAGGGGATGAGGGGATGAAGGTGAGGGAAAGAGAGAGAGCGAGAGAATCAGGTACACAGAGAGTGATGAAGGGATACAGGAACCTTAAAGTACAGGTAAACACACACACACACACGCACACACACACACACACACACACACACACACAATTGAAAGCAATGAGGCGTGGAAAGGCGGGATTCGACCCTGAGTTCCCGAGGTGATAGCCTGAGGGTTGTAGGGTGGGTGACTCGGGAATGAAGGAGAGAGGAAGGGTAGGGGTGGGTCGTCCTTGAACCCTCCCCCCCCCCTCCCCCATTCCCACCCCCCTACCCCACCCCTCCCCCATTCCCACCCCCCCCTCCCCCCCCCTCTCCTGGAAGTAAGAACTCGACGACAAAGAAGCCAATCACGTTCCAGTAATACCTCAACGATGTGAGTTATAGCCAGTTAAGATACGTCCTCACATCACCAATTAAAGGACAGTTACAACCAGTTAAGATACGTCCAGTTAAGACGAAAATATCAACTTTTAACCTTTGACAGTTACAACCAGTTAAGATACGTCTAGTTAAGAGGAAAATATCAACTTTTAACCTTTGACTGTTACAACCAGTTAAATACGTCCAGTTAAGGGATAGAAATATAACTCACGAGCCATTGACAGTTACCACCCAGTTAAGATACGTCCAGTTAAGGTAAAATAATGATGGTGGGAGGAACCCCGTGTGAGCCAGCTCTTGGCTGTCCTCCCGCTGGCCAGTCATGTGCACCCTCTGGAAACGTACCCTGGGGGGGGGGGGAAGGAGGGGGTGAGGGTGGAGGTGGTGAGGGGTGGAAGGAGGGGGGAAAAGACTGGGTTAAAACACACACAAAAACTCAATAAACTTTTTTCTCCCAGTTAATGGGTTGGTGGACTTACAGAGGCCATTAATTATGTAGTTAATGGGTTTGTGGGACTTTCTTAGGGCTGACTGGACATAATTTAAACCTAACCTAACTTAACCTAACCTAGACCTCAACATTAACCACTAACTCCCTCTCTACCATACCATTAACCACTTCATTAAACACCATTTACACTTTAATAACAAATCGAGTATAAATAATAAAAAAATAATAATAATAATAAAAATTAATTGGATTAAATAGAGTTACATATATAGGAGAGAAAAAATATATCCTCAAAAATTATATATTAATTTGTGTTATTCGTAAATATAAACTTCGTCCAAAAAACAAAAATCCTAAAAGAATTTATTTCATTTTGAATTCCGGGTGTTAAAAAAAATACTTAATTTATATCATTTATTTAACCGGTGTAAAATTACCCTTATGTTGGGGAGGTAATGTGATGTTTTGGGGGGTGATAATGTTTGACTGGGGAGAATAGAGAGAGAAGGTGGAAGGTTTGGGGGAGAGGAGAGGATTGGGGAGAGATTAGGGAGGTTATTTGGGTTAGGTGAGAGAGAGAGAGAGAGAGGGGGTTTTAGGGGAGATTATCTGGGGAGAATTGGTTATGACGAAGATGTTGGGGTGATTAACTGGAGAGGGAATATTCTGGGGAGATTATGTAGGGTGAAAATAATGAATTGGGGGAGGAAATGAAAGAGTAAAAGATGAGAGGGGGGATGGGGTATTGGGGAGACCATTTTGGGGAGTAGAGAGGAGTTGGGGAGAAGAGTGATCACGGTGTCACAGCTTCACTCCCACCGTAAAAATATGTACATAATTTTAAGCATTTTAATGACACAAGAAGAAGTGGTGTGTGTGTAATAATAATAATAATAATAATTAACGGTTTATTGAAAGAGCTTGGCAGCCAGAAGGCTGAAAATATACAGTTACATATTTGGGGAATGGGTTACGAATTACAAATAATATACAAGTAACATAAGTGACACAGATAAGACATATAATAACTTAGATGGGGAAAAGCTCAAACTACAGTTCATTTCAACATAGTGACAGTGTTACAGTATTACAAGTTATTGATAATTTTTACAATGGTTGGGACTGGGCTGTTCTTATAGCGATCAGTTCGTGCACGTATGGGCTGGATGCGGTTGTGGTGTCGCACAGCAATTCTCGGACAAGGGATCTCAGGTGGTAGTAGGAGCCGGTGTCGGGGATGGTGTAGAAGCTTCTTACCAAATTTGCAGATGAGGTCGTGGTGATGGTCAGTGAGAGTCGAAAGGGTCAGTGTGTTGAGCGCTTCTTGATATGTGGAGTAGGAGGGGGAGAGAATAATCTTGCATGCCCTCTTTTGCACTTTTTCTAGGTGTTTACGTTGTGTGGCATTTAGGGAGGAAGACCAGGTGGGGGAGGCATAGGTGAGCTTGGGAAGTATGAATGTTGTGTAAACACTGAGGAGCTCGTGTGCAGGAACTCCGAGGGACTTGAGTCGGCGGAGGAGGTGGAGACGGAAACTGGAGGATTTGACAACTTCATTGACGTGTGGTTTCCAATTTAGTTTGTTGTCTATGGTGACGCCGAGGAGCTTCGTGGAATCTACAACCTGGAGTGTGTTCGGACCTAGAGTAATGGAAGGAGGTGGGACAATGTCGGAGGAGAGGTTGATGTGCATAACCATGGTCTTGGTATGGTTGATGGTGACATGGTTGTTGGTGGCCCAGTTTTGGAGACTGTTCAATAAATCCTGAAGGGCGGTATAGTTGGGAGCAGAATTGTTGACGCTGATCCCAATGGTGGAGTCGTCGACATATTTCCAGCGAGCAGGGGTTTCTCTTAGGGCATCATTGATGAGCATAAGGAAGCAGAGTGGTCCCATCTTGGTGCCTTGGGGGACGCCACAGGTGAGTGACTGAGAGGTGGAGACAGCCCCTCGGAAGCGTACAGCTTGGCGTCGGTCACTGAGGAAGTCTGTAAGCCATGGTATGAGGCTTCTTCGAAGCCCGAGGTCAATAGCTTTGTTGATGATTATATTGTGGTCGACTAGGTCGAACGCTTTAGTGAAATCAATGAAGGCGACAGCTACAGACGTTTTTCGTTTCTCGAGATGGCGGTATATGTAATCGAGAAAGCTGACAAGACAGTGAGTGGTGGAGGAAGTTTTCATGTTGCCAAATTGCTGAGGGTCTACGACTCCTGCAATATCAGCATAAGCCCAGTCGAACACAAAACTTTCACAGATTAGGCTGGGTATTGGGGTGATTGCAATAGGTCGTAGCTGATTTAAGGATTGTGGGCTGGTTGACTTGGGCACTGGTGATACATAAGAGGTTTTCCAGTCAGCTGGGCATCTGTGTGTGTGTGTGTGTGTGTGTGTGGAATGAATACCTGTTCAATAATGACCTTCTTTACACACCTGTTCAATTAATATGGCAGCTAACCCACCATAATGGCATCTAACCCACCATAATGGCATCTAACCCACCATAATGGCAGCTAACCGACCATTATAGCAGCTCACCCACCATTATGGCAGCTAACCCACCATTATGGCAGCTAACTGACCATTATAGCAGCTCACCCACCATTATGGCAGCTCCCATAATGGTAGCTCCTCTCTCCTGTGCTCGTTATGGAGGCAACAGTAATCACCCCATTAGCTGTTATTGTCATTGTTTCTTGAGAGAGGAAGAGGGGTGTTGTCGTTAAGGCTTTACCAGTTGTCGTTTTGTTAGCAGTTCGGTCATGATATGAAGAAGTTATATGGTCTGTTGTCACTCCTGTTGTCACTACTGTTGTCACTACTGTTGTCAGTACTGTTGTTACTATTGTTGTCACTACTGTTGTACTACTGTTGTCACTACTGTTGTTACTACTGTTGTCACTACTGTTGTTACTACTGTTGTCACTACTGTTGTTACTACTGTTGACACTACTGTTATCACTACTGTTATCACTACTGTTGTCACTACTGTTGTCACTACTGTTGTCACTACTGTTGTCACTGTCGTGACTACCATTATAAATACTCTTATAAACATTGTTACTGATTATTCATGTGATTGGTGATTTTTCCTGGTAACGTGATTATCCTGGTGATTGGTGATTATCCTCATGACTGATAATTTAGGTGGTAATTGTCCAGTTAAATGACGGGAGGGAGAATTTGGGTGATGGAGTCGTTTGTCTCTGTCTGGGTGGCCATCATGAGGCGACCCCCCCCCCCCCCTCCTCCTCCTCCAGGGGCTGCCAGGGGTGTGTGTGAGCCTCCGAGGACGTGGATAGATGGTTCTTGGGTGTGTTGAAGCCTTTAGGGATGTGTTATAGGCTGTCAGGGTGTGTTGAAGCTTTGAAGGGTGTGTTAGAAGCCGTCAGGGTGTGTGTTGGAGCCTTTAGGGGTGTGTTATATAGGCTGTCAGGGTGTGTTGAAGCCTTCTAGGGTGTGTTAGAGGTTAGTAGGGTGTGTGTTGGAGCCTTTAGGGATGTGCTAGGGGGCTGTCAGTGTGTGTTGAAGCCTTGAAGGATGTGTTAGAGGTTAGTAGGGTGTGTTGAAGCTTTTAGAGGGGTGCGAGGGCCCTGTCTGTCTGTCTGTCTGTCTGTCTGTCTGTCTTAGCACCTCCATTTATTCTTCTTCCTCTTCTTTCTTCTTTCTTTTCTCTCTTGGTTTCTTTCATCGCCTCCCATCCCGAGGTGTCTAGAACTCGTGGTATAGCACTTTCTGGACTCTGTCGACCTCACAACGGACACTTATACGGGAAAGCTAGTTGTTAACGGTGTATATAAAGAGCCTTAGCGGTCAGATAATAACATGACCTGAATTGTTTGATAGTAGGAATGGCGTCTCTCTCTCTCTCTCTCTCTCTCACACATATGACGTATCTTAGTCACGTGTGTCGTAGCTATAACACTCAATAGGGTCATGCATGAGACATCAGTTTGGTGTGTGTGTGTGTGTGTGTGTGTGTGTGTGTGTGTGTGTGTGTGTGTGTTTGTGTGTGTGTGTGTGTGTGTGTTTCGTATCAGCGGTAAGAGAAAAAAGAGAGATAGTGAGAAAATGGAGGAGAGAGAGAGAGAGAGAGAGAGAGAGAGAAAAAAAATGAACGCCACCACAGGAAGAAGACTGGCATGCATTCGTTCGTCTGGGGTTACCTCCCTCCCAACACCATGTCATTACAAAGTGATCGCCAGACGCTGTTGATTGCTTGTACTGGCGTCGTCAGTCATCCGCTAAATTAGGACTGAAGGCATCATTTGGTGGACCTGTGTTGGCCGGAAGTGAAGCCCGGAGAGTCTCATTATCCGGACATTGTTTGGTCTCGTTATCCGGACATTGTTTGGTCTCATTATATATACTGTGGTCTCGTTATCCGGACATTGTTTGGTCTCATTATATGTACTTTATTCTCGTTATATATACGGTGTCCTAGTTAACCGAATTTAGTTGTTTTTTTTGTTAAATGTATTTTACTGGTGTTCTCGTTAACCGTTGTCTCTTAGTGCTCTCGTTAATCGTCCTCTGCTGACATCTTCGTTAACCCTCCCTCTTTAGTGCCATCCGTCCAGCCCTCTGCCCGCCACTCATTAAACCACCACCTTTTTTTTCCTCTGCTTTTGGTTTTTCCTTCCTTTCTACCCTCCTTCCTCCTTCCTTCCTTCCTTCCTTCCTCTCTTCTTTCCTCCATTCCTCCTTCTCTCTTAGACAAAACTATATAAAAAACCCTTCTCTTCTTCCCTCCTTCCTTCCTTCCTGCCATCCTTCCTTCTTCACGACCAAACACGTCAATAATACTTGTCCTTTCCTTCCTTCCTTCCTACGCCCCTCCCTCCTTCCTTCCTTCCTTCCTTCCTTCCTTCCTTCCTTCCTTCCTTCCTCCTTCCTTCCTTCCATTCTTCTTTCTTTTCGAACAAACCACGTCTAAAAAACATACTACCCAGATGCTCCGTCCACCAGTCTCCTAGCACAATGACCATCGCCTCTACACCACAAAAAGTCCTATAGGATATTGATAGCTCCTACCTGAATTCCTACCAAGTCCTGCACAACTTACTGGGGGGTAATGCTGAGAAAATTGAAGTGAGAGTGAAAGTGTGTGTGTGTGTGTGTGTGTGTGTGAAGGTGAATGCTGGTGAGTGTGAGAAGAAAAGTGTGTGTTTGTGAGTGAATGGGTGAAAGTAGGAGAGAGAGAGAGAGAGAGAGAGAGAGAGAGAAGAATGTGATGATGGTGATAGTAGTGATGATATTGATGATGATAATGATGGTAGTAGCAAAAAATCATCACCACCTACTGCCCCTCAATTCCTCTCCTCCCCATCACCCAGGTCCTCCCCCTACCACCCAGGTCCTCCCCTACCCCCTTCCCCAGGTCCTCCCCCTACCCCCTTCCCCAGGTCCTCCCCTTCCCCCCCCCTCCCCCTAACCCCCCACCTCCACTCCCACCTACCGCCGACTCTTCTTCTTCGTCGGAATTGAATCAAGTTGTGAACAATGACCCGGAACACAGCCCGACCTGCCAGTAATCAGGCGAGGGGGTATATCTGCCCTCTCCCTCCTTCTCCCTACCCTCTCCCTGCCCTCTCCCTCCCTCCTTCTACCTCCCTCTCTCTCCCTCTCCTTCCCTCTCCTTCCCTCCCTCTCCCTCTCCCTCCCTCCCTCTCCCTCTCCCCCTCCCCCCTCTCCCTCCCTCTCCCTAACTTATCACCTCCAGGCGATATATACCTCCTCCCTTTACACCCTACACATATAAAGCGTTTAGGTTCTTGTCTACACCCCATATGTTCCTTTGTGAGTCTACTACACCTCGCGATCTCCCTGTACACACCCTTTCTTTCTACACTCTACGATAATCACTGGGTGTATCTATCTACCTTCTCTACCCTTCACTGAGTCTTCCTACACCCCCCACTCCCCCCACCCCACAGGTTACTCTTCCTACACCCTCTCTGTGTACTGTATACTCTCTCTTGACTACACCTTACAACCTTGCCACAGTCACTGGTTCTACACCTTATTTTCATTCTTCTGTGTGTGTGTGTGTGTGTGTGTGTGTGTGTGCAATAATAATAATAATAATAATAATTAACGGTTTATTGAAAGAGCTTGGCAGCCAGAAGGCTGAAAATATACAGTTACATATTTGGGGAGTGGGTTACGAATTACAAATAATATACAAGTAACATAAGTGATACAAATAAGACATATAATAACTTAGATGGGGAAAAGCTCAAACTACAGTTCATTTCAACATAGTGACAGTGTTACAGTATTACAAGTTATTGATAATTTTTACAGTGGTTGGGACTGGGCTGTTCTTATAGCGATCAGTTCGTGCACGTATGGGCTGGATGCTGTTGTGGTGTCGAACAGCAATTCTCGGGCAAGGGATCTCGGGTGGTAGTAGGAGCCGGTGTCGGGGATGGTGTAGAAGCTTCTTACCAAATTTGCAGATGAGGTCGTGGTGATGGTCAGTGAGAGTGAGAGGTGTGTGTGTGTGTGTGTGTGTGTGTGTGTGTGTGTGTGTGTGTGTGTGTGTACTCCATCTCTTCATTAAGTATTGCACACCTTGATGATGTCTTTCCTCCCCTCCTTCTCACCCCACCCCCCCCCCATATCCTTACCCAACCTACCTTTTCCCCACCCCTTCCCCCACACCTTCCCCCACCCCTTCTCCCCCTTCTCCTCCTTCCCTTCCCTCTTCACCCTTCCCTCCCTCACCCTCTACACCCTACCCTCCCTCACCCTCCACACCCTACCCTCCCTCACCCTCCTCACCCTACCCACCCTCACCCTCCTCACCCTACCCTCCCTCACCCTCTACACCCTACCCTCCCTCACCCTCCACACCCTACCCTCCCTCACTCTCCACACCCTACCCACCCTCACCCTCCACACCCTACCCTCCCTCACCCTCCTCACCCTACCCACCCTCACCCTCCTCACCCTACCCTCCCTCACCCTCCACACCCTACCCTCCCTCACCCTCCACACCCTACCCTCCCTCACCCTCCTCACCCTACCCACCCTCACCCTCCACACCCTACCCTCCCTCACCCTCCACACCCTACCCTCCCTCACCCTCCTCACCCTACCCACCCTCACCCTCCACACCCTACCCTCCCTCACCCTCCACACCCTACCCTCCCTCACCCTCCTCACCCTACCCACCCTCACCCTCCTCACCCTACCCTCCCTCACCCTCTACACCCTACCCTCCCTCACCCTCCTCACCCTACCCACCCTCACCCTCCTCACCCTACCCTCCCTCACCCTCTACACCCTACCCTCCCTCACCCTCCACACCCTACCCTCCCTCACTCTCCACACCCTACCCTCCCTCACCCTCCACACCCTACCCTCCCTCACCCTCCACACCCTACCCTCCCTCACCCTCCTCACCCTACCCACCCTCACCCTCCTCACCCTACCCTCCCTCACCCTCTACACCCTCACCCTCCCTCACCCTCCACACCCTACCCCTCCCTCACCCTCACACCCTACCCCCCCTCACCCTCCACACCCTACCCACCCTCACCCACCACACCCTACCCTCCCTCACCCTCCACACCCTACCCTCCCTCACCCTCCTCACCCTACCCTCCCTCACCCTCCACACCCTACCCTCCCTCACCCTCCACACCCTACCCACCCTCACCCTCCACACCCTACCCTCCCTCACCCTCCACACCCTACCCTCCCTCACCCTCCTCACCCTACCCACCCTCACCCTCCACACCCTACCCTCCCTCACCCTCCACACCCTACCCTCCCTCACCCTCCTCGCCCTACCCACCCTCACCCTCCACACCCTACCCACCCTCACCCTCCACACCCTACCCTCCCTCACCCTCCACACCCTACCCTCCCTCACCCTCCACACCCTACCCCACCCTCACCCTCCACACCCTACCCTCCCTCACCCTCCACACCCTACCCTCCCTCACCCTCCACACCCTACCCACCCTCACCCTCCACACCCTACCCTCCCTCACCCTCCACACCCTACCCTCCCTCACCCTCCACACCCTTCCCTCCCTCACCCTCCACACCCTATCCTTGTGTTCATAAAAATTCATACGTGTTTTTTTCCCCTCTCGTTTTCCGTGTGATGTGAAAGTGCCAATAACTACACTACGGTACAGTGCAGTCTCAATACGGGTTCAGCGCCATTAAGCCGCCATTCTGAGGTCGTTGTGTAGGAGAGGAGGAAAAAGGGAGTTGAGGATGGAGGGGCATTTATGGTGTGTGTGTGAGAGAGAGAGAGAGAGAGAGAGAGAGAGAGAAAGGAAAGAAAGAGAGGTTCATTTTACTACATATTACCCATCAATGTTTATAGTCATACTCCCTGGCCTTAAGAAACTAACATACACATAAAAATAATATTATACATTTGTTAAACTTTATTATACACTTTATGAGTTGTTATTCAGGTTTATATATATTAAGAATTTTTTTTTAAATTCATAGGACATTTTTATATTGTATCTTACCTGTGGGGTCATTATATTATTGGAGTACAGGTTAAGTTAACGTTGTTTTTCATTATACATTACGTTAAATATTAAAATACCCCCCAAAATAATGAAAGATCTGAGTGAATAAATGTGAAAATCCCATATCATTCCTCAGTGACATGATCCTTAAGTGGATAGTGCCAGATAGTGCCAGATAGTGCCAGAATTGTTCAGGGAATTTGGACCGTAGCTGCACGTATATTATGACTGTATATAATTACCAACGAGAGGAAGTAAAGATGACGTCATTTCCGTCATGGTATGATCCAGGAGGTGTTTCTTGGTAAGCCGGAAGGTGTTGGTATGTAGGAGAGGTCGATGACTGGACCCCTTGAGGATAATGACTGGACCCCTTGAGGACGATGATTGAACCCCTTGAGGTCGATGACTGGACCCCTTGAGGATAATGACTGGACCCCTTGAGGACGATGATTGAACCCCTTGAGGTCGATGACTGGACCCCTTGAGGATAATGACTGGACCCCTTGAGGACGATGATTGAACCCCTTGAGGTCGATGACTGGACCCCTTGAGGACGATGACTGGACCCCTTGAGGACGATGACTGGACCCCTTGAGGACGATGACTGGACCCCTTGAGGACGATGACTGGACCCCTTGAGGACGATGACTGGACCCTTGAGGACGATGACTGGACCCTTGAGGACGATGACTGGACCCTTGAGGACGATGACTGGACCCTTGAGGACGATGACTGGACCCTTGAGGATGATGACTGAACCCCTTCAGGACGATGACTGGACCCCTTCAGGACGATTACTGAACCCTTGAGGACGATGACTGGACCCCTTGAGGACGATGACTGGACCCCTTGAGGACTATGACTGGACCCTAGAGGACGATGACTGAACCCCTTGAGGACGATGACTTAACCCCTTGAGGACGATGACTGCACCCCTTGAGGACGATGACTTAACCCCTTGAGGACGATGACTGGACCCCTTGAGGACGATGACTGGACCCCTTGAGGACGATTACTGGACCCTTGAGGACGATGACTAAACTCCTTGAGGACGATGACTTCACCCTTTGAGTATAATCCTCTCTCATCCTGCTGTCCACCCTATCTTCCTCCTACCCCCAACCCCCTCGTCTTCCTACCCCCCCTGCCCCCCATTCTACCATGACCCCTCCCCCCCTCTTTTCTTCCTACCCTCCATCCTACCTTTCATCCTACCCACCATCCTATCCCGACCCCTCCTTTTCCTACCCACCATCCTACCCTCCCTGCCTATCTCCATCCTACCCTCCCTACCCACCATCCTCTACCCATCCTGCTCTCCATCCTACCCTCCCTACCCCATCCTCCTCTCATCTTACCCACCATCCTCTACCCATCCTGCCCTCCATCCTATCCTCCCTACCCCATCCATCCTACCACCATCCTACCGCCATCCTGCTCCTCGTCACGTACCCAATATCTGTGCAATATGTGACAGCTGTTGTACCGGCAGATGTCATCCTTCCCTTCCTTAATATTCTCCAGCACATTCCTGCCTCCTTTTTTTCCTCCTCCTGTGTCTTCCTGTGTCTTCATCCTCTTCATCCTCCTCCTCCTCCTCCTCCTCCTCCTCCTCCTCCTCCTACGTCCTTCTTCTTCCTTTGTCTTCCTCTTGTTTGGTCCTTCTTCCTCTTCCTCTTCATACCTCCTCTTCCTTCCATGTCTTCCTTCTACTTTTAAGTCTTCCTCCTAGGGCCTCTTCCTCCTCTAAATCCTCCAAGTGGTCCTCCTCCCCCCCTTTCCTCCTCCTCCTTCCTCCCCCCAATGAAGAGAGGAGAATAAAGAGAGAAATAGAGATAGAGAAAAATGAGAGAGATAGAGAGAAAGAAAGAAAAAAGGAAAGATAATGACAGAGATGAAGAAGAGATAATGAGAGAGAGAGAGAGAGAGAGAGAGAGAGAGAGAGAGAGAGAGAGAGAGAGAGATCCTCACTCGGAAGACAAGTGGAAAATCTTTCACAGGGAAAAGAGGTCGGAGGCTGGTCGATTAATTGGCTGTGGACTGGTTGACTGGCTGTGGGGGGACTGTGGATTGGCTGTGGACTGGTTGACTGGCTGTTGGGGGGACTGTGGATTGGCTGTGGACTGGTTGACTGGCTGTTGGGGGGACTGTGGATTGGCTGTGGACTGGTTGGCTGGCTGTTGGGGGGACTGTGGATTGGCTGTGGACTGGTTGACTGGCTGTTGGGGGACTGTGGATTGGCTGTGAACTGGTTGACTGGCTGTGGGGGGACTGTGGATTGGCTGTGAACTGGTTGACTGGCTGTTGGGGGACTGTGTATTGGTTGTGGACTGGTTGACTGGCTGTTGGGGGGACTGTGGATTGGCTGTGGACTGGTTGACTGGCTGTTGGGGGGGACTGTGGATTGGCTGTGGACTGGTTGGCTGGCTGTTGGGGGGGCTGTGGATTGGCTGTGGACTGGTTGACTGGCTGTTGGGGGACTGTGGATTGGCTGTGAACTGGTTGACTGGCTGTGGGGGGACTGTGGATTGGCTGTGAACTGGTTGACTGGCTGTTGGGGGACTGTGTATTGGTTGTGGACTGGTTGACTTGGTGTTGGGGGGACTGTGGATTGGCTGTGGACTGGTTGACTGGCTGTGAACTGGTTGGCTGGCTGTGGGGGGACTGTGGATTGGCTGTGGACTGGTTGACTGGCTGTGGACTGGTTGGCTGGCTGTGGGGGGACTGTGGATTGGCTGTGAACTGGTTGACTGGCTGTTGTGGGGGATTGTGGACTGGCTGTGGGCTGGTTGACTGGCTGTTGAGGGGGATTGTGGATTGGCTGTGGACTGGTTGACTGGCTGTTGGGGGGGACTGTGGATTGGCTGTGGACTGGTTGACTGGCTGTGGGCTGGTTGACTGGCTGTGGACTGGTTGACTGGCTGTGGACTGGTTGGCTGGCTGTTGTGGGTACTGTGGATTGGCTGTGGACTGGTTGACTGGCTGTTGGGGGGGACTGTGGATTGGCTGTGGACTGTGGATTGGCTGTGAACTGGTTGACTGGCTGTGGGGGGACTGTGGATTGGCTGTGGACTGGTTGACTGGCTGTTGGGGGGACTGTGGATTGGCTGTGGACTGGTTGACTGGCTGTTGGGGGGACTGTGGATTGGCTGTGGACTGGTTGACTGGCTGTGGACTGGTTGACTGGCTGTTGGGGGACTGTGGATTGGCTGTGGACTGGTTGACTGGCTGTGAACTGGTTGACTGGCTGTTGGGGGACTGTGGATTGGCTGTGGACTGGTTGGCTGGCTGTGGGGGGGCTGTGGATTGGCTGTGAACTGGTTGACTGGCTGTGGGGGGACTGTGGATTGGCTGTGGACTGGTTGACTGGCTGTGGGGGGACTGTGGATTGGCTGTGGACTGGTTGACTGGCTGTTGGGGAAACTGTGGATTGGCTGTGGACTGGTTGACTGGCTGTGGGCTGGTTGACTGGCTGTTGGGGGGACTGTGGATTGGCTGTGGACTGGTTGACTGGTTGTTGGGGGGACTGTGGATTGGCTGTGGACTGGTTGACTGGCTGTGGGGGGACTGTGGATTGGCTGTGGACTGGTTGACTGGCTGTGGACTGGTTGGCTGGCTGTGGGGGGACTGTGGATTGGCTGTGGACTGGTTGACTGGCTGTTGGGGGGACTGTGGATTGGCTGTGAGCTGGTTGACTGGCTGTTGGGGGGACTGTGGATTGGCTGTGAGCTGGTTGACTGGCTGTGGACTGGTTGGCTGGCTGTTGGGGGGACTGTGGATTGGCTGTGGACTGGTTGACTGGCTGTTGGGGGGGACTGTGGATTGGCTGTGAACTGGTTGACTGGCTGTTGGGGGGACTGTGGATTGGCTGTGAGCTGGTTGACTGGCTGTGGGGTGACTGTTGACTGGCTGTGGGGTGATAGTGGACTCTCTCTCTCTCTCTCTCTCTCTCTCTCTCTCTCTCTCTCTCTCTCTCTCTCTCTCTCTCTCTCTCTCTCATCGTTCTCGGGAAATAAAAATGTTAAGCGTCATTTTCCTTATTTTCATTTCGATTTTTTTGCAATTCCTCTTTAATGTTTGGTGTGGAAAGAGGAAGAGGGAGAGGAAGAAGAAGAGGAAGACCAAGAGGAAGAGGAGGAGAAATAGGAGAAATGGGAGGAGTAAGAGGGGAGAGGGGAAAAGAGAGGAGGAGGAAAGGAGGAAGAGGAAAGGAGGGAAGGAAGAGGAGGAGCTGGACTAAAGAAGAGGAGGAGAAGGAAGAGGAAGAAGAGTAGAAGGAAAGAGATGATAAGTAAGAGAGAATGAAAGAAGGAGGAAGCAGTGGTGTGGTCATAGAGATAGCGAGGTCATATCTATCTATCTATCTATCTATCTATCTATCTCTTTGGCCTGATAGAGAGATAGCGAAGATGTTGTCTCACTAATAACGAGAGACTGAGAGATTCTTGGGGGGGGGGGGGGCGTTATGTTGTCGTCAGTGTGGTTAATTACTTCCGTGTCTCAATATCTCTCAAGAGACAAAGAGACTCGTGAGATACCATGCGAGCCTTAGTGTAGAGGAGGAGATAGTTGTTAGTGCTTAAGGATCGGTATATTAATTGTGGTACTACAACAACAACTACAACTACAACAACAACAACAACTACAACTACAACAGCAACAACATCAACAGCAACAACAACAACAACAACAACAACAACAACAACAAGAAAACAACAACAGCAACAAGAAAACAACAACAGCAACAACATAACAACAACAAGTTTCCTTTAAAAAATTCCTTTGGCCTGAAGTGAATAGACCAAGATCATATGTCAGAACTTACCGCTTTCCCCCCTTCCTCTCCTCCCCCCTTCCTCTCCTCCCCACCTTTCCCTTTGACCCCCTCTCTCTCTCTCACTTCCTCACCCTTTCCCCTCCCTCCTCTTTCCCCATTCCTTTCCCCATCCCACACTCCCTCTCTTTCAACCCCCCCCCCCCCAGGAGAGAGAGAGAGTAAAAGAGAGAGTGAGAGAGAGTAAAAGAGAGAGAGAGAGAGAGAGAGAGTCTATTGTCAGGCAACTCAACAACAACACTGAAAACATTTGCCAAAAAACTCTGACATTTCCGCGTGGCGTCGAGCGAGTGAAGACGTGTCCCTCACCTCCTGCTGGGGGAGGACCTGGTGGCTCTTAGCTCCAGGATGTTGAGGGAAGAATGAAGCTGCCTTTAGTTACCTCCTTCTTCTTCTACTCCTCCTCCTCCTCCTCCTCTCCCTTTCCTTTTTCTTCTCCTCCTTCCTTCTTTTTCTTCTCCGCCTCCTCCTCCTCCTCCTCTCCCTTTCCTTTTTCTTCTCCTCCTTCCTTCTTTTTCTTCTCCGCCTCCTCCTCCTCCTCTTCCTTCTGTTCATATTTTTCCTACTCCTCCTCCTCCTCCTCTTCCTACTCATCCTTCTCCCTTTCCTCCTCCTGTTATGGATGATGGTGACTCGTGGTGGGTGATGGTGAGTCATAGTGGTGGTGTGGATGATCCGTGGTGGGTGATGGTGAGTCATGGTGGTGGTTTGTGAGTTATGGTGGTGGTGATGGTGACTCATGGTGGTGGTCAGGGGTCAGTTCCTCGTCGCCAGGAAGGACCGGATACGAGATTGATCGGCCGAAGGATATTTCCTGTCCGTCTGGCCAGTGACTCCTGTAGGGGACACTGACGGTAGGACCTGTAGGGGACACTGACGGTAGGATCTGTAGGGGACACTGACGGTAGGACCTGTAGGGGACACTGACGGTAGGACCTGTAGGGGACACTGACGGTGGGATCTGTAGGGGACACTGACGGTAGGACCTGTAGGGGTGATCTGACGTGTCCTACAGCTCAAGGGGGCGAGAAAGAAGACCAACAGACAGACAGAGAGACAAAAGGAGAGAGAAACAGACAAACAGAAGCCCGAGGTCTCAAAAGGTCAAGTCATCATCCCATTCATCTCGGGTCGCCGGTAATTATGCTCTTAACTCATCAGCTGTTGTTTGTTTGTGCGTGCGTGCGTGCTAGCGTGCGTGTGTCAGTGAACATGTACCTCTGTTTTATATATATACGAGTGAGTATATATATCTCCATGAACGTATCTAAACATATCAGTAAAGTTAGTGAACGCCGGACTGCCACAGCCCCCATAACACAGCACCATTCACGTTCATCCACATTCTCAACAATTACACTTTTTTTTTCCTTTTTTTTATCGTCTGGTCGAGAATTTGTTCGAGGTGAGTTTTAATTCTTGCTGGGCGGAGGGTAACACAGGCTCTGGTTGGTGGCAGAGAGGAGGTTGGATTTCGTTAACTGATGTGAAAAGTAATTGTGTAGTTTTTCTCTTAAATTTACCTGGTTAATGGTATTGGTGGAAGGAGAGGGATGGGAGAGGGGAGGTATGAGAGGGAGAGGGATTGAGAGGGTTAGAGGGTTAAAGAGAGGGGGGATGAGAGAGAGGAAGGATGAAACAGTGAGAGAGAGGGAAGAGGGTGGGACAGTACGGTAAGAGAAAGAATTAGAGAGGGATGAAGAAAGAAAGAGAGGGAGAAGAAGGAAGAGGGTGGGACAGGAAGAGACAGACAGACAGACAGACAGACAGACACAAGCTGTTCTCACCCACTTCACGTCTACAACTGATGTCCGCCTGAAAGTGGTCATCGCCGTCACCCTCAACCTCCTTCACAGTGTCCACAACGAGACAAATCACAAAATTATACGTAAAGTCTCGCGTCTCGTAATGTCTCGTACGTCGTAATGTCTCTCGTCTCGTAATGTCTAGTTCACACCCTTTTTGTCTTACCTTGTTCGACACACCTTTCGTTATGTTTGTCTCTTTCTTTGTTTATCTCTTCTTCCTTGTTCCTTCTATACCTATATTTTATCACCTTCATCTCTTCTCCTTTCTTCCTACTTCTATGCCTATCCATTATCACCCCTCCCTCCTCCTCTTCCTTCCTCCCCCCCCCTTCCTCTTCCCATCCTCCCCTCCTCCCCCCCTCCCCTCTACATAACAAGGCCTCCCCCCTCACTCCCACTTCTCCTCCCCCCACATAACCAGGAGGGGGGTAAGGCTCCCCCCTCCATAACTCAGTACACGGCAGTAAACACGGGCGTTACGAGGCAGAGTTAAGGCCTCACAGCACACGATGGCCGGATGCAAAACTCGGTGATGATCTGTAAGAAGCTCTGGTAGTTGTGGGAGTGGTAGTAGTAGTAATAGTAGTGATGTAGTGATGGTGGTGGTAGTAGTAGTAGTAGTAGTAGTAGTAGTAGTAGTGTAGTGATGGTGGTGGTAGTAGTGGTAGTAGTAATAGTAGTGATGTAGTGATGGTGGTGGTAGTGGTGGTGGTAGTGGTAGTGGTAACTGTAGTAGAAGCATTGGGTCAAGGAAAGGACCAGACGCAACAAAACTCACATGAACCAAGACCCCAAAACTCACACGAAACAAAACAAAACTCACACAAAACAACAAAACTCACATGAACCAAGACCACAAAACTCACACGAACCAAGACCCCAAAACTCACACGAAACAAAACAAAACTCACACGGAACAGGACCCCACAACAACACGCCCTCCATAAGAAAAAAATAAATAGAAAATTCACAGCCACAAGGAACAGTTTATGTCTTATGATCAACTAGACATTATTTTAAGACCATTTGAGAATACGGAAGAAGACATCTCTATAACCTCGTAGTACAGTAGTTAAGATAGTATCACTACGTCACTTAACGACTTACGACTGTCAACTTACGATATAGGGGGGGGGGGGGGGAAGAGACAGTTAGTGATCGTAAAGGAAGAGTATAAATCCTTAAACATCCTACAACCCCCCCTCCCCCTTCCCCCTTTCCCCCTTCCCCCTTCCCCCTTCCCCTATCCTTCACCCTCCCCATATCCTTCCTCCTACATCCTTTAAAAAAATAAAATAAAGGATAATTGGAAATAATAATGTGTAGGAATATGATTTAAGTGGGTTGGCTTGGCTTGGGTTGGCTTGGCTTGGGTTGGCTTGGGTTGGGTTCGGTGTTGGTTCAATGGATGTCTCAGGGCTGTGGGTTTGAAGATCTTAGTTTAGTTAAATATTTAAGTTAATATTAGTAATAATGAACGTACAAATAACCAATGTACAGAATATATTAGAGAGACATGTGCACATTAGCAGGGCATTATTGTGTACATGTGCACATAAAGTAACGCACATGAACGAGAAGTAAGAATTAATTAGCTTAATTATTTTTTGTAAGATCTTAAAAATAAAATACTTGATTATTTTTTCTAAGTAAAAACCTGAAAACAAATTATTTTTATTTTATTTATTATTTATTGATGTTTTCTTTAACCCAGTGCAAATAAACTGTTGTTGTTGTTGTTGTTGTTGTTGTTGTTGTTGTTGTTGTTGTTGTAGTTGTTGTAGTTGTTGTTGTTGCTGTTGGTGGTGGTGTAGTTGTTGTAGTTGTTGTTGTTATTTTTGTTGTTGTTCTTGTTGTTGGTGTAGTTGTTGTTGTTGTTATTGTTCTTATTGTTGTTGTTGTGTTATCTCCTATCTCTAGTTCCCTCCACAAGAGATATCTTGATGTCTCCTGTCTCTCCCGGTCTCCTCCACGAGAGATAGTTAATAACGTCTCCTATCTCGTTCAATATATCATGGTTTTATAACCTAAGAAAATATATATAAAAAAGATATCACAAAAATTATTTAATCTTGTGTAAAATTCACGACTTTTTTCGTCTTTTTATGAGTCGTAATTTTTTTTCTATTTTTTCATATGTCTGTCTGTCTGTCTGTCTGTCTGTCTGGCTGTCTGTGTCTATGCTTGCGTTTGATATTCTGCCTGTTTGCTTGTCTGTGTGTCTTTCTATCTGTCTATTTTTCTGTCTATTTATATTTCTATGTTCCTATCTTTTTGTATACGCCTGTCTGTCTGTCAGTCAGTCTGTCTCTGTCTACAAGTAAAAAAAATCACATAATTGACAACTAGATAATCTTCATCTTACCCTCCGCTTTTTTTTTTACTCTTAATCGGCTCTTTTACACATTCTTAATCGACTATTGTCACCACTCTTAATCACCTCTTGTTTACACTCTTAATCGGCTCTTTTACACATTCTTAATCGACTATTGTCAACACTCTTAATCACCTCTTGTTTACGCTCTTAATCGGCTCTTTTACACATTCTTAATCGACTATTGTCAACACTCTTAATCACCTCTTGTTTACACTCTTAATCACCTCTTGTTTACACTCTTAATCGACTTTTGTTTACACCCTTAATCGGCTTTTATTTGCATTTCACACCCTCAATCGGCTTTTTTTTACCCCCAATCGGCTTTTTTTTTACACTCAATGGCTCAAATCTCCATCATTTACATAGAGGGTCAGACTATGTAAATACAACATTGAATATGTATGCTGGGGGCGGCCTCACCAACACGGCTTCTACTCCGGCTGTAAAAAGTGACGGTGGAAAAAGTGTTGTCTTAAGTAGTTTAAAAGTAAGAGAAATACGCAACTTTTCACCTGAGCCAAAATACTGTACGTGTGGGAATTAGTTTTGTTTTTTTTATAAGTGATTTATTTACTTATTTTACCCCAATGGTGATTATTTGGTGATGGTGGTGATGGTGGTTGGTGATGGTGGTTGGTGATGGTGGTTGGTGATGGTGGTTGGTGATGGTGGTGATGGTTGGTGATGGTGGTTGGTGATGGTGGTTGGTGATGGTGGTTGGTGATGGTGGTTGGTGATGTTGGTGATGGTGGTGATGGTGGGTGGTGGTTGGTGGTGATGGTGGTGATGGTGGGTGGTGGTGGTGATGGTGGTGATGGTGGTTGGTGATGGTGGTGGTGATGGTGGTTCGTGTGTTGTGGTAATTGTGTGTATACCTGTGTCCGCTTGTGTGTGTGTGTGTGTGTGTGTGTGTGTGTGTGTGTGTGTGAGAGAGAGAGAATTCCTCCCTGTGAGCTTTCCGCCAGCAGGAGGCGGAAAGCAGGAAAGTAGCAGAAGTTCGGTGGCACACTGCCTCCTCCTCAACTCCCCCTCTTCCTCCCACTCCATACCTCCCTCCCTCTCCCTACCTCCACTCCCTCCCCTAACCTACATCCCCTCCCTTCTCTTCTACCCAGACACTCCATCCCCCGTCCACACATTCACTCCCTGCTCCACTCCTTCTCTCCCTCACTCCCTCCTTCATCCACCCATGCACTCCCTCCTCCATTCCTTCTCTCCCTCCCTCCCTCCCTCATCCACCCATACATTCCCTCCTCCACTCCTTCCCTCCTTCACTTTCTCCCTCATCCACCCATACATTCCCTCCTCCACTCCTTCCCTCCTTCACTTCCTCCTTCATCCACCCATACACTCCCTCCTTCCTTCCTTCCCTCCTCCACTCCTTCCCTCCTTCCCTCCGTCCCTCATCCACCCATACACTCCCTCCTCCATTCCTTCCCTCCCTCCCTCCCTCCCTCATCCACCCATACACTCCCTCCTTCCTTCCTTCCCTCCCTCCCTCCCTCCCTCCCTCCCTCCCTCATCCACCCATACACTCCCTCTTCCACTCCTTCCCTCCTTCACTTCCTCCCTCATCCACCCATACACTCCCTCCTTCCTTCCTTCCCTCCCTCCTAGCTTGCGACAGTCGGGCACGGAGCCAGGGCAAGACCACCTCGACTGGAAATGTTGAAGCCATCATTAAAGTGTTGGATGTTTAGGAAGGAAAATGTTGAGAATTACTATTGGATTGTTCACCAGTTTAATTTGAAGATATGTTTAGGTTTTTTGGGGATGATGTTTAAGGTCAAAAATGTCGAAAGAAAATGTTATTGAAGTATTTAACTTTTATTAGAGAGAGAGAGAGAGTGGGAGCAGGGAAGGAGGGTATTATTCAGGAAGGGAGATAGGAAGGAAGGGAGAGAGGGAAGAAGGTTGGTAGGGAGGCAGGGAGAGAGAAAGTAGTAGGGAGGAAGGGAGGAAGTTTTTTTTTTAATTTAACAACTTTATTGGCAAAGCTTTGGGTACAATTTGCCTATTCTGAGCAGTTCAGGTCAGGTCTTGACACTGAGGGTGCTATCACTTTTCACTGCCACACGGGACAGAGGTTCATACACAAAGGAGATAATAGTATAGGTTGTATTCACGAGGCCGGGAAGGAGGTTGGGAGAGAGATGGAGGTAGGGAGGGAGGGAGGGAGGTGAGGCCGGGAAGGGGGGAGGGTAGGAGGCTGGGAGAAAGATGGAGGGAGGTAGGGAGGGAGGGAGGGAAAGAGGCTGGGAGAGGCAGGGAGGGAGGGAAAGAGGCTGGAAGAGGTAGGGAGGGAGGGAGGGAGGGAGGGAGGGAGGGAAGTAGAGCAGGTCGTAGCATCGTTAAAGGCTCATAACCTCAGCCAGGATCCAATGAGCTGACACACACTCAAGTGGAAGACCCCGGGGAGTGTGTTACCCCCCCCCCCCTCTCTCTCTCTCTCTCTCTCTCTCTCTCTCTCTCATCGTTCCATAACACCTCTGTCCCATCCTATCCCTCTTCCTCTCCTCTTTCTCATGTCTCATCCTATTCTTTCCGTGTCTCTTTTATCCTCCTGTCTCCCCTTGTCCTTCCCTCCTCCCATTTACTATCCCACGCACCTCCTCTCCCCCCTTCCCTCACCTCCTCCACTCCTAATGGTGAGTGAGTAGTGGTGGAGGAGGTGGTGGTGGTGGTGGTAGTGGTGGTGGTGGTGGTGGTGGTGTGGTGGTGGTGGTGGTGGTAGTGGTGGTGAGGTAAGGGTAGTTAGAGGTAGTGGTAGTTAGAGGTAGTGGTGGTGGAGGTGATCTGAAGGCTTGGTCTATAAGGCAATATAATTGGTTCGATTAACATGAATATTAACCTTATAAAGACGCTGTGGTGGAGGACAGACAGACAGACAGGCGACACACACACACACACACACACACACACACACACACACACACCACTGAATACACACTAATTTCTAAAAGACAAAATTTTTGCCAGAATGATAATTTGCTGCCGTACATACAAGCTCAATTCAATTTACATGTATTAAGTCTTCCACGAAACACACTAACGTCGGCTAGGAGGAGGAGGAGGAAGGGGAGGAGGAAGAGGAGGAAGAGGAGGAGGAGGAATGAAGGAAGTAGCGGGAGGAAGGGGAGGAGGAGTGAAGAGGAGTAGAAAGAGGAGGAAGATTGTGAAGGAATGAAATGAGGAGGAGAGGAGAGGAGAGGAAGTGAGGAGAAGAGGAGAGGAGAGGAAGTGAGGAGGAGAGGAGAGGAGAGGAAGTGAGGAGAGGGGTGAAGATGACGAGCGGAGGTAGGAGGATCAGAATGAGGAGGAGAAGGAGGAAGAATAGGAGGAGGAGGAGGAGAAGGGAGCGTGTGTGTGTGTGTGTGTGTGTGTGTGTCACGCTAATTACTCTGTATCTATGATTTTTTTGTGATAATTATTTGTATTGACTTAATAAATATTAATGCCTCGGTAATTTGAGGGAAAATAGCGATGACTTTCTTGTTTGGTAATATTGGTCCTTCCTTCCTTCCTTCCTTCCTTCCTTCCTTCCTTCCTTCCTTTCCTTCTTCCTCCCATCCTTCTCCTTATCCTCACACACACACACACACACTCAAGTCCCTCTCACCAAACCTTCTCACGTCACGAAGGAATGGTGGCCGAGTTAGGGAAGGACATTGGTGGGGAGGCCCTTGGGAGACCTGAGGCCCTTCTTTACTTCCAAGTGCTTAATGACTTGGTGACCTGTACTGGTGAAGGTGTGTGGCGGTGCAGCACTTCCTGGTGGAGAGAGAGAGAGAGAGAGAGAGAGAGAGAGAGAGAGAGAGAGAGAATGAAAGAACAAACGAAAGAGGAGAATAAAGTATAATATGAATAAAAATTGAAGTAAAGAGAGAAAGAGAGAGAGAGAAAAAAAAGGACAGTGTTTCAGGCAAATGACGACCAAAGTTCTAAAAACTCTTGTGTGTTGTGAAACAGCGGGCGGGTGTGACCAGACTATCCTCCTCCTCCTCCTCCTCCTCCTCCGCCTCCTCCTCCTCCTCCTCCTGCTGGTGATGAGACCTACACCATGACACCCCTGAGGAGGCAGAGGAAGGTTAATTAACAGGTGTGTATGTCAAGTGTGGGTTGATTACAGGTGTGTGTGTGAGATGTGGGTTGATTACAGGTGTGTGTGTGTGTGTGTGAGGTGTGGGTTGATAACAGGTGTGTGTGTGTGAGGTGAGGGATGATTAACAGGTGTAGGAGGGTTCATTGACAGGTGTGTGTGAAGTGAAAGTTGATTAACAGGTGTGTAAGGTGAGGGTTGATTATCAGGTGTGTGTGAACATAAGAACATAAGAAAATAAGGAGTCTGCAATAGGCCGGTTGGCCTGTGCATGGCAGCTCCTGTCGAGAGTTACTACCACTCTCTATCATCCATGAATCTATCCAGCCTCCTTTTGAAACTTTCCAGCGTTCCAGCACTTACTACAAAGTTGCTAAGCTTGTTCCACTCATCTACCACCCTATCTGTGAACCAGTTCCTTCCTATCTCCCTCCTAAACCTAAACTTATCCAACTTGAATCCGTTGCTCCGAGTCCTATCCTGCTCGGATATTATAAGAACTTTATCTATATCCCCTTTATTGATTCCTTTCACCCACTTAAATACTTCTATCATATCTCCCTGCACTCTTCGTCTTTCTAGGGAATGCAAGTTAAGTTTCTTTAACCTATCCTGATATGGAAGGTTTCTAAGTCCCGGAATCATTTTTGTCATTCTTCGCTGCACCGACTCTAGTGAATTTATATCCATTCTATAATAGGGGCACCAGAACTGAACCGCATAATCGAGGTGCGGCCTGACTAGCGCAAGATATAGTTACAATAAGACCTCTGCACTCTTGTTACTTACACTTCTAGATATAAAACCCAATACTCTGTTTGCCTTATTTCGAACATTAACGCATTGTTTTCTAGGCCGTAGGTCCGGGCTTACAAGTACCCCTAGGTCTCTTTCACAAGTCGAGGGTTAATTAACAGGTGTGTAAGGTGAGGGTGTGAGACGCTTTCTGCAGTAGGAAACTGAAGGAGGTGTCTCAGGCAGGTGTGGAGTCCTGAAGGAGGAGGAGTGTTGGTGGAAAGGCTCGTGAAGGATGTGTGTCGTGTACTGGTGGGTGACAGGGCTAGTGGGAGGACCTGGGGAAGGATGCCAGTGGTGAAGGACTCCCTCCTCTTCGTCTTCCTTCCTCCTCCTCCATCCCCCCCACCCCCCTACTTTCTCCACCTCCTCCTTCACCACTTCCCTCCCTTTCTCCTCCTCCTCCTTCTCCCCTTCCTCCTCCTCCATCCCCCCCCCTACTTTCTCCACCTCCTCCTTCACCACTTCCCTCCCTTTCTCCTCCTCCTCCTTCTCCCCTTCCTTCTCCTCCTCCCCCCCCCCCCATTTCTCCATTTCTCCCATCCTCCTTCAGAGCATCAGACAATCACCACCAGGAGGGTCGATTGGCAGTTCTACTCAAGCCAAAAGTCAACACCAGACGCGGCTGGGCATGACGACCGGAGACGAGAGAGAGAGAGAGAGAGAGAGAGAGAGAGAGAGGATGAACGTGATAAAGCGTGGGAGGAGAATGAAGACAGAGAAAGAGAGGATGATGTCAGGGATAAAGACACAAGCCAGGATGATGTCAGGGATGAGGGCACAAGCCAAAATGATGTCAGGGATGAAGACACAAGCCAAAATGATGTCAGGGATGAAGACACAAGCCAGAATGACATCAAGGACGAAAAAACACAGACAGCAGACAGACAGAAACATCGACTGCTGAGTGATCGAGTGTGACCATCTGACATCAGCTGATCTATCCTACAAGACTGGTTTTAATCAGGAGGTTGTGAAGACCGTGTGTGTGTGTGTGTGTGTGTGTGTGTGTGTGTGTGTGGTCAATGAAGGTCGAGATTAAGGGAGAGAATTCTGAGTATCAACACACACACACACACACACACACACACACATACTATAGACGTATTCTTTACCTAGACAGACAGACAGACAGACAGACACAAAAAGACAGACAGACGAGATACCATCGACTAACGTAACGAAAGAAAGAGAGAGAGAGAGAGAGAGTAGAGAGAGAGAGAGAGAGAGAGAGAGAGAGAGAGAGAGGAGGATTAACCAGGACAGGAAGGATATAAACTTCGCAAAGATTCTGAGGATAAAAAAATACTCCTTGTGGGTGTGGGTATCGAGGAGGAGGAGGAGGAGGGAGAGCGTGAGGAGAAGAGGCAGGAGGGGGGAGGAGATGGTTGGCACGGGAGGAATTTGCTGGCTAAAGAGGTCTTCGTTTTTCTCCCCTTCCTTCTTCTTCTTCTTCTTCTTCTCCTTCGTCTTCTTCTTCTTCTTCTTCTTCTTCTTTTCGTCAGATTTTGTCTTTTATTTGTCTTTCGATTGAGGATAAACCTAACCTAACCAAACCTAACCTAACCTAACCTAACCAAACCTAACCTAACCTAACCTAACCAAACCTAACCTAACCTAACCTAACCTAACCTAACCAAACCTAACCTAACCTAACCTAACCTAACCTAACCTAACCTAGCCTAACCTAACCTTACCTAACCTATAACAAAACATTAACCAATTTTTTTTTTGGTTATTTCCCTTCATTATTTTCTTTCTCTACTTGGTTAATTTTTCTCTATTTATCTCCTCTTCTTTATTCATTATCTCACATTACCTATTTATTATTATTTATCATTTACATACCTGTGGGTTAGCTGTTTTCTCTCTCTCTCTCTCTCTCTCTCTCTCTCTCTCTCTCTCTCTCTCTCTCTCTCTCATCAACTGGTCCTACCACATAACTTTTAAGCTAAGGTTGAATGGGAACTTTTATGCCTTTTTAACCCCATGAGTACGACGCCTGAAGGGGTTTAAGGTATAGTACTCAAGGGGTTAATTTATTGTACTCAAGGGGCTAACCCAGTGTACTCAAGGGGTTAAGTCATCTTACTCAAGGGGTTAAGTCATCGTACTCAAGGGGTTAAGTCATCGTACTCAAGAATTTGTAATTATAATCCCCCTTCCCACATTAGTCACTGCACCACAAGTCCTCTCCCTCCTCCAGTAGTAAGACAGACACACACACACACACACACACGCACACACACACACACACACACACATAAAGGGGGGAGGGGGGGAACTCTCACAGTGATGGATGCGGCGACCTGAACTTGTGAAACATTTTCGTGAGTAACATTTAAACTTGCTGGAGCGTCAATCTCTGTCGGCTTGGTTAGGTTAGGTTTTAGGTTTGGTTAGGTTAGGTTAGGTAGGAAAATGTATTCATGACTCGTTTATCAAAGATTTCATGAGAGAAAGTAACCCCATGAATCACCCCTGGGGAAGATTACCCCCATGAATCACCCCTGGGGAAGAGGAGGAGGACGAGGAGTAGAAGAAGAAGAAGGAGAAGAAGAAGGAGGAGAAGAAGAAAGAGAAGGAGGAGGAGGAAGAGGAGGAGGAGGAAGAGGAGGAGGAGGAGGAGGAGAAAGACGAGAAGGAGGACCCAACAAGCCACACCTCCAGCAGTAAGGTAATCCCCCTTCCCCTTTCCCCTAACATACAAGACGGCTGGCGGGAACTTCTCAAGCACTCCATCTCATTTCTTCAGGCAGTATATATATATATATAGTTCCTCCCCACAAGTCCTGCAAGACGAATGCTTCCTCTCCCCTGACAGTCCCAGACGATGGCTCCTCAGCTCACTTGGAATTTAAGGATTTACTGCCCAATATCAGTCTGACACGAGGGATATTTTTTTTCCCTTTTCTTAGTCGTGTTATTGATAAATCACAAGGAACGTAAATTTAATATGTGGTTTTGTTTTTTTTTAGATGTTTTTGTTTTTTGGGATTTGAGATTGTTTTTATTTTATTTGAATTGTGTTCTGTATTTATTTTAGTGGTTAGGGAAATTTTTATTACGCGTAGAGAAATATATTTTATACGTAGGGAAATTTGTATTACATGTAGGGAAAATTTTATTCTTTTTAGGGAAATTTATATTTATACGTTAAGGTCTCCCTCTATATCTCAGTTAGGAGTCTACATCGTTTCCTACTATCTTTCTATCTGTTACTGTTTTTATACCGTTTTTATAACATCTCTGTAATAGACGGATTCCTTCAAGGGTTTCTCAGTCTGAATCCGGATAAGCCGAACGTCCAAATATTACATCACTTTTATCCCTTGATCACCCAGCCCTTACCCTGACGCATTCCTCCATTATCCACTCCTCACCCTGCTCCCCCCCCCCCACTCACCCTTGCTTTTTCCCTCCCTTATCCCTGCCGTCTCCCTCACTTACCCTTGCCCTCCTCCTTCCCTCACCCCTGCCTTTACCCTCCCTTGCCCCTGCCATCCTCCTTACCTCTCCCTGCCTCTCTACCCATCTACCACTCCATTTTTCCCGCCCTCCTTGGCCTGAGTTGACACCCTGGTAAGCCGGCTGAGACACTTGGGTCTTTCCTCCCTCTTTTGGGCTGACGAAAGAGTAGAAAGTTGATTAGTGTGGCGTACGGAAGGGCGGTGGGTGAGGGTGTGTGAGGGGGGTAAGTGTAAGGGAGGGAGGGATGAGGTTGAGCATGAATACAACGCCATATTAAAATAACCAACACCAACAAATGAAAGAAAAAACACGAAATGAAAAGATGGAAAAAAATATCTTCACCCAATGCCTTAGGAAAATTAAGTTATTCATTAAAATACATCTGCCACTGGCTGAGGAAGAAAAAATCAGACCAATGAATGTTAAACAGGGCGAGTGTGTGTGTGTGCAGAAAAAAAAAATGGTACACAGACCCTTAACTTATCAAAGAAAATGGAAAATAGAGAAGTTATGCATAAAAATTTAAGAGTGAGAAAGAAAACGTGAGGATTAGGTCGTTTACTAAAGGAGGCGTTGACATTATTTATTTATGGGTTAGAAAATGATGGGGTGATGGATGAGTGGGACAGTGGATGGATCAGTGGATAGACGAATAGATGGACCAGTGGACGGACCAGTGGATAGACGAGTAGATGGACCAATAGACGGACCATCTAGGAAAGAATAAAAGCTCAACGGCCGATCCTTCATTCCTTCCTGGGAAAAAAAAAAGGAAAATGAAGGAAGACGTCTGGAGGAGAAAAAGAAATGTGTGAACCAACCAAGAATAATATAAAGCGAAGGGAGGAGAACGTTCTGGAGATGGCGCGTGTCCCTTCTCGCTCACAGGTCCCAGGGGAGAAGAAGTGGTGATATATATACACGCTGATGGTGACGACGACGATGATGGTGACGAAGACGGTGATGAAGATGACGATGATGAGAGTCGTATAAATGTAAATAAAACGGGGTGCCGCAGTCACACTCACACGCGCATAAACGTACACAAACACAATTTTCTCCACACGCGCCAAGTTAATAAATATCAAGGCTGGAGTCAGACACACACACACACACACACACACACACACACACACACACACACAATTACCACCTTACCAACACTATTACCACCCTCTGATACTGACACCACTATCACGAACCTCTGACACCACTATCACGAACCTCTGATACCACTATCACGAACCTCTGACACCACTATCACGAACCTCTGACACCACTCTCACGAACCTCTGACACCACTATCACGAACCTCTGACACCACTCTCACGAACCTCTGACACCACTATCACGAACCTCTGACACCACTATCACGAACCTCTGACACCACTATCACGATCCTCTGACACCACTCTCACGATCCTCACACTGCCAACAATGAAAGCGGGACAAGAGGTAGTAAAATATTCAGTAGTCTCGATGCGTCCCGTGTAATGCCAACACTCGTCAGGATTTTATGACACCATTAAAGTCAACAGACAATTAACATGATGGTGTAGGCGTGATGTAGGTCATACTAGGTCAGTGAGTGTAAATAAAACCATCTTTTGTACCTGGAGATGAACAGCGGTATAAGAGTGGGCAAGAGAAGGAGGAGGAGAAGAGGAGGCAGGTCTTAGGAGGAGGAGGGGGCAGGTCTTAGGAGGAGGAAGAAAGGAGGAGGTCTTGGGAAAAGGAGGAGGAGGAGGAGGGAAGCAGGTCTTAGGAGGGGGGGCAGGTCTTAGGAGGAGGAAGAAAGGGGGAGGTCTTGGGAGGAGGAGGAGGAGGAGGAGGGGAGCAGGTCTTGGGAGGAGGAGGAGAGGGGCAAGTCTTAGGAAGAGTAGGAGGTGGGGAACAGGTCTTATTTGTCACGTTTTAAATGGTTACAGCTGGGGTGTTTATAACGGGAGGAACAGCAGGTGGTGCAGTGTTAGTAGCGTGTCACCAGCTGCGGCACTGATTACTATTTAGGAGTTATTACCAGCTGTCCAGAAGGGAATTGGGGAGGGAGGTACTACTGTGACGGGCAGATGGTGAGAAGATTATTATCCCCGAGTCATTTATTACCAGCTGTCGAGGCTCTATTGTGACAGACAGATGGTTGAGAAGGACATGACAGATCGAACCAACGTATAGCTCTATCGTAGGTTGAGTAGAAGTACCACTCATCCACAGTGGGGTTAATTAAACGAGGTGATGAACTATACTCTGTGTGTGTGTGTGTGTGTGTGTGTGTGTGTGTGTGTGTGTGGTCATGAAATAAAGTGTGTAAGGGCGCAAAGAGAGAGAGAGAGAGAGAGAGAGAGAGAGTAGTCTTGAAGGAGAGGAGAGGGAGTGAGGGAATGAAAGAA
The DNA here is from genome assembly GCA_958450375.1 of Homarus gammarus. Taxonomy (NCBI): domain Eukaryota; kingdom Metazoa; phylum Arthropoda; class Malacostraca; order Decapoda; family Nephropidae; genus Homarus; species Homarus gammarus. Next base: position 457,521 of record CAUDMG010003165.1, on the reverse strand, counting down.
AGAAAAGAGAGAGAGAATGAATGAAGGATTGAAGGAAGGATTAAATAAGTAAAATAAATAAAAGAAGGAATGAAGGAGTAAAGGAGAGAGTGTAGACAGAGATTACACCAGACACAGGAACCAACACATTCATCATCTCATACAGCGGTGTTAGATGGACCGTCACACACACACACACACACACACACACACACACACACACACCCACACACACACACACACACACACACACACACACACACACACACACACACACACATGAATATTAAAACATCTCATGATAACAGTAATGTGAGAGCCAACCAGAAGTCTATTTCGGGCTGCTGGAGGAGATGAAGATGTCCCATGTTGTCTTAGTCACTGATGAACCTTTAATTAAAACATCATATTTAATCCAAGTTGTTTAATGACATTGATTTAGGGAGTTTGTTTACGTGTAGTGTAAGAAAGTTGTTTATAGTCCACCCTGAACCTTAAAATTAATGTCAATATTATCCCTAAATCCTTAAAATATTCCCTTAAATAAAGCAGAAAGTCAGATTATCAAATTAAGTGAGATTATCACTTTAAGAGTTACTTCACGAGATGACAATTATATTGCAGTGTCGTCTTCATATCAGCTATACAGTTTCATTTCAACAAACAAGTTCATATTACATCTTGCAGAGTTGAAATTAGTTTATACATGTCGCTGGGATCTCGTGTTATACCCGTGACAGTTCCCGGATCCTGCTGCTGAAGTGAAGGAATCTAGTAATACGAATTTATATAACTGGTAAGAGGAAGGAACTGTGTTGGAGTACTGGAGTTGAGATTTACAAAAGTTCTTACATTGAATACTCCTGCATGGTAACTAACTGCATGGGTGACTGATATTAGGGAGCGATAAAATATCAATAATTAACATCAAAATTACACTAAGGTTCTGCCATAACTAGATACGTTAACTTAGGATGTGTTAAGGAGGATGAAATTAATGTTGAGAATCTTATATAAAAGTTAACGTTGTCCCTGGGGAAAAAATCACAGAAGAGTGGGTGAGGGGGTGAGCGAGGGTGGAAGGGGGAAATGAGAGAGGGACTTGGTGAGAGAAGGACTGGGTGAGACAGTGAGGGAGGGAGGAAGGGGGGAGTGAGAGAGGTACTGGGTGAGAGAATGAGGGAGGAAGAGAAACAGGAGTGAGAGTTGATGTGGTAGATTGCTAGGGAGGGTAGATGAAAGAGGAAGGCCTGGGGGGGAAGTCTTGTAAAGGGACGGAGGCGAGGAGACAGAGGGTCATGTGTGTGTGTGTGTGTGTGTGTGTCAGGAGAGCCGAGGTGATCCCACATCTGTCATTTACCCAGAATACATCCGAAGAAAACCCGATGAGAAAAGGAAAGGAAAAGAAGAAGTGCGATAACGAAAAAAAAACAGAAAGGGAAAGAGAATGAGAAGCGCCACAGCAACAACAGCGGCAGTAAGACCAACCTGTAGGATGGGAAGGAGGTGAAGACGACGGCGCGGCAACAGCAACAGCAGGGGACGGTAATGGAAGCTCTTTAAAGAAATCGTTCCTGTCGAGGCGTGATACAGTCAAGATCTGGATCAAGATGAAAACAAACCATCCGCCTTTCTTCTTTTTAGTTCTTAACACGTTTACTGAGCGTTCCAGTATAACGGAGGTCAATTTGTCCCTGTCGGTGGTGTTGGCGAAGTCTGCGGAGTAGCATCAGGCGTCCGGGGAGAGAAGGTTAAACTATTACATCTCTGAACGTCTAAACAAATACCACCTTTGGGCTTATATATTATTATACAGAAAGTCGTCATTACGCTTTGATGGTTTTTGTCTTTAACTGAAAACCTAACTTAACCTAACAGTACGTAACACCATAACCTGCCCTAACCTAAACCATTACGTAACCTAACCTAACCTAACCTAACTAAACCCATCCTAACCTAACCTAACCTAACTAAACCCATCCTAACCTAGTAGATAAAAATATTGGGTTGCCGACAAAAAAAACACCGTGCATAAACCAGGCGGGTCTTTGTGTAAAACCTCAATGACCGAACGAAAGAGAGGAAGCAAAGGACACGAGAATAAATGAATGTTGATGGGAGTAGTGATGAAAGAAGTGTTTGGGTGAGAAGAGATGAAGGACTTGGGACAGAGAGAGAGATAAAGTGGGGTAGGCGAGAGAGAAGGCGACAGATAAATGTTTTGGGGGGAGGGAAAGAGGAATGGATGAAAATGGTGATAGAAGCAGATAGAAGAGTGACTGAAAGTGAGAGTGAATCAGAGAGAGAGGAGAGAGTGTACTAATAATAATAATAATAATAATAATAATGATAATAATAATAATAATAATAATAATAATAATAATAACAATAACAATAACAATAACAATAACAATAACAATAACAATAATAATAATAATAATAATAATAATAACAATAATAATAATAATAATTATTATTATTAACGGTTTATTGAAAGAGCTTGGCAGCCAGAAGGCTGAAAATATACAGTTACATATTTGGGGAATGGGTTTCGAATTACAAATAATATACAAGTAACATAAGTGTTACAAATAAGATATATAATAACTAGATGGGGAAAAGCTCAAACTACAGTGCATTTCAACATAGTGACAGTGCAAGAAGTAGTATTTACTGGGAGTGAATACACTGGTTTATTACAAGTTAGTGAAAATTTTTACAATGGTTGGGACTGGGCTGTTCTTATAGAGATCAGTTCGTGCACGTATGGGCTGGATGCTGTTGTGGTGTCGAACAGCAATTCGTGGACAAGATCTCGAGGATGATGCAGAATCTTCGCCCCAAATTTGCAGATGAGGTCATGGAGATGATAAGAGATAGCCGAGAGGGTCAGTGTGTTCAGCGCTTCTTGATATGTGAAGTAGGAAGGGGAGAGAATAACCTTTCATGCCCTCTTTTGCACTTTTTCTAGGTGTTTAAGTTATGTGGCGTTTAGGGAGAAACACCAGGCAAAGGAAGAAGCATAGGTGAGCATGGGAAGCATGATTGTTAACTTATCATAACCTAACCTAAAAATTTATTGTGACCAAACCTAACTTATCCTAATCTAACCTAAATTAACCAAAGCAAACCTAATCTAATCTTACCTAACGAAATAAATATACTTGGGTCCCTAATAATCTTGAAAGCCCTGGGAGGGCCCCTGGGGGAACCACCTAAGGACGTAGCTGTCCCTAGAAGAGCCCCATGGGGGAGATGCAGTCCATGGGAGGGCCCCTGGTTGCGCCAACACACCTGGCAGGACCCCTGGGAGAGCCCCAGTGGGCGCCGCCGTCCCTCGAAGGGCCCCTGGTGGTGCCACCGTCCCTGGAAGGGCCCTTGGAGACGCCACCGCCTCTGGAAGGAGCCCCTGTGGGAATCACCTTCCCTGGCAGAACCCCTTAGGGTACCACTGTCCGTGGGAAGGCCTCTGTGGGCGCCGCTGTCCCCGCAAGAAACCCCTGGCGGCACCACCGCCCCTGTCAGAGCCCCTGGGGACGCTACTGCCTCTGGGATGGCACCTGGGAGAGTCACGGTCTCTGGAAAGGCCCCAGAGGGCGTCCCTGGGAGGGCTCCTGTGGGCACCACTACCCCTGGGAAGGTCCCAGGGAGCGCCGTCGCCCCTGGAAGGGAGCCTTGGGGCTCCATCGCCCCTGACAGGGAATGTGGTGGCATTACCACCTCTGACAGGAGCCCTGAGAGCGTCCCTCTTTCTGGGAGGGGCCCCTGAGGTGCACCACCACCTCTGGCAATGGCCATGGTAGATCTCCAGTGGCCGCCACCGCCCCTGGGAGGGCTCATGGAGGCGATACCGCCCCGGGCAGTGCCCTTAGGAGCACCTCTATTCCTGGGAAAGCGCCTATGGGCACAACGACCCCTGGCAGGACCCCTGGGATGGTCTCAGGGCCACCGTCGCCCCTGGGAGGGACCATGGGGGCTCCACCGTCCCTTGCAGGGTCCCTTAGGGTACCAACGCCTCTAGGGTCGTCACCGCACCTGGAAGGACCCCTGGGAGCACTAGCGCCCCTGGCAGGGCCCCTGGGAGGGCTCCAGGGAGTACCACCGCCACTGAGAGGGCTCCTGCAGACGTCACGGGCCCTGGAAGGGCTCCTGGGGGCACCACCGCCCCTAGCAGGGCTCCTAGGGGCGCTGCTCTCCCTGGGAGGGCCGCTCAGAGCGTCACTGTCACTGCAACGGCCCCTGTGGGCGCCACCACCTGAGAGATATGACGTTAAATAGATGATACACCGTCCATCGCATTTCCAGTATCATCATATCCTGAACAATGAAAAGGAGAATAAATATCCAACAGGAAAACATAAATTTGGGTGTTGTGCTGACTGAATGCTCTGTCCTCATATTGCCTTTAATTTGGTGGATTTACATTTTATTCCACCAATCAGAGTTAAGTAAGGAATTGCTGGACGTATGCAATATTGTCGACACCACGCTCAAGCCCCTAGGGGTGTGCTTTCCATGGAAGGCCCCCTGAGAGCGCCACCACACCTGGCAGGGCCCCTGGGCGGGCCCCAGTGGGCGCCACCGTCCCTAGAAGGGCCCCTGGTGGTGCCACCACCTCTGGCAGGGCCCCTGGGCGGGCCCTAATGGGCGCCGCCATCCATGGAAGGGCCCTTGGTGGTGCCACCGCCCCTGGAAGGGCCCCTGGGGACGCCACCGCCTCTGGGAAGGCCCCTGTGGGAATTACCTTCCCTGGCAGGACCCCCGAGGGTACCACTGTCCCTGGGAAGGCCCCTGTGGGCGCCGCTGTCCCCGCAAGAGCCGGTGTGGACACCAGAGCCCCTGTCAGAGCCCCTGGGGACGCTACTGCCTCTGGGATGGTACCTGGAAGAGTCACCGCCTCTGGCAGGGACCCAGAGGGCTTCCCTGGGAGGGCTCCTGTGGGCACCACTACCCCTGGGAGGGACCCAGGGGACGCCGTCGCCCTTGGGAGGGCTCCTGTGGGCACCAATATCCCTGGGAGTGTCCAATTGGGCGCCGTCATACCTGTGAAGGACCCTTGGGGCTCCATCGCCCCTAACAGGGAACCTGGTGGCATTACCACATCTGAAAGGAGCCCTGAGAGCGTCCCTGTTTCTGGGAGGGCCCCTGAGGGGCACCATCGCCTCGGGCAATGCCCATGGTACATCTCCAGTGGGAGCCACCGCCCCTCGGAGGGCTCCTGGAGACGATACCGCCCTTGGCAGGGCACGTAGGAGCACCGCTATCCCTGGGAGAGCTCCTGTGGGCACCACGACCCCTAGCAGGACCCCTGGAATGGTCCCAGGGTCACCGTCGCCCCTGGGAGGGACCATGGAGGCACTAGCGTCCCTTCCAGGGTCCTTTGGGGTACCAACGCCTCTAGGGGCATCACCGCACCTGGAAGGACCCCTGGGAGCACTACCGCCCCTGGCAGGGACCCTGCGAGGGCTACAGGGAGCACCACCTCCTCTGGGAGGGCTCCTGCAGACGTCACCGTCCCTGGAAGGGCCGCTGGTGGTGCCACCACTCCTGGCAGGGCCCCAGGGCGGGCCCCAATGGGCGCCGCCGGCATTGGAAGGGCCCCTGGTGGTGCCACCGCCTCTGGAAGGGCCCCTGGGGACGCCACCGCCTCTGGGAGGGCCCCTGTGGGAATTACTTTCCCTGGCAGGACCCCGAGGGTACAGTGTCCCTGGGAAGGCCCCTGTGGGCGCCGCTGTCCCCGCAAGGTTCGGTGTAGACACCAGCGCCCCTGTCAGAGCCCCTGGGGACGCTACTGCCTCTGGGATGGTACCTGGAAGAGTCACCGCCTCTGGCAGGGCCCCAGTGGGCGTCCCTGGGAGGGCTCCTGCGGGCACCACTACCCCTGGGAGTGTCCAAGGGGGTGCCGTCGTCCTTGGGAAGGACCCTTGGGGCTCCATCGCCCCTGACAGGGAACCTGGTGGCATTACCACCTCTGACAGGAGCCCTGAGAGAGTTCCTGTTTCTTGGAGGGACCCTGAGGGGCACCACCGCCTCGGGCAATGCCCATGGTACATCGCCAGTGGGACCCACGACCCTGGGAGGGCTCCTGGAGGCGATACCGCTCCTGGCAGGCCCTAAGGAGCACCGCTATCCTTGGGAGAGCTCCTGTGGGCACCACGACCCCTAGCAGGACCCCTGGGAGGGTCCCAGTGCCACCGTCGCCCCAAGGAGGAACCATGGGGGCACCACCGTCCCTTGCAGGGTCCCTTGGGGTACCAACGTCACTAGGGGCGTCACCGCACCTAGAAAGACCCCTGTTAGCACTACCGCCCCCCTGACAGAGCCCCTGGGAGGGCTACAGGGAGCACCACCTCCTCTGAGAGGGCTCCTGCAGACGTCACCGCACCTGGAAAGGCTCCTATGGGCGCTGCTGTTTCTGGGAGGGCCGCTGAGAGCGCCACTGTCCCTGCAAGGGCACCTGGGGGCGCCACCGCCTGAGAGATATGATGTTAAATAGATGATACACCGTCCATCGCATTTCCAGTATCATCATATCCTGAACAATGAAAAGGAGAATAAATATCCAACAGGAAAACATAAATTTGGGTGTTGTGCTGACTGAATGCTCTGTTCTCATATTGCCTTTAATTTGGTGGATTTACATTTTATTCCACCAATCAGAGTTAAGTAAGGAATTGCTGGACGTATGCAATATTGTCGACACCACGATCAAGCCCCTGGGGGTGTGCTTTCCATGGAAGCCCCCCTAGGAGCGCCACCACCCCTGGCAGGACCCTTGGGAGGGTCTCAGTGGGCGCCGCCGTCCCTGGAAGGGCCTCTGGTGGTACCACCGCCCCTGGAAGGGCCCTTGGGGACGCCACCGCCTCTGGGAGGGCCCCTGTGGAAATCACTTTCCCTGGAAGGACCCCTGAGGGTACCACTGTCCTTGGGAAGGCCCCTGTGGTCGCTGCTGTCCCCGCAAGAGCCCCTGGGGGCACCAACACCCCTGTCAGAGCCCCTGGGGGCACCAACACCCCTGTCAGAGCCCCTGGGGGCACCAACACCCCTGTCAGAGCCCCTGGGGGCACCAACACCCCTGTCAGAGACCCTGGGGGCACCAACACCACTGTCAGAGCCCCTGGGGGCACCAACACCCCTGTCAGAGCCCCTGGGGGCACCAACACCCCTGTCAGAGCCCCTGGGGACGCTACTGCCTCTGGGATAGCACCTGGGAGAGTCACCGTCTCTGGTAAGGCCCCAGAGGGCGTCCCTGGGGGGGCTCCTGTGGGCACCAAAACCCCTGGGAAGGTCCCAGGGGGCACCGTCGCCCCTGGGAGTGAGCCTTGGGGCTCCATCGCCCCTGACAGGGAATGTGGTGGCATTACCACCTCTGACAGGAGCCCTGAGAGCGTCCCTCTTTCTGGGAGGGCCCCTGACGTGCACCACCACCTCTGGCAATGCCCATGGTAGATCTCCAGTGGGCGCCACCGCCCCTGGGAGGGCTCATGGAGGCGATACCGCCCCGGGCAGGGCCCTTAGGAGCACCGCTATTCCTGGAAGAGCTCCTGTGGGCACCACGAGCCCTGGCAGGACCCCTGGGATGGTCCCAGGGCCACCGTCGCCCCTGGGAGGGACCATAGGGGCACCACCGTCCCTTGCAGGGTCCCTTATGGTGCCAACGCCTCTAGGGGCGTCACCGCACCTGGAAGAACCCCTGGGAGCACTAGCGCCCCTGGCAGGACCCCTGGGAGGGCTCCAGGGAGTACCACCACCTCTGAGAGGGCTCCTGCAGACGTCACCGCCCCTGGCAGGCCCCTAGGGGCGCTGCTGTCCCTGGGGGGGGGGGGCCGCTGAGATCGTCACTCTCCCTGCAACGGCCCCTGGGGGCGCCACCACCTGAGAGATATGACGTTAAATAGATGATACACCGTCCATCGCATTTCCAGTATCATCATATCCTGAACAATGAAAAGGAGAATAAATATCCAACAGGAAAACATAAATTTGGGTGTTGTGCTGACTGAATGTTCTGTTCTCATATTGCCTTTAATTTGGTGGATTTACATTTTATTCCACCATTCAGAGTTAAGTAAGGAATTGTTGGACGTATGCAATATTGTCGACACCACGCTCATGCCCCTACGGGTGTGCTTTCCATGGGAGGCCACCTGAGAGCGCCACCACACCTGGCAGGGGCCCTGGGCGGGCCCCAGTGGGCGCCGCCGTCACTCAAAGGGCCCCTGGTGGTGCCACTGCCCCTGGAAGGACCCCTGGGGACGCCAACGCCTCTGGGAGGGCCCCTGTGGGAATTACCTTCCCTGGCAGGACCCCCGAGGGTACCACTGTCCCTGGGAAGGCCCCTGTGGGCGCCGCTGTCCCCGCAAGAGCCAGTGTGGACACCAGAGCCCCTGTCAGAGCCCCTGGGGACGCTACTGCCTCTGGGATGGTACCTGGAAGAGTCACCGCCTCTGGCAGGGCCCCAGAGGGCTTCCCTGGGAGGGCTCCTGTGGGCACCACTACCCCTGGGAGGGACCCAGGGGACGCCGTCGCCCTTGGGAGGGCTCCTGTGGGCACCAATATCCCTGGGAGTGTCCAATTGGGCGCCGTCATACCTGTGAAGGACCCTTGGGGCTCCATCGCCCCTGACAGGGAACCTGGTGGCATTACCACATCTGAAAGGAGCCATGAGAGCGTCCCTGTTTCTGGGAGGGCCCCTGAGGGGCACCATCGCCTCGGGCAATGCCCATGATACATCTCCAGTGGGAGCCAGCGCCCCTCGGAGGGCTCCTGGAGACGATACCGCCCTTCGTAGGGCACGTAGGAGCACCGCTATCCCTGGGAGAGCTCCTGTGGGCACCACGACCCCTAGCAGGACCCCTGGAATGGTCCCAGGGTCACCGTCGCCCCTGGGAGGGACCATGGGGGCACTAGCGTCCCTTCCAGGGTCCCTTGGGGTACCAACGCATCTAGGGGCATCACCGCACCTGGAAGGACCCCTGGGAGCACTACCGCCCCTGGCACGGCCCCTGGGAGGGCTACAGGGAGCACCACCTCCTCTGGGAAGGCTCCTGCAGACGTCACCGTCCCTGGAAGGGCCCCTGGTGGTGCCACCACCCCTGGCAGGGCCCCAGGGCGGGCCCCAATGGGCGCCGCCGTCATTGGAAGGGCCCCTGATGGTGCCACCGCCTCTGGAAGGGCCCCTGGGGACGCCACCGCCTCTGGGAGGGCCCCTGTGGGAACTACTTTCCCTGGCAGCACCCCGAGGGTACCAGTGTTCCGGCAAGTTTCGATGTAGACACCAGCGCCCCTGTCAGAGCCCCTGGGGACGCTACTGCCTCTGGGATGGTACCTGGAAGAGTCACCGCCTCTGGCAGGGCCCCAGAGGGCGTCCCTGGGAGGGCTTCTGCGGGCACCACTACCCCTGGGAGTGTCCAAGGGGGCGCCGTCGTCCCTGGGAAGGACCCTTGGGGCTCCATCGCCCCTGACAGGGAACCTGATGGCATTACCACCTCTGACAGGAGCCCTGAGAGAGTTCCTGTTTCTGGGAGGGAACCTGAGGGGCACCACCGCCTCGAGCAATGCCCATGGTACATCGCCAGTGGGCACCAACGACCCTGGGAGGGCTCCTGGAGGCAATACCGCCCCTGGCAGGGCCCTAAGGAGCACCGCTATCCTTGGGAGAGCTCCTGTGGGCACCACGACCCCTAGCAGGACCCCTGGGAGGGTCCCAAGGCCACCGTCGCCCCAAGGAGGGACCATGGGGGCACCACTGTCCCTTGCAGGGTCCTTTGGGGTACCAACGTCTCTAGGAGCGTCACCGCACCTGGAAAGACCCCTGTTAGCACTACCGCCCCTGGCAGAGCCCCTGGGAAGGCTACAGGGAGCACCACCTCCTCTCAGAGGGCTCCTGCAGACATCACCGCACCTGGAAGGGCTCCTAGGGGCGCTGCTGTTTCTGGGAGGGCCGCTGAGAGCGCCACTGTCCCTGCAAGGGCACCTGGGGGCGCCACCGCCTGAGAGATATGACGTTAAATAGATGATACACCGTCCATCGCATTTCCAGTATCATCATATCCTGAACAATGAAAAGGAGAATAAATATCCAACAGGAAAACATAAATTTGGGTGTTGTGCTGACTGAATGCTCTGTTCTCATATTGCCTTTAATTTGGTGGATTTACATTTTATTCCACCAATCAGAGTTAAGTAAGGAATTGCTGGACGTATGCAATATTGTCGACACCACGATCAAGCCCCTGGGGGTGTGCTTTCCATGGAAGGCCCCCTAGGATCGCCACCACCCCTGGCAGGACCCCTGGGCGGGCCCCAGTGGGCGCCGCCGTCCCTGGAAGGGCCCCTGGTGGTACCACCGCCCCTGGAAGGGCCCTTGGGGACGCCACCGCCTCTGGGAAGGCCCCTGTGGAAACCACTTTCCCTGGAAGGACCCCTGAGGGTACCACTGTCCTTGGGAAGGCCCCTGTGGTCGCTGCTGTCCCCGCAAGAGCCCCTGGGGGCACCAACACCCCTGTCAGAGCCCCTGGGGACGCTACTGCCTCAGGGATGGCACCTGGGAGAGTCACCGTCTCTGGTAAGGCCCCAGAGGGCATCCCTGGGGGGGGGAGGGGCACCTATGGGCACCACTACCCCTGGGAAGGTCCCAGGGGGCGCCGTCGCCCCTGGGAGGGAGCCTTGGGGCTCCATCGCCCCTGACAGGGAATGTGGTGGCATTACCACCTCTGACAGGAGCCCTGAGAGCGTCCCTCTTTCTGGGAGGGCCCCTGACGTGCACCACCACCTCTGGCAATGCCCATGGTAGATCTCCAGTGGGCGCTACCGCCCCTGGGAGGGCTCCTGGAGGCGATACCGCCCCGGGCAGGGCCCTTAGGAGCACCGCTATTCCTGGGAGAGCTCCTGTGGGCACCACGAGCCCTGGCAGGACCCCTGGGATGGTCCCAGGGCCACAGTCGCCCCTGGGAGGGACCATAGGGGCACCACCGTCCCTTGCAGGGTCCCTTAGGGTGCCAACGCCTCTAGGGGCGTCACCGCACCTGGAAGGACCCCTGGGAGCACTAGCGCCCTGGCAGGGCCCCTGGGAGGGCTCCAGGGAGTACCACCGCCTCTGAGAGGGCTCCTGCAGACGTCACCGCACCTGGAAGGGCTCCTAGGGGCGCTGCTGTTTCTGGGAGGGCCGCTGAGAGCGCCACTGTCCCTGCAAGGGCACCTGGGGGCGCCACCGCCTGAGAGATATGACTTTAAATAGATACACCGTCCATCGCATTTCCAGTATCATCATATCCTGAACAATGAAAAGGAGAATAAATATCCAACAGGAAAACATAAATTTGGGTGTTGTGCTGACTGAATGGTCTGTTCTCATATTGCCTTTAATTTGGTGGATTTACATTTTATTCCACCAATCAGAATTAAGTAAGGAACTGCTGGACGTATGCAATATTGTCGACACCACGCTCATGCCCCTACGGGTGTGCTTTCCATGGGAGGCCCCCTGAGAGCGCCACCACACCTGGCAGGGGCCCTGGGCGGGCCCCAGTGGGCGCCGCCGTCACTGGAAGGGCCCCTGGTGGTGCCACCACCTCTGGCAGGGCCCCTGGGCGGGCCCCAATGGGCGCCGCCGTCCCTGGAAGGGCCCTTGGTGGTGCCACCGCCCCTGGAAGGGCCCCTGGGGACGCCACCGCCTCTGGGAGGGCCCCTGTGGGAATTACCTTCCCTGGCAGGACCCCCGAGGGTACCACTGTCCCTGGGAAGGCCCCTGTGGGCGCCGCTGTCCCCGCAAGAGCCGGTGTGGACACCAGAGCCCCTGTCAGAGCCCCTGGGGACGCTACTGCCTCTGGGATGGTACCTGGAAGAGTCACCGCCTCTGACAGGGCCCCAGAGGGCGTCCCTGGGAGGGCTCCAGTGGGCACCACTACCCCTGGGAGGGTCCCACGGGACGCCGTCGTCCCTGGGAAGGACCCTTGGGGCTCCATCGCCCCTGACAGGGAACCTGGTGGCATTACCACCTCTGACAGGAGCCCTGAGAGAGTCCCTGTTTCTGGGAGGGACCCTGAGGGGCACCACCGCCTCGGGCAATGCCCATGGTACATCGCCAGTGGGCGCCAACGACCCTGGGAGGGCTCCTGGAGGCGATACCGCCCCTGGCAGGGCCCTAAGGAGCACCGCTATCCTTGGGAGAGCTCCTGTGGGCACCACGACCCCTAGCAGGACCCCTGGGAGGGTCCCAGGGCCACCGTCGCCCCAGGGAGGGACCATGGGGGCACCACCGTCCCTTGCAGGGTCCCTTGGGGTACCAACGTCTCTAGGGGCGTCACCGCACCTGGAAAGACCCCTGTTAGCACTACCGCCCCTGGCAGAGCCCCTGGGAGGGCTACAGGGAGCACCACCTCCTCTGAGAGGGCTCCTGCAGACGTCACCGCACCTGGAAGGGCTCCTAGGGGCGCTGCTGTTTCTCGGAGGGCCGCTGAGAGCGCCACTGTCCCTGCAAGGGCACCTGGGGGCGCCACCGCCTGAGAGATATGACGTTAAATAGATGATACACCGTCCATCGCATTTCCAGTATCATCATATCCTGAACAATGAAAAGGAGAATAAATATCCAACAGGAAAACATAAATTTGGGTGTTGTGCTGACTGAATGCTCTGTTCTCATATTGCCTTTAATTTGGTGGATTTACATTTTATTCCACCAATCAGAGTTAAGTAAGGAATTGCTGGACATATGCAATATTGTCGACACCACGATCAAGGCCCTGGGGGTGTGCTTTCCATGAAAGCCCCCCTAGGAGCGCCACCACCCCTGGCAGGACCCCTGGGAGGGTCTCAGTGGGCGCCGCCGTCCCTGGAAGGGCCCCTGGTGGTACCACCGCCCCTGGAAGGGCCCTTGGGGACGCCACCGCCTCTGGGAGGGCCCCTGTGGAAATCACTTTCCCTGGAAGGACCCCTGAGGGTACCACTGTCCTTGGGAAGGCCCCTGTGGTCGCTGCTGTCCCCGCAAGACCCCTTGGGGGCACCAACACCCCTGTCAGAGCCCCTGGGGGCACCAATACCCCTGTCAGAGCCCCTGGGGGCACCAACACCCCTGTCAGAGCCCCTGGGGACGCTACTGCCTCTGGGATGGCACCTGGGAGAGTCACCGTCTCTGGTAAGGCCCCAGAGGGCGTCCCTGGGGGAGCTCCTGTGGGCACCACTACCCCTGGGAAGGTCCCAGGGGGCGCCGTCGCCCCTGGGAGTGAGCCTTGGGGCTCCATCGCCCCTGACAGGGAATGTGGTGGCATTACCACCTCTGACAGGAGCCCTGAGAGCGTCCCTCTTTCTGGGAGGGCCCCTGACGTGCACCACCACCTCTGGCAATGCCCATGGTAGATCTCCAGTGGGCGCCACCGCCCCTGGGAGGGCTCATGGAGGCGATACCGCCCCGGGCAGGGCCCTTAGGAGCACCGCTATTCCTGGGAGAGCTCCTGTGGGCACCACGAGCCCTGGCAGGACCCCTGGGATGGTCCCAGGGCCACCGTCGCCCCTGGGAGGGACCATAGGGGCACCACCGTCCCTTGCAGGGTCCCTTAGGGTGCCAACGCCTCTAGGGGCGTCACCGCACCTGGAAGGACCCCTGGGAGCACTAGCGCCCCTGGCAGGACCCCTGGGAGGGCTCCAGGGAGTACCACCACCTCTGAGAGGGCTCCTGCAGACGTCACCGCCCCTGGCAGGCCCCTAGGGGCGCTGCTGTCCCTGGGGGGGGGGGCCGCTGAGATCGTCACTCTCCCTGCAACGGCCCCTGGGGGCGCCACCACCTGAGAGATATGACGTTAAATAGATGATACACCGTCCATCGCATTTCCAGTATCATCATATCCTGAACAATGAAAAGGAGAATAAATATCCAACAGGAAAACATAAATTTGGGTGTTGTGCTGACTGAATGTTCTGTTCTCATATTGCCTTTAATTTGGTGGATTTACATTTTATTCCACCATTCAGAGTTAAGTAAGGAATTGTTGGACGTATGCAATATTGTCGACACCTCGCTCAAGCCCCTAGGGGTGTGCTTTCCATGGGAGGCCCCCTGAGAGCGCCACCACACCTGGCAGGGGCCCTGGGCGGGCCCCAGTGGGCGCCGCCGTCACTCAAAGGGCCCCTGGTGGTGCCACCACCTCTGGCAGGGCCCCTGGGCGGGCTCCAATGGGCGCCGCCGTCCCTGGAAGGGCCCCTGGTGGTGCCACCGCCCCTGGAAGGGCCCCTGGGGACGCCAACGCCTCTGGGAGGGCCCCTGTGGGAATTACCTTCCCTGGCAGGACCCCCGAGGGTACCACTGTCCCTGGGAAGGCCCCTGTGGGCGCCGCTGTCCCCGCAAGAGCCAGTGTGGACACCAGAGCCCCTGTCAGAGCCCCTGGGGACGCTACTGCCTCTGGGATGGTACCTGGAAGAGTCACCGCCTCTGGCAGGGCCCCAGAGGGATTCCCTGGGAGGGCTCCTGTGGGCACCACTACCCCTGGGAGGGACCCATGGGACGCCGTCGCCCTTGGGAGGGCTCCTGTGGGCACCAATATCCCTGGGAGTGTCCAATTGGGCGCCGTCATACCTGTGAAGGACCCTTGGGGCTCCATCGCCCCTGACAGGGAACCTGGTGGCATTACCACATCTGAAAGGAGCCATGAGAGCGTCCCTGTTTCTGGGAGGGCCCCTGAGGGGCACCATCGCCTCGGGCAATGCCCATGGTACATCTCCAGTGGGAACCACCGCCCCTCGGAGGGCTCCTGGAGACGATACCGCCCTTGGTAGGGCACGTAGGAGCACCGCTATCCCTGGGAGAGCTCCTGTGGGCACCACGACCCCTAGCAGGACCCCTGGAATGGTCCCAGGGTCACCGTCGCCCCTGGGAGGGACCATGGGGGCACTAGCGTCCCTTCCAGGGTCCCTTGGGGTACCAACGCATCTAGGGGCATCACCGCACCTGGAAGGACCCCTGGGAGCACTACCGCCCCTGGCACGGCCCCTGGGAGGGCTACAGGGAGCACCACCTCCTCTGGGAAGGCTCCTGCAGACGCCACCGTCCCTGGAAGGGCCCCTGGTGGTGCCACCACCCCTGGCAGGGCCCCAGGGCGGGCCCCAATGGGCGCCGCCGTCATTGGTGCCACCGCCTCTGGAAGGGCCCCTGGGGACGCCACCGCCTCTGGGAGGGCCCCTGTGGGAACTACTTTCCCTGGCAGGACCCCGAGGGTACCAGTGTCCCGGCAAGTTTCGATGTAGACACCAGCGCCCCTGTCAGAGCCCCTGGGGACGCTACTGCCTCTGGGATGGTACCTGGAAGAGTCACCGCCTCTGGCAGGGCCCCAGAGGGCGTCCCTGGGAGGGCTCCTGCGGGCACCACTACCCCTGGGAGTGTCCAAGGGGGCGCCGTCGTCCCTGGGAAGGACCCTTGGGGCTCCATCGCCCCTGACAGGGAACCTGATGGCATTACCACCTCTGACAGGAGCCCTGAGAGAGTTCCTGTTTCTGGGAGGGAACCTGAGGGGCACCACCGCCTCGGGCAATGCCCATGGTACATCGCCAGTGGGCGCCAACGACCCTGGGAGGGCTCCTGGAGGCAATACCGCCCCTGGCAGGGCCCTAAGGAGCACCGCTATCCTTGGGAGAGCTCCTGTGGGCACCACGACCCCTAGCAGGACCCCTGGGAGGGTCCCAAGGCCACCGTCGCCCCAAGGAGGGACCATGGGGGCACCACCGTCCCTTGCAGGGTCCCTTGGGGTACCAACGTCTCTAGGAGCGTCACCGCACCTGGAAAAACCCCTGTTAGCACTACCGCCCCTGGCAGAGCCCCTGGGAGGGCTACAGGGAGCACCACCTCCTCTGAGAGGGCTCCTGCAGACGTCACCGCACCTGGAAGGGCTCCTAGGGGCGCTGCTGTTTCTGGGAGGGCCGCTGAGAGCGCCACTGTCCCTGCAAGGGCACCTGGGGGCGCCACCGCCTGAGAGATATGACGTTAAATAGATGATACACCGTCCATCGCATTTCCAGTATCATCATATCCTGAACAATGAAAAGGAGAATAAATATCCAACAGGAAAACATAAATTTGGGTGTTGTGCTGACTGAATGCTCTGTTCTCATATTGCCTTTAATTTGGTGGATTTACATTTTATTCCACCAATCAGAGTTAAGTAAGGAATTGCTGGACGTATGCAATATTGTCGACACCACGATCAAGCCCCTGGGGGTGTGCTTTCCATGGAAGGCCCCCTAGGAGCGCCACCACCCCTGGCAGGACCCCTGGGAGGGTCTCAGTGGGCGCCGCCGTCCCTGGAAGGGCCCCTGGTGGTACCACCGCCCCTGGAAGGGCCCTTGGGGACGCCACCGCCTCTGGGAGGGCCCCTGTGGAAACCACTTTCCCTGGAAGGACCCCTGAGGGTACCACTGTCCTTGGGAAGGCCCCTGTGGTCGCTGCTGTCCCCGCAAGAGCCCCTGGGGGCACCAACACCCCTGTCAGAGCCCCTGGGGACGCTACTGCCTCAGGGATGGCACCTGGGAGAGTCACCGTCTCTGGTAAGGCCCCAGAGGGCATCCCTGGGGGGGGGGGAGGGGCACCTATGGGCACCACTACCCCTGGGAAGGTCCCAGGGGGCGCCGTCGCCCCTGGGAGGGAGCCTTGGGGCTCCATCGCCCCTGACAGGGAATGTGGTGGCATTACCACCTCTGACAGGAGCCCTGAGAGCGTCCCTCTTTCTGGGAGGGCCCATGACGTGCACCACCACCTCTGGCAATGCCCATGGTAGATCTCCAGTGGGCGCCACCGCCCCTGGGAGGGCTCATGGAGGCGATTCCGCCCCGGGCAGGGCCCTTAGGAGCACCGCTATTCCTGGGAGAGCTCCTGTGGGCACCACGAGCCCTGGCAGGACCCCTGGGATGGTCCCAGGGCCACCGTCGCCCCTGGGAGGGACCATAGGGGCACCACCGTCCCTTGCAGGGTCCCTTAGGGTGCCAACGCCTCTAGGGGCGTCACCGCACCTGGAAGGACCCCTGGGAGCACTAACGCCCCTGGCAGGACCCCTAGGAGGGCTCCAGGGAGTACCACCACCTCTGAGAGGGCTCCTGCAGACGTCACCGCCCCTGGAAGGGCTCCTAGGGGCGATGCTGTTCCTGGGGGGAGGGGGGCCGCTGAGAGCGCCACTGTCCCTGCAAGGGCACCTGGGGGCGCCACCACCTGAGAGATATGACGTTAAATAGATGATACACCGTCCATCGCATTTCCAGTATCATCATATCCTGAACAATGAAAAGGAGAATAAATATCCAACAGGAAAACATAAATTTGGGTGTTGTGCTGACTGAATGGTCTGTTCTCATATTGCCTTTAATTTGGTGGATTTACATTTTATTCCACCAATCAGAGTTAAGTAAGGAATTGCTGGACGTATGCAATATTGTCGACACCACGCTCATGCCCCTACGGGTGTGCTTTCCATGGGAGGCCCCCTGAGAGCGCCACCACACCTGGCAGGGGCCCTGGGCGGGCCCCAGTGGGCGCCGCCGTCACTGGAAGGGCCCCTGGTGGTGCCACCACCTCTGGCAGGGCCCCTGGGCGGGCCCAAATGGGCGCGGCCGTCCCTGGAAGGACCCCTGGTGGTGCCACCGCCCCTGGAAGGGCCCCTGGGGACGCCACCGCCTCTGGGAGGGCCCCTGTGGGAATTACCTTCCCTGGCAGGACCCCCGAGGGTACCACTGTCCCTGGGAAGGCCCCTGTGGGCGCCGCTGTCCCCGCAAGAGCCAGTGTGGACACCAGAGCCCCTGTCAGAGCCCCTGGGGACGCTACTGCCTCTGGGATGGTACCTGGAAGAGTCACCGCCTCTGGCAGGGCCCCAGAGGGATTCCCTGGGAGGGCTCCTGTGGGCACCACTACCCCTGGGGGACCAGGGACGCCGTCGCCCTGGGAGGGCTCTGTGGCACCAATATCCCGGGAGTGTCCATGGGCCGTCATACCTGTGAAGGACCCTTGGGGCTCCATCGCCCCTGACAGGGAACCTGGTGGCATTACCACATCTGAAAGGAGCCATGAGAGCGTCCCTGTTTCTGGGAGGGCCCCTGAGGGGCACCATCGCCTCGGGCAATGCCCATGGTACATCTCCAGTGGGAACCACCGCCCCTCGGAGGGCTCCTGGAGACGATACCGCCCTTGGTAGGGCACGTAGGAGCACCGCTATCCCTGGCAGAGCTCCTGTGGGCACCACGACCCCTAGCAGGACCCCTGGAATGGTCCCAGGGTCACCGACGCCCCTGGGATGGACCATGGGTTCACTAGCGTCCCTTCCAGGGTCCCTTGGGGTACCAACGCATCTAGGGGCATCACCACACCTGGAAGGACCCCTGGGAGCACGACCGCCCCTGGCACGGCCCCAGGGAGGGCTACAGGGAGCACCACCTCCTCTGGGAAGGCTCCTGCAGACGTCACCTTCCCTGGAAGGGCCCCTGGTGGTGCCACCACCCCTGGCAGGGCCCCAGGGCGGGCCCCAATGGGCGCCGCCGTCATTGGAAGGGCCCCTGATGGTGCCACCGCCTCTGGAAGGGCCCCTGGGGACGCCACCGCCTCTGGGAGGGCCCCTGTGGGAACTACTTTCCCTGGCAGGACCCCGAGGGTACCAGTGTCCCGGCAAGTTTCGATGTAGACACCAGCGCCCCTGTCAGAGCCCCTGGGGACGCTACTGCCTCTGGGATGGTACCTGGAAGAGTCACCGCCTCTGGCAGGGCCCCAGAGGGCGTCCCTGGGAAGGCTCCTGCGGGCACCACTTCCCCTGGGAGTGTCCAAGGGGGCGCCGTCGTCCCTGGGAAGGACCCTTGGGGCTCCATCGCCCCTGACAGGGAACCTGATGGCATTACCACCTCTGACAGGAGCCCTGAGAGAGTTCCTGTTTCTGGGAGGGAACCTGAGGGGCACCACCGCCTCGGGCAATGCCCATGGTACATCGCCAGTGGGCGCCAACGACCCTGGGAGGGCTCCTGGAGGCAATGCCGCCCCTGGCAGGGCCCTAAGGAGCACCGCTATCCTTGGGAGAGCTCCTGTGGGCACCACGACCCCTAGCAGGACCCCTGGGAGGGTCCCAAGGCCACCGTCGCCCCAAGGAGGGACCATGGGGGCACCACCGTCCCTTGCAGGGTCCTTTGGGGTACCAACGTCTCTAGGAGCGTCACCGCACCTGGAAACACCCCTGTTAGCACTACCGCCCCTGGCAGAGCCCCTGGGAGGGCTACAGGGAGCACCACCTCCTCTGAGAGGGCTCCTGCAGACGTCACCGCACCTGGAAGGGCTCCTAGGGGCGCTGCTGTTTCTGGGAGGGCCGCTGAGAGCGCCACTGTCCCTGCAAGGGCACCTGGGGGCGCCACCGCCTGAGAGATATGACGTTAAATAGATGATACACCGTCCATCGCATTTCCAGTATCATCATATCCTGAACAATGAAAAGGAGAATAAATATCCAACAGGAAAACATAAATTTGGGTGTTGTGCTGACTGAATGCTCTGTTCTCATATTGCCTTTAATTTGGTGGATTTACATTTTATTCCACCAATCAGAGTTAAGTAAGGAATTGCTGGACGTATGCAATATTGTCGACACCACGATCAAGCCCCTGGGGGTGTGCTTTCCATGGAAGGCCCCCTAGGAGCGCCACCACCCCTGGCAGGACCCCTGGGAGGGTCTCAGTGGGCGCCGCCGTCCCTGGAAGGGCCCCTGGTGGTACCACCGCCCCTGGAAGGGCCCTTGGGGACGCCACCGCCTCTGGGAAGGCCCCTGCGGAAACCACTTTCCCTGGAAGGACCCCTGAGGGTACCACTGTCCTTGGGAAGGCCCCTGTGGTCGCTGCTGTCCCCGCAAGAGCCCCTGGGGGCACCAACACCCCTGTCAGAGCCCCTGAGGACGCTACCCCTGTCAGAGACCTGGGGCACACCCCTGCAGAACCTGGGACGTCACCGTCTCTGGTAAGGCCCCAGAGGTCACCCTCTGGAGGCCCAGGGGCGTCCGGGGGGGCACCTATGGGCACCACTACCCCTGGGAAGGTCCCAGGGGGCGCCGTCGCCCCTGGGAGGGAGCCTTGGGGCTCCATCGCCCCTGACAGGGAATGTGGTGGCATTACCACCTCTGACAGGAGCCCTGAGAGCGTCCCTCTTTCTGGGAGGGCCCCTGACGTGCACCACCACCTCTGGCAATGCCCATGGTAGATCTCCAGTGGGCGCCACCGCCCCTGGGAGGGCTCATGGAGGCGATACCGCCCCGGGCAGGGCCCTTAGGAGCACCGCTATTCCTGGGAGAGCTCCTGTGGGCACCACGAGCCCTAGCAGGACCCCTGGGATGGTCCCAGGGCCACAGTCGCCCCTGGGAGGGACCATAGGGGCACCACCGTCACTTGCAGGGTCCCTTAGGGTGCCAATGCCCCTAGGGGCGTCACCGCACCTGGAAGGACCCCTGGGAGCACTTGCGCCCTGGCAGGGCCCCTGGGAGGGCTCCAGGGAGTACCACCGCCTCTGAGAGGGCTCCTGCAGACGTCACCGCCCCTGGCAGGGCCCTAGGGGCGCTGCTGTCCCTGGGGGGGGGGCCGCTGAGATCGTCACTCTCCCTGCACCGGCCCCTGGGGGCGCCACCACCTGAGAGATATGACGTTAAATAGATGATACACCGTCCATCGCATTTCCAGTATCATCATATCCTGAACAATGAAAAGGAGAATAAATATCCAACAGGAAAACATAAATTTGGGTGTTGTGCTGACTGAATGCTCTGTTCTCATATTGCCTTTATTTTGGAGGATTTACATTTTATTCCACCAATCAGAGTTAAGTAAGGAATTGCTGGACATATGCAATATTGTCGACACCACGATCAAGGCCCTGGGGGTGTGCTTTCCAGGAAAGCCCCCCTAGGAGCGCCACCACCCCTGGCAGGACCCCTGGGAGGGTCTCAGTTGGCGCCGCCGTCCCTGGAAGGGCCCCTGGTGGTACCACCGCCAATGGAAGGGCCCTTGGGGACGCCACCGCCTCTTGGAGGGCCCCTGTGGAAATCACTTTCCCTAGAAGGACCCCTGAGGGTACCACTGTCCTTGGGAAGGCCCCTGTGGTCGCTGCTGTCCCCGCAAAAACCCCTGGGTGCACCAACACCCCTGTCAGAGCCCCTGGGGGCACCAACACCCCTGTCAGAGCCCCTGGGGGCACCAACACCCCTGTCAGAGCCCCTGGGGACGCTACTGCCTCTGGGATGGCACCTGGGAGAGTCACCGTCTCTGGTAAGGCCCCAGAGGGCGTCCCTGGGGGGCTCCTGTGGGCACCACTACCCCTGGGAAAGTCCCAGGGGGCGCCGTCGCCCCTGGGAGGGAGCCTTGGGGCTCCATCGCCCCTGACAGGGAATGTGGTGGCATTACCACCTCTGACAGGAGCCCTGAGAGCGTCCCTCTTTCTGGGAGGGCCCCTGACGTGCACCACCACCTCTGGCAATGCCCATGGTAGATCTCCAGTGGGCGCCACCGCCCCTGGGAAGGCTCATGGAGGCGATACCGCCCCAGGCAAGGCCCTTAGGAGTACGGCTATTCCTGGAAGAGCTCCTGTGGGCACCACGAGCCCTGGCAGGACCCCTGGGATGGTCCCAGGGCCACCGTCGCCCCTGGGAGGGACCATAGGGGCACCACCGTCCCTTGCAGGGTCCCTTAGGGTGCCAACGCCTCTAGGGGCGTCACCGCACCTGGAAGGACCCCTGGGAGCACTAGCGCCCCTGGCAGGACCCCTAGGAGGGCTCCAGGGAGTACCACCACCTCTGAGAGGGCTCCTGCAGACGTCACCGCCCCTGGCAGGCCCCTAGGGGCGCTGCTGTCCCTGGGGGGGGGGCCGCTGAGATCGTCACTCTCCCTGCAACGGCCCCTGGGGGCGCCACCACCTGAGAGATATGACGTTAAATAGATGATACACCGTCCATCGCATTTCCAGTATCATCATATCCTGAACAATGAAAAGGAGAATAAATAGCCAACAGTAAAACATAAATTTGGGTGTTGTGCTGACTGAATGTTCTGTTCTCATATTGCCTTTAATTTGGTGGATTTACATTTTATTCCACCAATCAGAGTTAAGTAAGGAATTGCTGGACGTATGCAATATTGTCGACACCACGCTCAAGCCCCTAGGGGTGTGTTTTCCATGGGAGGCCCCCCTGAGAACGCCACCACACCTGGCAGGGGCCCTGGGCGGGCCCCAGTGGGCGCCGCCGTCACTCGAAGGGCCCCTGGTGGTGCCACCACCTCTGGCAGGGCTCCTGGGCGGGCCCCAATGGGCGCCGCCGTCCCTGGAAGGGCCCTTGGTGGTGCCACCGTCCCTGGAAGGGCCCCTGGGGACGCCAACGCCTCTGGGAGGGCCCCTGTGGGAATTACCTTCCCTGGCAGGACCCCCGAGGGTACCACTGTCCCTGGGAAGGCCCCTGTGGGCGCCGCTGTCCCCGCAAGAGCCGGTGTGGACACCAGAGCCCCTGTCAGAGCCCCTGGGGACGCTACTGCCTCTGGGATGGTACCTGGAAGAGTCACCGCCTCTGGCAGGGCCCCAGAGGGATTCCCTGGGAGGGCTCCTGTGGGCACCACTACCCCTGGGAGGGACCCAGGGGACGCCGTCGCCCTTGGGAGGGCTCCTGTGGGCACCAATATCCCTGGGAGTGTCCAATTGGGCGCCGTCATACCTGTGAAGGACCCTTGGGGCTCCATCGCCCCTGACAGGGAACCTGGTGGCATTACCACATCTGAAAGGAGCCCTGAGAGAGTTCCTGTTTCTGGGAGGGAACCTGAGGGGCACCACCGCCTCGGGCAATGCCCATGGTACATCGCCAGTGGGCGCCAACGACCCTGGGAGGGCTCCTGGAGGCGATACCGCCCCTGGCAGGGCCCTAAGGAGCACCGCTATCCTTGGGAGAGCTCCTGTGGGCACCACGACCCCTTGCAGGACCCCTGGGAGGGTCCCAAGGCCACCGTCGCCCCAAGGAGGGACCATGGGGGCACCACCGTCCCTTGCAGGGTCCCTTGGGGTACCAACGTCTCTAGGAGCGTCACCGCACCTGGAAAGACCCCTGTTAGCACTACCGCCCCTGGCAGAGCCCCTGGGAGGGCTACAGGGAGCACCACCTCCTCTGAGAGGGCTCCTGCAGACGTCACCGCACCTGGAAGGGCTCCTAGGGGCGCTGCTGTTTCTGGGAGGGCCGCTGAGAGCGCCACTGTCCCTGCAAGGGCACCTGGGGGCGCCACCGCCTGAGAGATATGACGTTAAATAGATGATACACCGTCCATCGCATTTCCAGTATCATCATATCCTGAACAATGAAAAGGAGAATAAATATCCAACAGGAAAACATAAATTTGGGTGTTGTGCTGACTGAATGCTCTGTTCTCATATTGCCTTTAATTTGGTGGATTTACATTTTATTCCACCAATCAGAGTTAAGTAAGGAATTGCTGGACGTATGCAATATTGTCGACACCACGCTCAAGCCCCTAGGGGTGTGCTTTCCATGGGAGGCCCCCTGAGAGCGCCACCACACCTGGCAGGAGCCCTGGGCGGGCCCCAGTGGGCGCCGCCGTCACTCGAAGGGCCCCTGGTGGTGCCACCACCTCTGGCAGGGCCCCTGGGCGGGCCCCAATGGGCGCCGCCGTCCCTGGAAGGGCCCTTGGTGGTGCCACCGCCCCTGGAAGGGCCCCTGGGGACGCCACCGCCTCTGGGAGGGCCCCTGTGGGAATTACCTTCCCTGGCAGGACCCCCGAGGGTACCACTGTCCCTGGGAAGGCCCCTGTGGGCGCCGCTGTCCCCGCAAGAGCCGGTGTGGACACCAGAGTCCCTGTCAGAGCCCCTGGGGACGCTACTGCTTCTGGGATGGTACCTGAAAGAGTCACCGCCTCTGGCAGGGCCCCAGAGGGCGTCCCTAGGAGGGCTCCAGTGGGCACCACTACCCCTGGGAGGGTCCCACGGGACGCCGTCGCCCCTCGGAGGGCTCCTATGGGCACCAGTATCCCTGGGAGTGTCCAAATGGCCGCCGTCGTCCCTATGAAGGACCCTTGGGGCTCCATCGCCCCTGACAGGGCACCTGGTGGCATTACCACCTCTGACAGAAGCCCTGAGAGCGTCCCTGTTTCTGGGAGGGCCCCTGAGGGGCACCGCCGCCTCGGGCAATGCCCATGGTGCATCGCCAGTGGGCGCCACCGCCCCTAGGAGGGCTCCTGGAGGCGATACCGCCCCTGGCAGGGCTCTTAGGAGCACCGCTATCCCTGGGAGAGCTCCTGTGGGCACCACGACCCCTAGAAGGACCCCTGGGATGGAACCAGGCCACCGTCGCCCCTGGGAGGGATCATGGGGGCTCCACCGTCCCTTGCAGGGTTCCTTAGGGTGCCAAGGCCTCTAGGGGCGTCACCGCACATTGGAAGATTCCCTGGGAGCAATACCGCCCCTGACAGGGCCCCTGGGAGGGCTCCAGGGAGCACCACCGCTTCTGAGAGGGCTCCTGCAGATGTCACCGCCCCTGGAAGGGCTCCTGGGGGGTACCACCGGCCCTGGCAGGGCTCCTACGGGCGCTGTTGTCCCTGGGAGGGCCGCTGAGAGCGCCACTGTCCCTGCAAGGGCCCCTGGGGGCGCCACAGCCTGAGAGATATGACGTTAAATAGATGATACACCGTCCATCGCATTTCCAGTATCATCATATCCTGAACAATGAAAAGGAGAATAAATATCCAACAGGAAAACATAAATTTGGGTGTTGTGCTGACTGATTGCTCTGTTCTCATATTGCCTTTAATTTGGTGGATTTACATTTTATTCCACCAATCAGAGTTAAGTAAGGAATTGCTGGACGTATGCAATATTGTCGACACCACGCTCAAGCCCCTGGGGGTGTGCTTTCCATGGAAGGCCCCCTGGGAGCGCCACCAACCCTGGCAGGACCCCTGGGCGGGTCCCAGTGGGCGCCGCCGCCCCTG
This sequence comes from Homarus gammarus, assembly GCA_958450375.1. Classification (NCBI taxonomy): domain Eukaryota; kingdom Metazoa; phylum Arthropoda; class Malacostraca; order Decapoda; family Nephropidae; genus Homarus; species Homarus gammarus. The sequence continues at coordinate 432,573 of CAUDMG010003165.1, read as the reverse complement.
GTGGTGGCACCGCCCCTGGAAGGGCCCCTAGGGACACCATCGCTTCTGGAAGGACCCATGGAGGTGCCATTGTCCGTGGGGGGACCCATAGGAGCGCTGCTGTCCCTGGAAGGGTCCCATGGGGCCTCTTGCCCCTAGGAGGGCCTTTGGGGGCGCCACCACGCCTGGCAGGGTCGCCCCCGTCACTAACAGGCCCCCGGGGGCGCCACCTTTCCTGGCAGGGCCCCTGAGGGCACCACTGTCCCTGCAAGGACCCTTGGGGGGCAACACCGCCCCTGGCAGGGCCTCTGGGAGCGCCACCCTCTCTGGGAGGGCCCATGGAGGCGCTACCGCCCCTGGTAGGGCCCTAAGGGTGCCGCTGTCTCTGGGAGGGCTCCTGTGGGCACCACAACCCCTGGCAGGACCCCTGTTAGGGTTCCAGGGGCCGCCGTCGCCTCTGGGAGGGATCCTGGGGGGACCACCGCCCCTGGCAGGACCCCTTAGAGTCAAGCAAAACGGTAGTTCATACATATATTTGCAATCAGTTATTCTCTATTCGTATTATTGCCGGCAGTCCTCTCATTTGCCCTGCCATCCTGCTAAAAAACCGCTATTCAAATATTTAATCCCGCTAAAGATTCTTGCTAGCAACTAGATCCATTTTCCTCCTGCTAGATTGAAAGCAAAACCTCCGGGAAAACAGCTAAATTGGTAACACTGGACCCTTGGGCTGTGCACTGTTCTGCGCCTCCCTCTGCCCCAGGAGCAGGACTGCTCTATATCTTACTTTTTCTTTACCATTATCCTCTTCACCACTGATCGGCTTGTTAGCCCTGACATTGTAGTGGAATTCTCCCCTACAAACGCTGTTTGTCGCTGCCTAGCCGACCCCACCAATTCCCCAGTGTATGCCTCGTGGTCTAGGTCAACCAGCGCCGCCATACATCAGGGAGCGGGGGTCAACTACTAAGCCACGCCAACCCCCGCTATTTAAGACCTGACCTCGTGGTGATCTCTCTCTTTCTACCTACAGCCGCAGCCAGCAACACCTCCTCCTCCGCCTGCCTGGCGGCCCTCGCTCCTCCTCCGTCTGCCTGGCGGTCCTCGCTCCCGCTGGCGAGCATGGCTGCCCACAAGCTGTCCTTCTCTGAGCGTCCTCACCAACCAGCTCTCTCTACATCACGCTTGTAACCATGCTGCCTTCCCAGCACCAAGCTGCATTGTGCATCCAATACAACATGTATACAGAGAGCACATTGTGAGTTTCCTTTCTCTATTCCATCCTGGGTGTGAACCAAAAATCTCATACCCCACAACATATTTAGTTTCGTACACATTTGTAAGTAAATTCAATTACATTTATACTCTGCAAGTTATTAAAATAATGAAGGCACCAAAATACATGAATACCCTTTCCAACATACAGTATTATAAATGTAATACTGATACTGATACTGTATAGTAAGAGTAAGAGTAACTAAAAATTATCTTCCTTTACTTTTACTTTACTTTTATCCTCTTCACCATTGATCGGCTCATTAGCCGTGTACTGCGCACATGATTGTCATTCCTAAAAAACTCTTTAATTCATATTACACTACATAACATTCAAATCCCACTGCTACCACCAATTCATACTGCCAGATCTGGGGTCACTAAGTCTAAGGGGATAACTTAACTCTATTCTTAATTTCTAAGGGTTGCTGCCACCAGACACCCCCCCCCCCCCCCTCTCTGGGCAGTATGTAGCTCGTTAGGTAGCGGGCAGAGTGAACTAGGCATTGGGTAAGGTTTTTCATTGACCAGATCGTTAAGGGGAAGGAAGGGTGAAACCATAACAGCCGCTTGGGCGATCGGCCATGTCTGTTGCAAACTGTTAGCAAGTACTGAGCATGCACAGTAACAGAGCAGTGGCTCCTGAATGTATTTGAACCTGCTCCAGTGCTTGTCAAGTCTGATTTTGAAACAGATAACACTCGGTGCCGTCACAACACTTTCTGGCAGATTGTTCCAAAGTTCTCAACATCTCACTCCAGAAAAGTTACCCTCACAGTTTTCTGGCTTGCGGCTTCTTCAACCTTGAGCTGTGACCCCTTGTGGGGCGAGCGTCCGCCAGCTCCAGGTAAGGACATTCGACTGAGTAGTGCCCTTCGAGATGCTATTACACCTCAATTGGGTTTCCCCTTGCCCGTCTGTCGTATAAGCTAGGCAATTTCAGGCGCTCTAATATCTCGGGGAAGATGAGGTGCCGTAGTGCAGGCATCACTCTGGTGGCCCTCCTTTGGACATTTTCAATCAACTGACAGTCCCTAGCATATCTCGGGGACCAGACAGGGTGACAGTACTCCAGACGGGGGAGCACTTCACTCATATCCTCCCTCATCCCGTCGTTTCATCACGTAATATTCACACCTTGGCCTGGTTTTGTCGTGAACTAAGCAACAGCTAAATCTGAAGGACAACATTATATGGTGGTTGGTGCCAACTGGGGCTAGATGTTCCAGTTAAACCACCATAACCACTTACATTATGTAATTCTAGGCAACTTTTCTTCTATAAACATCCGTCGGAACTTACTCCTTGTCGAAATATTGTTTTTATTTAAGTAATTATATTGGAAGGCAACCGAGTGCGACAGCTACCTCCTGTCCCTGCCTCTGAAGACAAACACGATCATCAACTTCAGCCCGGGCCTTCATCGGAGTAAGCGGTAGACAGAACAATGGTTAATTCTTGATTAGGTTTGGTTAAGTTAGATTAGATTAGGTTAGGTTAGGTTAGGTTAGGTTAGGGGGGTCATAGCTCAGAGGCGAGTAATTTCCGACAGAAATGAATATTAGAATCAAATGAATCACACCAAAAGCCTAAGGAAAATTAAAATTTTAAGCTTCATAGGTGTTACTCAGGAAATTTACCAAAATTAAGTACAGTACACTAATTATAAAGTAAAATAAGTATTGCTGTATCTTACAACCATATTAATAAAGTAAAGAAGTCGTCCCATACAAAATTTCCATTTTCTGTTATTGCAACAGAGAAAATGGTCATAAATAAAGTATCATGAATGAGTTTAAATGTGTTACCGCTGCAGTCCCTGGGAGGGCCTCTGGGGGCACCACTGCCCCTGAGAGGGCCCCTGGGGGTGCCACCGCCTGAGAGATATGACGTTAAATAAATACACCGTCCATCGCATTTCCAGGTGATGAGGTTCTTTTATTATTACCCGACTCACATATTAAGCTTCTCATGTCTTGGTGTGGACCATATAAGCTTGTTGAGTGTAGGAATAAAGTGACCTACTTAATTGATATAAATGGACATTCCAAGCTGTATCATGCTAATCTCCTGAAAAGATACCATCGTATTCGTAAGGCACTGGGAGCTCATATACAATTGTTGGATAAGTTTCCGCTGTTGATAATTCTGGTAGTCCTTTAGTGACTGTTCAAGTATGTGCTCTTAACGAATGTTCAGAGTTTGAGGAAGACTCTAGTACCTTAACCATAAACCCGGACGTGAAAGATTCCACTGCAACTACTTTGGAGACCGACATCCCGAATATTTCACCTGGTGTATCCCCCGAGCAGAGAAATGGTATTGTAAGTCTGGCAAGTCATTTTGGTCAAGTATTCTTGGACACACCAGGTTGTACTTCTACCATTCAGTATGGTATCACTTTCCACAACAGTGGCTTAAGCCATAGGTCTTCCCTATTAACATTCACTTAGGGTCCCACTTTGAGGAGGAAGTTGAGAAGTTACTTGACCAGTGTACCAATAGACCATCTAAATCTTCCCATTGTTCTTATGTTGTAATGTTTGTTAAACCTGATGGTAACTATAATATGGCGATAGACTATAGTATGCTCAACACCGACTGAATTTCATGCAAAACCTATGAGTACTGTATATGGATTTATACAAGTTGAATGGTTCAACATTTTTCAGAATTGGGCCTTACTAAAGCTTATTACCAAGTCCCACTAAGTGAGAAAGCCAAGGCACTTACTGCTTTTCCCACCCACAAGGGATTAATGGAGTTTTGTCAACTCCCATTTGGATTAGTTACTGCTTGTGCTCCTTACATCGGACTTAAGAGGATTGTATTGGCAGGACTTAATAATGTTTCTTTTTATTTTGAGTAAGTGTTTATATATTCAGACACTTGGGAGGAACATCAAGAGCCCTTACTTCTGTTCTGGAGCGTCTACACGGATCATGGATTAACTGTCAGATAAACCAAGTGTAAGTTTGGTTTCAGTTATATTTAGTATTTGGGCTATGTTTTTTATGGCAAGTCATTTAAGCCTCAAGACAAAAAAATTCAAGCCATTTTAGAGGTCCCACTTCCTACCTGCAAGAAAACTCTTAGATCTTTCCTCAGCATGACAATTTTATAGGAATTTCATACCTCTGGCATCTCTCTTACTGGTCCCTTGTCTGATTTATTGCATAAAGATGTGCAGGAACCCTTGATTTGGAGCAAAGAACTACAAGAGACGTTTGATCAACTTAAATTGGTTCCAAAATTGATAAAAGACGAAGTAAGGTTGTGCCACCGATTCACAGAGTCGTGGTAACTGGGTGCCAGTCCCCCCATATCACCAAGTGTTGAGAGTAGTAATAATTACTGTACACGAGCAATCTTGGTACAGGTGTTTGAGAAGTGCTAGTTTAAGTAGTAATGTAACTGAACTGTGGACGACCAATCTTTGTATTGCGTCACGGTCACAGAATGGCCCTGTCGACGTGAATACTTGTTTGGCCAATGTGGAAGTAAGGCCAAATGGTCTTTGGAGTTTGTATCAGTGTTAAAGTAAATTGGACCAAGTCTTGAGTGAGCCCCAAGGAGTGGTTCATGTGTGTGTGTTCTCTTAGTGTCATGTATTCAACTTCATTTTAAATCAACCTCCTTTATTGTATGTTGGGGTTTCATTATCCTGCAGTATCACCTTTGTTCTTCCACACGTGAAATACAAATGAAACCATGTGCCCCAGACCTCATCATGCAATCACCTGTGTAAGAGGATAAAGATTATCTGTATAAGAAGTAAAATAACTAAGAAAAGAATAAAAAGGAATTAAGTAATTAAGAAAATAAAAGTAAACAAAAAATAATAATTCCCCGCCTGTACACTCACAAACATTTATTTGCGATAACCAGGGTATTCCTGTACATGTTCCAGAAAGTGGAACAGCTGGTCATAGTTTTATATATTGCCATTATTGTTAAGATCTCTAAAGTTTCTGTACCTCTGTTTAACATGTGTCCCTTTAGATGACTACAGTACAAGTATATCACTGAACAAAAGTTATAATTATCAGTACTGTATATTCAGCTCAAAAGAAACTTTCCACGTGTAAATTACAAACTATGTGAAACAGCCCCATATACCTGACAGATACAACATACTAAGTCTTCAGTACACAAGGAGGCAGTGTGGACAACCTCAACTGTAAAATCTGGTATATGCTCACAGCTGGGTGACTTGGGGTGTCTTGATCATGAACCAGCAACCATTAGGACAAGTGGCGAGTGCTGTGTCCATCGTTTGATCACCACACCCCTATATACTTTACATTAAATTAATTCATATAAATTTCCCTCAAAAAATGTAGAGGTCATTTAAAACAAAATCTATATGAAAACTTTACTAAATGCACACAGTCAGTGCATTTCTGGAATGATCACACATACACTTCACAAAAACTGTCTCCCTTATCAAAAGTGGATTGAGGACAAAAGAATTAAAGAAACACAATCCTGACTTTGTGCCCAAGTTTGAACTTCATAAACACTATATCTGCTAACAAAAGCCTGTACAGTTGTGGATAATATTCTCTCTACATTTGGCAACATTTGGTATATACTTATGGATCAAACATGTGACAGCTGCTCTTCATTATAAATTGTCATAAAATCAACAAAGTCCAATCTTTAATACAAAAATAAATCTGAGTAAACAGACAAAATTCTAATCACCACTAAAGTACTGTACCCACAAGATCCTCAGGTAGATCCCAGACGTCACCAAAGGTGTCGAGGAAATTTTCTCCACGAATGTATATATGACGATGTTTGACAGCATGAATAGTGATACATAACATTCTGAGATGATACAAATAATCATGAGAAGAATAAGATCAGCATTACAGAGAATGAACCCCCATTCTAACACAAGCAAAATGACTCGACTGCCAAATCTATGACCAACAATCATATAAACAACAAAAGGAGCATTATAAACCCATTTAACAATTTCTGTTAAAACAAAGTCAAGAAGAGTTACCTTATTTTACTGCAGCCAGTCCAAAGTACTGTAGGTCTGCTAGAGCATTTCATGACCTATATAAAAAAATACAGCTTGAAGTGAAATATAGCTCATATATACAAGACCATTGTGGCATAGCAAAGGCATCATAAGTAACAATCTTGAACAGAGAGCAAAGACGATGTATACCATTAAGAAACATGTTCAATATAATTACTTTGTACACTCGCTCCAAGAAGTACTGTGCCTGTACTGTATATTTACGGAGGGGTCCTATGAATTTCAAAATGAACACTATGACACCTGTTGTCTCAGTAGGGTTTTCAAAATCCTTAGTCCATTGTGCCAGTCTCACAAAATCAACAAAATACTTTTTGTAGCGAGTGTGTACACAAGTATGTAACTAAGTTTAACATTGGCTTCCTGTTCACTTCCTTCAAGTAGGTAAAATATAAATTTAAGAAGAATTACAATCAATTAACTTGTACAGTATGTACTGAACTTACACAACCATTTCTATGTAATATTTCAAAATTAAGCACCATTAACAAAGAAAGAATCTAAAAACAAGTTTTCAACGGGAAAAAATTCAGTTCAAATACTGCACTGGGAATTGTATAAAAACTGGTCTAAATTTTTTCCTACTTCCTAATTAAGTTGAAAATATAACTTAAGCTCCTCTATTGGGTAAATCTTTAACCTTGTAGATACGAACAATCCAGTGTTCTGTTGTGTAAGCTTCTTCAAGAACATCAAGCTCAAAATCTTTGTTACCAATTTCAACATTACGAACTCTATCATAGCCCGGAGGTTTTCCTGAAATGAAGAAAATTTTCATGTTAACATTTCCTTCACTAAAATTAATACTGTACTATACAGTACAAAATTTTTAACATGGCAACTGCAAGGATGCACTTTATACATTGTAAAAGGCACAAGTATGGGGTGAGTGAAAGAGAAAGGAGTGCTGTTAAGTTGGTGCAAATACATTCAAATTATCACTTTGAGTAAGATATATGAGTCGGTAATCAACATTGTCTTGCTTGTCTTCACAGTTCTTCATAAATACAGCCGTGCATAAATATCTAAAACATTACCCCCACCTGTTTAAACATCATCCAAATCACATTAAATAAGAACATCAAAGAATCATTGCTGCTGAAAATACAACCAGGTAAATAAAGAAACTCACAAGTTATAACACTACTTCATAAACTTCTTAATTACTGTATAAACAAGTCACAACCATACATTTACGGTAATTTAAATCTGATTGCAAGACATATAACCCACCTTAAATCAGGGAGAAAAAGAGAAAACTACTCACCTCCTTCTGTGTAGACTTGCCCAAACCTGTAGTAACACATTTTGTACATGAGGCAGTTTAGCAGCGTGGGAGATCCCTCTTTATCCACTCGGAATTCCCCGGCAGGGGTGTAATAGTCGTGTTCCTTGATGTGTCCGCCCTTCTCCGTGCTCCCTCCAATACGCACCATCCACAGGAATTTATTGATATCTGGTAATTAGAAAATAATAAATAAAATAACATAAAAACTTGTCATCTATTCAGCAAGTTCACTTAAGACAGAAACACATGATAAAACAGCAGAGATACCTGTGGTAACTTTCATATCAGTACTGTACATTAGCCATTAGATGTCATTCACCATAAAAGACAATTACACACCCTATATAATTGCTCTACAGTGAGTTCTGCTATAACGAGTGTTTTGATAAAGCGAATTTGCTCTAACGCGATTTATGAATTAGGAACGATATTTGTATAACGCGAACGCTTGTTTGCTATAACGCGATTTTTGCTTACTATTTCTCCAATTTTGTGGTACAGTGGGGTATGCTATAACGAATCTAATTGGTTCTAGAACCTTGTTCCTTATAGCATTTGTTCGTTATAGGATTAATCCGTTCCAGGCCCCCAAATACAACCACTTAACACTGAAAAATATAATGTAAAAATTGTAAAAAAGTGCATAAATATGCATCTAAACCCTTGAAATAAAGAATATCATTAATATTTGTAATAAAAAAACAATAAATTAGAAAAAAAGAAAAAATTAAATAATGTTCGTTGTAGGAGTTTCGTTCGTTATAGCATTCTCAATTTTATAGGTAAAACCGTTCGTTATAGGAATATTCGTAGTAGGATCCGTTCGTTATAGCATACCCCACTGTATTAACTGTGAATATAGTAAAGAAGAATATCAACAAGAAGTGTTCTGGTGATAGAATTCCCGGTGATGATCGTAAAAGAAAGGATATAACACTTGAAGAGAAGCTCAATTTTATCAACCTCAAAATCACCCTTCTCCCCCATCAAGTAAAGTGTTACATTTACTGTATGATTTCATTATTAGATATGAATGTAACATTTATTTAGACTGTGCTATCCTTTGTGTTAGGCTAACTACTAAATTTTTTCGATTTCGAGTAATCTGCACCTAACCCTAAGTTCTCCATAAGCCCTGTTATTTCTATTACGCGATTTTCTATAACACGATATTTTACAAGAACACAATTATCGCGTTATAGCAGAACTACCTGTATTTTATATTCTCAGCCAAAAGTATTTTAAAAGTACATCTTCCTAATATAAAAAAACAGCCTTCATATACCAACACTCCCCGGTTTACAGAAAGGTTCCGTTCCTGAACCCTATCCATAAGCCAATTTTTTGGTAAATCTAAAATGACCCTTCCATAAGGTAAATATGTAATGTATTCTGTACTGAATCACAGATGGCGTCTCACAAGGGGATGTCTGTATATCTATAAGAACTATATTATAACTAAAGCGAGGTGATCTACACACATGCCAGAAGTACAAGTGTTAATACTGAGTACAACACATGAACTCACCATCAGAAGAATAGCCAGTGAGTCCTCCAAAGATGACCAACACATAGTCTACATCAAGCTCTCTCATGATCTCATAGGCTTTGTCCTCGGTGCTGGCCATGGCTTGACCCACACGGGATATGTGAGTGTTATTCCATGTGTTGTTGTCCACTAATATAGTTCTGTTGGCCATGGCTGTTATCTGATATCCATAATCCCACCATGACATTACCTTTGCATCCTGTGAGTCAAAGAAGAAGAATTTGTGATTGAAGAATATAAAAATTTTAAGCATAAAGGAAAATAACACGTGAAAATTGAGTAATGATGCAAACAAAATGTACTGTACTGGACTTGTGGTAAATTGAGTTATACAGACCTCAGGGGTGTTGTGACGCAGCCAGTAGTAAGCTTCCCTGAAGTCATCAAATATGATCCTGGATCCATCATGGCCACGAGCAGAGAGAACAATTGACGGGGAGCTGTAAGCTTCAGATGTTACCCAGGTGCAGTGGAGTGTGTACATTACCAAGAATACAGACATCACACACACAAAGAATGTGGCAATCTGTTGAGAAAATCGTTAACAGCTTTTGAAAAAAAAAGAGTATCACAAAACCAAGCAATTATTATATGTAAATTCATTCTCACATACCCCAAAATTCATTAAAAAATCCCAAGAACTCCTCTTTCACAGGTAAAACTCACTTCACTCCTCATAAAGTAGTTGCCCTCAAACTTGGCCTTCTTCTTCTCCGTTTTAACTTCATCAATTTGCTTCATGTAGGTGGAGAGCATGGAAGACACTGCTATACCAGAGAGAATACACATCACAGGGGCCAACACCAGCATCAAGCGCACCATCACACCCTGACACAGAGATTATCATCCATCAGACACAGAGCTGCAGATGTTGCCTTAAAACACATAACTAGGCCTTTGTTTTGTGTGTACTTCATTGAATATGAAAAAATAGTGAGCAGGAATTCTCAAATGTTGAATGCCGCTTGAGCAGTTTCTATCATTATTAAGAGCCACCACAATCAACGTACACTGCCATAAATAGGTACAAGAACATAAGCACTTTCTATACTGTACTCACTGCAAAGTAGATGCTGAGGACACCATAGAGAATGATGAAGATATTCTCATCTGTAAGTTTGGAGAAGCAGAAGTAAAGACCAACAGGAAACATGAATGTCAACATCTGCAAGTCAAAGTAGAAGGAAGACCATGCTGTGGGCTGGTGCTCAGAGACGGAGGCAATGATGGGGATGTTGTTCTTGGCGTATGATGGATCCAACAGCGAGTAGAACCTTCCTGTCCACGGTGCAATCTTGCCCAAGGCTGTGAGCACTACTAGCACCAACACCCCCACCACGGCCACAGTGGAGATCACTGCACGGAACAGTACCTCAAACTGGGTTTTATTTAGGCGGGAACGCACGTAGTCAACAAAAGAATGTATCTGGCACAGCCCAAACACACCAAATGCCTGTAGATCAATACCAAACAATTAACCATTAAATTATTTCTCAAAATAGAAAAATTATTTACATAAAGGCCAATTGATGCAGTGACTAAAATACTGTAGCTATATAATGTCTTGTGTAACTTAATAAATGTGCACCAAGTACAGTACTACACCCACTTGTATATTTGAATTTTTCTCATTACAGGCTGTGTGAGGCACCAAAGGAAATGTAAATACAGACTTCCTACCCCCATGTGTTCAGATGTGGAGACAGGCTGGAACCCGACAAATGATATTTGCATGGAGAGGATGGTGCCGATGACGTAGAGGGTGGAGTATGCCACATACACCCTGTGAGAGAACCGGCCAGTGATCATCAGGGTGAGGACATGCAGAGGAATAATGTTGATCAAGAACACATATCCACCCCAGGATGACACCTGTAAAGAAGAAGGGATAAAATTACCAAGAGTAATTTTGCAATAATTCAAAAATTTTCAATGTCCTTGTAATTCAAATACTGTACATTGTTTATAGTTACTGTACTGTACTATGTACAGTACAGGTACCTACATATTTCACAGCTGAGCCCCAAGAAATGAGCTCTAGTCCCTACATGGATGATGGGGGTGAATCCAGTCAAATATCTGGAAATAAGGAGTAGGATAATGATGTATACACCACTAAAATGTTCAAGTCAAACAGAATCCATAACTGGAACTGTTTATTACCAAACTGTCTTGATAACAATGATAAAAAGTTTCAGTTTGATAATTTCATTCTAATCTATTGTTCCATTCTCTACAGATCAAGAATCACCTGTGCAGTGTACAAACAGATGGACATGGGTAACACTACAGTATATGTTCCCTCTATACTGTGTCTACATTTGTGACAAAGGGCAGCCAGCATAAATAGAACCCACTACACAGACAGCCAAAGCAGAGGATCAAAATTGGCATGACACTTTTGGGACCTGTATGTATGTGTCAATGGCCCTAAAAAGTTATATAACTGCTACGACAACCTTGTGTACTGGTGAGATGTGTCGACCAATATCAGAATTTTCATACATGTTGAAAGTTCAGGGTTTCAATGTTGGCAGGACACATGGAGGTTCCTAAGACGGAACTGCGTTAAATTTGAACCCCTGATAAATGACTACTTGATCAAGAAGTGAGAGGAAAGGGTGAATAGGTATATTGATACAGACGGAGAGGTAAAAGTCCAGGAAAACTTGTCAACTGTAATCAATAAAAAATAACGCAGTACAGTACAATACAGCACAGTACTACAGTATCTGTGAAGCTATGCCTGGAGGACAGCCATCCCTACGCACCCTCACAAGCAAAAGATACAACATTAATTACCATACACATTAACTCCAAAGATGAACAAAACAAAAAAGATTCCCACATTAACTTACCATGTAAAAGTAAGCGAGTGAAGCCATAGTTGACCAAAAGAGTGTGCCAGTCTTCACAGCTTTGATCCACATGTAGTAAGTCAACAGCATACAGAAGATGGCAATACCTGGAAGAATTGGGAGGTTTAGTCATCACACACCACCTCAACTATTACCGTATACACCACAAGGTGCTAAAAATAATGTGAAAGTTGGAGTATGTACCGGTAGTCAAGTACATGCCTGTATAATGTTAACTTGGTAATACAGTATTGTCAAGGGTGGAGTACCTTTACAGTATTATGGATCTGGGATAAAAAATTTAGTGTAAAACAATACACCTTCAAATAATTACAACCAACTTAGAATACTTTAAATGACAATTATACTACACCTGTACATTTTAAATAATTTTTATACGTCTTACCAAAAATATAGACCGGCTTATGAGTTCGAGTTAAAACTTTTCAAATAAAAAGCATTTTTGGTCAAAGGTACTCACAGACATGCTGGTTAACCCTTCCTTCACTGTGCAAAGCGACTGTAGTCTATTTTAAAATTATTGTGCTACACCGCCAAAATCGACTGCAGTCCATGACAACAAAAATGTTTAATCCCTGCTTAAATCAACTACAGTAGAAGTCCAAAAATCTGGACTGCTTGGGGATTGGGTCGGTCCGGATTTTCGGATTTTCCGGATTCTCAGGCAGTACATTTAAAATTAAAATTTAAGGAGGAATAAAGAAGAGATGAACAGGTACATTTTGATAGTTTATTCATTAGCATATAAAGCATGCTTCATTTATCAAAACGAGCAGTTTTAAAGAAAAATAAAGTCAACACTAGACAAAAATGTAAACAAACTGTCTAATACCATGACGAGTCTTGAAATTCCTAAGCCATCCATCACTAAATGCGCACTCTGATTCAATGTTCATTTGCTCCTTGAAAGACTTTGCTCTGGCAATAAGCATCGGCCCAGAAATTGCCATACCTTCTGATCGTTTTAACAAAAACCATTCGTGCAACACTTTATCAAGATTTTCTAATTTGGGCCAATGTAAACTTTTTCTTTCAGCAATTTTAATGTAAGGCTCAGAAGAAGCTGTGAATTCTAGAATTTTATTCTTTGCCTTTTTTATATCATAAATTGTAGACTTTCCAATGTTGTATGTTTCCATTAGAACAGCATTGCTCACATTACATTCTAGTTTCTTAATTATTTCAAGTTTGTCACTCAATTTCAACGTGTTCTTCTTTCTCTTCACACAACGAAGTTTATCTACTTTAGGGGCCATTATTATGGGCTTGTATTCTGTACATGGAAAGAGTAGGACTCAAAATTACATACGTTGTCGCAGTTTGATTGCTTGTTTTAAAGTGTCGATCGTGTGGTCGTTTGTTGTAGCCGTGCAGCTGTGGCATTCACGCATGTACACATACACACAAAAGATTTATAGTGCCTCAAATTTTACATTTCAGTTCAAGCTAACTACAAAACTAACAAAATTAGCTACCTATAATTTACAATTACTTTTATTATTAGAATTATGTAAATTAATTTTTTAAAGCAACTCCATTCATTCACATAACCCACAAAAGCCCGCTAAATTTAAAAAGTTTGAGTTTTCGAAAAGTCCGGATTCCTGGCATCCGGATTTTTGGACTTTCACTGTACGTTCCAAGAGTCTGAATGCACCACCAGCCCTGGGTTGTGCTGTCATCTTTCAGTAAAATGCTAAACCTTGACCTCAAATATACAGAGTCGCAGATGATGTCTGACGCCCGAGCCCCGGCTATTGTTGACCGTCATAGACTTTTTATAGCCTATCATCCGAATAAATAATATAAGATTTTATTCTGTTATACAGTTTAAGTGTGATGAGTATGAAAATATATATAAAAGAAGGATATAGATTGCAAAAAGTGATGAATATGCATCAATATATGCTATTTTACAGGGGCTGAGGAATACTGATGAACCACCAGTGTTTTTGGCTTCCCATTTTCTATGGTGGTATGAATGTGGAAGAACAAATATTTTGTAATAACCAAGGCACATTTTTACGGGTATTTGCTACTGTTGTGTGTTTGTACTGAGTTTAGCTCCCTTTACAGAGCCATGAGTGTAAGATGCAAGATGATTGTTGGGAAGAGTTGTGCCACTTCCTTGTAAGGAAGTTTATAAAATGTTTGTTTTTGTTCAATCCAGAATGTGACGTCTAGCTTTATACCGAGGTATGTAGATGCCTAGCATTAACTCGCCAGGCCAAATGCAGGCAATTAAAACATTTATGTTTATTGAAATAAATGTGTTTGTATAGTCTGTTTTGTTTGGTTTCACCCAAAATGATTCCAGGTGAGGTACAGGGGGCCCTCCAAATTTGCAGAATTTTATTTTGCAAATGAGACACTGGATGTTCCCAAGAATGTCTGTGGGTAGTTTTAAAGTTGCCGGCATTTTCGTGGCTGGGACAAGGAACCAATCATTCTAGAGACAGTAATTTCCTTTACCTGTTACCTGTATTGTAAATATCTATGTGTGTGTCTACACACACACATATATATACAATACAGGTAGAAGAAATAATTGTCCTAAGGGCAAACACAAGGGGAAAATACATATCTTTGTACACAAGTAAAAGTGTACCCCCCCCCCCCCCCCTGGTCAGCAAATGTGATTCGCGGATTGGTGATTCGCGGCCATTTTGAGAACCTAATCCCCGTGAATTTGGGGGGCTTTTATACCAATATTGGATCTCAAAACCTGGCTATAATTTCCATTTAAAATTAATTTACAGTAATGAAGAACTTGGTTGTAAGGCATGATCCATGCTTCTGGAGGCAAATTTTGATAACATCTGAATTTTCAGACAACTTTATCTGCAGAATACCTGTTACAATTTGTTTTTCTCAATATTTTTCCTAAAAAAACATGAATTTCCATTAGTTACCCACATTTTAAAGGAATTTTTGTGCCAAACATGTAAACTTCATATAATTCTCATAATATAAATGTATTAAAAAACTAAAATTAGCACTTTCATATTTTTGGTGACAATGACACTTGTTGGGAATAATTGAGAGATCAGACAATGCAGTGAAACACCGACTATGCTACGACCAAGTCTTAAGAATGTTGGAGAAAACAAGTCTGACTGATAAGGGTATGGAGTGTAAATGAGTGGCGAGACAGCTCTTTTTCACAGATAACACGACTGGTGGAGGACAGGAAAAGTTGCATATGACAAAGGAACACATATAAGAATAAATTCAAACACTTATAACCTACTTCTGGCAAAATGATCAATAAAATAGAACTGTATTAACACGAAGAATTAAGTCCACTGCAGGGAAATACTGTATACAGGACATCCTCACACAACCTGCATATAAATGAAAGCACCAGAGTACAATAACATTATACTTTCCTCAATGTTCAAGGTGATAGGAGGTTGCAAACCCCATCAATTACAACCCAAGAATTTCAGTATTTTCTCAAAGGTGCATGATGCTTCCTAAGTGATGTCCCACCCACCCACACCATTTTTTTTAATCTACTGTACTTATACCACCTCAAACACAGTATTCTGTCTAGTTATATTTCATCACTCCATCAAATTCATTGCTATCTATAATTCATAATGTATTAAATTACCTTTGACAAGCCACGAATATCCCCGAGAGGTTAACTCTTTCACTATGAGGACGCCACTTTTAATATCTTATTTGGCAAGTGCTTGACGATATTATTCAGCTAAGAGGGGGGGACCCATACAAAAGGAGTTAAGATTTACAAAGATTATCAACACCAGAAGGAAGTACCATGACATTCATTACCTTCATTATCATAAGAGCCAGCGACAGAACGTGATATGTATCCTGGCACAATGGCAATCATCACAGCAGCGACCAATCCTGCACCTGGACCCTGTGAAGAAATATGTGTATGTCATAAAAGAAAAATGAAATTGTAGAAACAGAACAGGAACTGAATGCCATCTTAATTATAGTACTTAGTTCAAGAATGTTACAAATGATAAGATATTTTAACCATTTCCAATTCAAAATCTGAATATATCACAGTCAATGTGCCAAATCAGACAAGTCTGTAAATACCTGTGAAATTTTTCTGTTTCATGTTGTGTATAAGTTATGTTAGATCAGAGGTTCGGTTCAGTGTAAAAGTAATTAAATTTTTGCAGTTCGCAGGTGAATAACCTAACCTGGCCTACCCTAACGTATGCACAACAGGAAATGAAGGAATTATACAGGTATTTTACATATCACCTGACTTGACACATTATCCATAAATCCAAGACTGACAAAAACTCAGGAAGATCAGGCACTACTTAAACATTACCTTCAGCTCCTTGGCCAGATGGTAGGTAACGAGCGTGGTGAGCGAGGAGAAGAATGGCGCCAAGAACACACAGACATTACGCACATCTATCGTTATGTGAAGCCAATTCAAGATGTGGTATATGGTCGCTGAGGTCACCATCAACCCTGGATAGATGGTACCTGCAATGGCACACACACACACTGTAATACACTATCAAGTTACAGAAAATTATTTATGATTACAAGAGCATATAAAAGTACTGAAATACATTACCTACAGTATTAAGTTCCAAAAAATGATAAATTAATACAAAATGAACACATGAATTCGTATCTCATCAAGATTAGGAACCCCAGCTTATTTTTATTACGATTCAACACCCTAATGCGAATCTGTTCTGATCCCCCCGAAGGTTAAATATACAAGGGTTCCTAAACATATGAGCCACATCTTCTATCAGTGTTGCACGAGTTCAAAACTGCTGTATAGAGTGACGACCCTTTCACAAAGGGGGACACCACTTTTAAGATTTTATTCAGCTCGGAGAGGAAGCCATACACAATGGGTTAGTAGACTATCTCAACTAAAACCTTCACAATAGGAATGGCACTTTTAATATTTTATTTAGCTAATGCCAGATAATTTTATTCAGCTCAGAGGCAACCCCGTACACAAGGGGTTAACAGTATAGCAATATCACTTGCACTTGGCCCGACAGTTGCCATACTCACCTCCAATGATCCTGCCAAGTGGGTACCACGCTCGATCGTCAAACCAGTTATGGAAATTATAGAAGCCTTCCTCAGCCAAAAACTTGGTGGTGCGGTAATTGAAGTAAGGATCAAACTCGTGGATGACAGACTCAAAGCGAAGGACTGAGAAAAGTCTGCAGGAGAAAGCTGTGAAGAAAATAAGATTACTGTATATTGTAAGGGTAAAATTGTATTATACAACCAATACAGTATAGGAAACACCAATTTATGAATCTTATGCAAAATAAATTAGCGACCGTATATTCACTACAATACTTTATAAAAAAAAAATTATCAAATTTGCTACAGACTGTCCATCTAAATATAAAAATATCACCAACATTTAATGGGGATTCCACTTTAGTCTATACATTATGAAGCTAAACTTCCAAAGGTTTTTATCAATACAAAGGACACAAACAGGAACATAACTTTCAGTACCACTAAGAGCAACAACAAACGTACAGAGAATTGCCGCAAGAGAGAGAACAGCCATTTTCAGTAGTGTGTCCTGCTTCTCCACTGACATGCGGAGCCATCCTCGCGTCCGGTAGTTTAGCACCGGGCCCGACATGTTGAACTGGAAACTAGAGAAAATCTATTTGATGGTACTTTCCACCCAAAACATTCATTCACATAATCAAATACAGTATCTATACCCAGTATAGTTTTCAAGGTAACCTAAGCCTTAGACATCCCAGCCCATTTGACCTTACCCTTACAATTCTACTTGGTAACAGTTACTGACAGAGGTCCAGGTTAACCAGCTACATAAAAAAAAAAAAAAAAATCCTATAAAAGAAGACATTTCTTACCTCAGGAATAAACCATAATTATTGAGGAGGAGGAATTGCATTTTACCCATCAATAAAGATTCTTCACCTCACCCAATAATAACACCTATGTGCTTCAACTGTTCATGTGAGCAAAAACATTTCATAGACATTAATATTTCTAATGCATACTCACCAAGATGCGGCAACTTCAGAAATTTCGTGATTTCTTTCTTACGTTACGAATATCCTCAAAACAGACAAGGAAATTGTAATTTTTTAACGTAATATTAATTTGGTAATAAACACGAACGTTTTCTTGTCTTGTCCTTTCCAGGCACTCCCAATTAATGTATTGTACATTACATTTGTCATACCTGTATTGTGCTAAAACAACTTATCTCTCTTAGGATGGATGTAAACTGATTTAGGTTAGGTACTTTAGGTTTGGTTAGGTACAACAGATAGGTTCATATGGAAAGGTTGCTAGGAAGTAAACCATCACTGGAAAGCCTTTGTCAACAGTTGAAGCATTAATATGGCATCATTGGGCGGGAGGGCACGAAGGGTCTCTATTATGGGGAAACTACGGAAAAAATACCTTCCTCCAATGATTTATTCTTTAGAACAGAAGTAAGTTTTCTTCTATAAAGATTTTTCGTAAGGTAGCAAGTTAACCTGGACTTCTGTCATTAATTGGTACTAACTAAATATTAAGGTACTGTAGGTCAAGTAAAACTTAACATTTACCAACAGATGAAACACACCAACCAAATCTAACCTAATAAGCAATTAAATTTTTGGTTATATAATACAATTATATTAGGGTCACCACCTTAACCCTCCCGCACATTATGATTTGAATCGCATCAATCATTGGGTTGCACTCTTAGCATAGGTGACAAGAACTGCACCGTAACTTAAAAAATTTGGCAACAAAGGTTCTCAAGATAATTGCGTACAATTTCCATGTGTCACAGATGAATGCATGATCTTACAAGTGATGTTTCCAGAAAGTATCAAAATGCTAGTGGAGTTCTGCTGATAAGTCACATCTATCTCTTATTTCCTCCCCCAACTTCACCTAATTAGTTGTATCAAAATTCCAAAGCCACCGTTGGAAAGTTCATAAAATTCCTCTTCTATAAGTGAAAGAGGTTCGTGAGAAAATATCCGAGAAATAGTGTAAGGAACATTTTTTTTTCTGTATTCGGAGTGAAAAACTAGTCTTACTCTCGTCGTTTATTCATTTTTTCTTCAAATATCAAAGCCAAAACATTAATGAAGCCAATGATGTATAAACTCAAGCAAACAACTACAGTATTGTATTTCTTTTGGGAAAAATTAGCCGGAGAACTTAAATGTCTAGACCTCATGAGTGGTCCCATATTACTTTTGTTGTTGTCATGGAAACTTAAAATCTATCGAGGGCACGAGAGGTTTAATTGTTTGGTTTGAGATTTTCACCAAAACATTATCTTCATGTGACAAAATACAAATTCAATGCTGGAATATGACAAACAAGCAATGCACCTCCAAGAAAATTACATTACATCTTGACTTTAGCAGGAACAGACCACTGAACAATTGCTGTGGTTCACTCCAGCTAAAATTAAACATACAGTAATTCAGCTGTGCTTTTCATTCACAAAAGCACAGGTGTGGATGCCAACAATTAACTACCTTTAGTATTTGCATAAATTCAAAGTAGTTTTTACAGTACAGTACAGTACACTACAGTATTAGTTTCATGGAGACCTCCTGAAATATGATGTGACTATCATAACTTTCACTGTTAAGTTAGGTTGGTATGCTTTCTCTGCTGTCATTAATGTGTTTAGCCACAATCACCTGCCGGAAGAAGCATTTACACGATGGTGTTGTCATGCACACTTTACAAATAACTCTCGTATCTTTGTGCTTGTTTTATATTTCTTACTTCCCTCTCCCACCAGTGTTTTACAGGGCAATACTAGACAACTGTGGTGCGCTCTATGCTCCACCTTCAAGAAATTTCTCAGCAGGACAATAAAGCTTTCTTACCTCGAGAAACTGTCAAAAAGTGCAAGAGTAATATGTTTTGTGTAATATCACCTACGTCTGAATCAGCGGAGGAAGAGGCTTTACGCAACCTGCCGTGTTCACCTTGTTTAGACTGTCAAGGAATTTCATTTTATTTTAGAGGATTTAAATATAAGATAATGCCAATATTTCAGGTTAGGTGAGATTAGGTAGATCAGTTTGGTTCATTTCCTGATCGATAAACTTAAATACAATAGTAGTACCTGTATATGGTACTTCAAGAATGTTAGCAGCAGTCACACGTTTTCAAGACAGGTCGTTGGTTTGCTTCATAGAATTCTTTTTATAGATGAAAATGAACCAAATTGACCAAACCTAACTTAACAGCTATCATATATTCTAATTCACTAAAATTAAAAGCATTCCTTGAAATCAACCACCGACTGTCTAGTTAACAGCAGTTACTCACAAGCTAAACACAGCAGGCAGAGGCAACTACTCCACAGATGAAAAACACTGAAATTTGGGTAAATTTACAGTTTCAGCCACAACTATTGTTCGACCACAAATTTTTGTTTTACCTTCATTTCTGATGGAAATGAGTCATTTTGGATTTATCACCTCCCCCCCCCCCCCCTTAAACAACCTGACCTAACCAACCAAAGAAACCTACCTAACCTTACCTAACTTCCTAGCTGTCCCGGCTATATTAAACAGAAAGTACTTACCGGAGGGAGGAGGGGGTAATTTGATATCTGGTACCAATTAGCGCAAATTTGTTGAAGCATCATGGTGTAATTTTACTTTTTTTGTGGACGTGAGAGTAAGCTTGGACTGAATGGGTCGGCTGTAAACAAACACACGACAAGCGGTGACAGCAGATTTACCTTAATTTCTTACGTGAACTTACTTTCTCATTTAATATCCATTTGCGACGAAGTGGTTAAAAAAAAAACCTACTGACAACACAAATAATGGCAAACAAAAAATTGCTCTAACCGAGTTGTGGCTGAAACTGTAATAATACAGGAAATTTCTATGTGATATTATGCCAAAAATATACCTCATACTCATTCAGTTTCATGGGATAAGAAAACTGTGTTATTCTATGGCAAAATGTCCTAAATTGAAAGGTAAGGCTGCACCACTACCATCAAGTAGCAACACTAAAGAAATCTGTTGATGAGCAAATCTTATCACTAGTATTCTCATCTCATGACTGACCATCCTACACCATATTTCCAATTTATAATCAAACTACAAGATATTAACAATACCATCATAATATAACAAATTAAACACACAGCATCCATTAGCATATTACACTAGTTCATGACAGGCCACCACACCCCCTTCACCCCTCCCCTGGCAGTCAGTCCTCTCCACAGACACACATATATAAAGTACAAAACCTATACGAGACTAATAATAATTACATGATGATTCTCTAACCTTATCTACGGGGTCAAGAAATGAGTGTAATGATCAACTTGTAGCCATCAGCTGGTATAGGGCCACTAGCCTACACCTCTCGCACCAATTGACAGGGCAAAACAAACTTATAGACAAGTAATTCATTCATATTTCTACTTACATATCTTAATATAATGTAGTGAGCCTCTCTATGGTGTGTGTGTGAGGGTGAATTATATGAGAATGGGCGAGTGAAGGAAGGTGTCGGCCTCTCATTGGTCAGTGGCCGGCGTCCTCCTCAACAACCCTCTAACACCCTTCATATCCCCCCTAACACTCAATTATAACACGATATTGTGACTCCAAATAATAACAATAATTAATAGGGTATGTGTGAAGGTTAATAACATGTGGTAGTAACTTACTGTATCAGCTGAGTGTTGACAGCTGAGGTACAACACGGCAGGAGAGGGTGAGCGTGGCCACTACTGTGAAACAATGGAGGAGCAGCAGCCGTCTGTTAGTCTCCATTATAACATTTCTCTCACAAATTACCTATATTATCATTGTTACAACTTCTTTTTCTTATTAAATTTTACTCGGTTGTTCTCTTTAAGATTACGGTAACACCTTAAAACCCATTCAAAGTTATTTAATTCCCTCATTTATTCGTATTCAAATTTATTTAAGTCCCACATTTAATCTCCCATGAAACTGTTTATTGACGTTCATTTTCTTTGATGCTGTAACAGAAAATAAAAGTCGTGTATGGGGAACTTCTTTATTTTATTATTATGGTTGTAATACATAAGGAGGGTAAGAGGGATGGTAGGAGGAGGGAGTGGGGTAAAGGTAGGGAAGGATGGAAGATAGAAAGAATTATGGAAGGAGGAAAGGAGGGTAGAAAAAGGGAAGGTAGAAGGGAAGAAGGATAGGCGCTATGGTAGGAGAAAAATAGAAGGGGAAAGGAGGGAGGGAGGATAGAAGTTCGGTATAGGGGAAGAATAGAATGAGGTAAAGGAGGGAGGATAAAAGTTCGGTAAGAGTGTCATGGTCACGTTGACTGTTGATCTATTTAACTAGTGATTCTTATTAAACTCCACGACCGCAGAACATGAGTGGGTTAGAGACCCCCGAGAAGACGTGTTTTTCCCCATAGACGCTACACTTGTGTTTCCCTCCCAGTGTCCCAAGACAGTTATCAATGCGTTGTTTATTCCACTTTCTCCTGGGAAGCTCAATCTTGAATTAGTCTGTGTATATTAACTAAGGTAATTCGCCAGACCTTTGTCAACTGAGGGTCATCTTTGAATGAGTAACAGTTAGTTTGTTTGTGATTATTGTCATTGCGTGAGTAGTGATCACTGGCAACTCAGGGATATATATACCCAGGGATGCGGCAGGGCGAGCGTCCCCTGACGCAGCTCCAATGTTTCCCCAGGTATGTTTATGTGTAGCCATTCAGTTTGATTCAGTCAATTGTAGTGAATATCAGTGTTCATGCTTCAACAGTTGAATTGTCATTCACCCAGTGTAAGAAGTAATATAACGTATATATGTCTGTCGTTTCTAGACCAGAGATTTGTTTGTGTTGTCATGCTTCGGTCCCCTGACGCTCTCCAATGTTTCCCCAGATCCCATTGTGATTCTTGCATCGCTCAACAACTGCCCCGGATGTAGTAGACACCCAGCAGGGACCATATATAAAACGATGGCACCGATGTGGCCTGATTAATGTGCTCCACTGCCTCGTTGGGCCAGACCCCAGACTCGCCATGTGTCTGGCTACCACACACAGTAACAACGGTCGTGAATCTCAGTGTTCTACCCTGGGACGCACCCTGGAAGTATATGTCCACAGAGAGTGTTGTATCATGTACTGTATGTTAGGGATAATTAGTTGGAAATAATTATCCCATGTTGGGTAGTGGACCCAGGTATCAGCTGATTTCATTATTAACGTGTATGTTGAGTAAGGTCTTGTAACTGTACTGAGAAGTACCACTTGGATGTTGAGTAAAGTAATCTACAATGAGTGCCATATACTATGTATTATGAGTAGGGCCAAGGAACTGGTCCTGCTATGCCATGTAATGTAACACCAGTAAGGTTGTGTGCATTAAGAGTATAAGAAAATAAGTAAATAAGAAAATAAGTAAAGAAGAAAGTACTGAGTCTGCAATAAGCCCAGGAGTTGAGCCTGGCAGTTATATGATTAATAATATATCTTTTTCCCTTTCATTTCATATTAATAAATTTGTTTTTAGAGTACTTTAGGTGTATTCACTTCTCCCACAGTAATTTACCTTTATTTCCGTCCAAGTGACATGATACCAGAATTACCATACCCATGTGCCTAGACCCTCGACCATGCTACCAAAAGAATAGGTGACAGAACCGAGTAAGAGTAAGAACTAAGATAAGAGAAGTAAGTGAGATGAGGGCGGTGTAGAGGTGTTGGAAAACACACGCGCCCTCACAAGAGGGAAGAGTAGAAGAGAGAATGGAAGAATCCTAGGAGGGGGGGGTAGAATGAGGGTAGTGTGAAGGGTAGAAAGAGGGTAAAAGAAAGGTAGTAGAGTGAGTAGAAGGAGGGTAATATTGAGGGTAAAAAGAGGGTAGTAAGGATGGAGGGGGGAGGGAGGAAGGGAGGGATGGTAGAACGGATAGAGTGACGGAGGGAGGTATGGAGGGACGGAGGGAAGAAAGTGAGGAAGGGATATTTATTATATATAACAACGAAACCAGGATGGACCTTATCACTCTGGTCCATGATAACAAAGTACGAGAGATTTTTATACGTCTATCTTGAGGGCACATCCTCTCTCTCTCTCTCTCTCTCTCTCTCTCTCTCTCTCTCTCTCTCTCTCACCAGAACAGGGTGGCAATATTGACAATATATATCTTGATTTTACCAAGGCTTTCGACAGCGTACCTCCATGAAAGGCTGAAAATTTAACTTTCGCCATGATCTCAAGCAGTGTGTGGTGAATACTGGTACGAAATCGTCGTGTGTCCCCGTGAAAAAGAGGGGTACCATAGGGCAGTGCATGGGGCCGTTGTTGTTTGTTTATTTCATAAATGACATGACATGCAGAAGCTATACACTTCATACAAATGCTTGCGAACAATGCCAAGTTATTTAGGGAAATTAAGAACCAAACAGACTGTGAAGAGCTGCAGAAAGATTTCTGTAAGCTTCAAGAATGATCGAAGAAATGGCTGGTAAGAGTCAATGTCACGAAGTATAAGAGGAGGCACCTGGGACATACCGACAGTAAGGAGGCGTATCATATGTCCCAACGGGATGAAGAAACTGCATTAATAGAGAGTGAATGCAATAGGGACCTGGGTGTGTATGTTGACAATTAACTTAAGTTCTCGGACCATTGTGAGAAGAAGGTGAATCAGGTAACTAAATTATTAGGTCTTATAAGAAGGTCGATCAGATATCTAAACGGTTCGTCCCTCATAACGATCTTCAAAAGTGAGGTGCTTCCCCGCCTTTCTGAAAATGTCCAAAGGAGGGCCACCAGACTGGTGCCTGTACTTTGGCACCTCAGCTATCCAGAGAGGCTAGAACGCATATAACTGCCTAGCTTATACTACAAACGGACAAGGGGAAACCTATTGAGGTCTATAAATATTAAACATCTCAGAGAACACTACTCAGTCGGCTGTCCTTACCTGGAACTGACGGACGCCAGCGCCACAAGGGGTCACAGCTCAAGGTTGAAAAAGCTACAAGTCTAGAAAACTGTGAGGGGTAACTTTTTCGGAGTGA
>CAUDMG010003165.1:355000-402500 GCA_958450375.1 Homarus gammarus | reverse complement strand
TCTACATCGTAACCCCCACTTGTGTTTATTAATTCCGTGTTAAGTAACATTAAAGCTATGAAATAAATAAATTACCTCCACTTGAAACATCAAATAACCCGAGAAATAAGTGAAAACAAAACAAAAACAAGATAAAAGTGGAATTACAAAGACTAAATAAACAGAGAGATAGAGAAGACGTGATGGCGCTGTTATCATCATCATCATCATCATCATCATCGGGAAAGTGTGGTGGTAGTGGTAGTGGTGGAGGAGGAGGGTCACCACCCCCTACATTACCCTCAGTTCATTGTGGTGGTGGGGGTACGCTGTTGCCCTCCGCCCTCTACTGCCCTATGTTACCTCCCTGGCACCTGGCGCTCCTTACACATCACGCCCTACACGCCCGAGGTGAGTCCTTCCCTACACCCCCCTCCCCCCCCCCTGTGTCTGTACTGTTGTCTCTCTGTTTATTCCTGTTGTTAAATCTCTTCTTGTAGTCTGTTGAATTACTCTTATAGTCTCCAGATAATCTCCTTGGTTACTGTTGCTACTGTTGAACGTTCTGTTGTAGGCTCCTGTTATTCCCCGTTGTTACTTTCTCTGCCATCCATAATTTCTCTCTCTCTCTCTCTCTCTCTCTCTCTCTCTCTCTCTCTCTCTCTCTCTTCAAGTATCAATTCTTCAAATAATTCATATTTTTTTGTTTTTTATTTAAATTTATTTTCTTGGTTTTCATGGATATGAGTTGGTTGGTTAAGTTAGGTTTGGTAAGATTAGGTTAGGTTTGGTTAGGTTACGTTAGGTTTGGTTAGGTTACGTTAGGTTTGGTTAGGTTACGTTAGGTTTGGTTAGGTTAAAAAAAAGTCGTCTTCTATGACCAAAAAATTCATCCTCAAGGGCGAAGAATCTCGTCCTCAAACAGTAATCCCTCGTCCTCTAACAGTAATCCCTCGTCCTCAAACAGTAATCCCTCTTCCTCTAACAGTAATCCCTCGTCCTCTAACAGTAATCCCTCCTCCTCTAACAGTAATCCCTCCTCCTCTAACAGTAATCCCTCCTCCTCTAACAGTAATCCCTCCTCCTCTAACAGTAATCCCTCTTCCTCTAACAGTAATCCCTCGTCCTCTAACAGTAATCCCTCGTCCTCAAACAGTAATCCCTCGTCCTCAAACAGTAATCCCTCCTCCTCTAACAGTAATCCCTCGTCCTCTAACAGTAATCCCTCGTCCTCTAACAGTAATCCCTCGTCCTCTAACAGTAATCCCTCGTCCTCAAACAGTAATCCCTCGTCCTCAAACAGTAATCCCTCCTCCTCTAACAGTAATCCCTCCTCCTCTAACAGTAATCCCTCGTCCTCTAACAGTAATCCCTCGTCCTCTAACAGTAATCCCTCGTCCTCTAACAGTAATCCCTCGTCCTCTAACAGTAATCCCTCGTCCTCTAACAGTAATCCCTCGTCCTCTAACAGTAATCCCTCGTCCTCTAACAGTAATCCCTCCTCCTCTAACAGTAATCCCTCCTCCTCTAACAGTAATCCCTCCTCCTCAAACAGTAATCCCGCGTCCTCTAGCAGTAATCCCTCGTCCTCTAACAGTAATCCTTCGTTCTCAATCAGTAACCCGACCCGATATTGTAACGTTATCCTCAACCATACTAAGCGCCACACTTCATATGATATCGGAACCAAAACCTCCGGCTGATAAGCTTAAAAACCGATAATAAACAAATCAATTTTATTTTCTACGATATCGGAATAAACAATCTGATGCCGATAATACTAAAATGCCGATAACTATCAACGCCATTTTATTCTACTGTATATCTCAAAATAATTAATAATTTGTTACCATCAATTACAATCCGATATATTCAATTGATTATCCGCTATTTTCATTAACAGTCCGCTATCTTCAATTGTAATCCACAATCTTCAATTAATAATCCGTTATCTTCAATAAATAATCCGCTATCTTCAATTAATAGTCGTCTGGCTTTATTAGTAATCCGTTATATTTAAATAAATAATCAGTTTTCATTTAATAATCCGCTATCTTTAATAATTCGCTATATTCAAAAGTAATCCGCTATATTCAATTAAATAATCCGTTGTCTTTAATAATCCGATATCTTTGCGTTATCCTCTGAATTATTATTCATTATTCTATCTTGTCTATTTTTGTCTTACCTCTGAATTATATTTTCTGAATTGTGTTATGGGTTAATTATCATCACTGTTATCATATTTGGTAATAATAATAATAATAATAATATAATAATAATAATAATAATAACAACAGCTAACAGCAATAATAATGATAATAATAATAATAATAATAATAATAATAATAATAATAATAATAGCAACAACAATAACAATATATATTTACCTATCCCAAAACATCACCAAAATATATTAATTTACATCAACTAAAGTTAACTAAAGCACAAGCATCTTTACCTGTTTCTGCCTCCTATATTGAGTGCCACTTGGTAATACCTTTCGAAAATATTACATCAACCGCTTAAAGAGCTTAGTTGTCGAAGCGGAGTAATACATTATAACATCAACCGCTTAAAGATCTTAGTTGTTGAAGCGGAGTAATACATTATAACATCAACCGCTTAAAGATCTTAGTTGTCGAAGCGGAGTAATACATTATAACATCAACCGCTTAAAGAGCTTAGTTGTCGAAGCGGAGTAATACATTATAACATCAACCGCTTAAAGATCTTAGTTGTTGAAGCGGAGTAATACATTATAACATCAACCGCTTAAAGATCTTAGTTGTCGAAGCGGAGTAATACATTATAACATCAACCGCTTAAAGATCTTAGTTGTCGAAGCGGAGTAATACATTATAACATCAACCGCTTAAAGATCTTAGTTGTCGAAGCGGAGTAATACATTATAACATCAACCGCTTAAAGATCTTAATTGTCGTAGAAATTAATGTAGAAAACAGTAGACAAAAACTAATACAGATAAAGAGAGAGATTATCTGCCTGTGTGTATGAGTCTTACCAACCGCTCATTAAGTCTTAGTGTAGTTGGTGTAGATGATAGTGTATGTGATGTATTGTAGATAATGTAGTGTAGATTATAATGTAGAAAGAGACTTAGGGGTACTTGTAAGCCCGGACCTACGGCCTAGAAAACAATGCGTTAATGTTCGAAATAAGGCAGAGTATTGGGTTTTATATCTAGAAGTGTAAGTAATAAGAGTGCAGAGGTCTTATTGCAACTATATCTTGCGCTAGTTAGGCCGCACCTCGATTATGCGGTTCAGTTCTGGTGCCCTTATTATAGAATGGATATAAATTCACTAGAGTCGGTGTAGCGAAGAATGACAAAAATTATTCCGGGACTTAGAAACCTTCCATATCAGGATAGGTTAAAGAAACTTAACTTGCATTCCCTAGAAAGACGAAGAGTGCGGGGAGATATGATAGAAGTATTTAAGTGGGTGAAAGGAATCAATAAAGGGGATATAGATAAAGTTCTTATAATATCCGAGCAGGATAGGACTCGGAGCAACGGATTCAAGTTGGATAAGTTTAGGTTTAGGAGGGAGATAGGAAGAAACTGGTTCACAAATAGGGTGGTGGACGAGTGGAACAAGCTTAGCAACTTTGTAGTAAGTGCTGGAACGCTGGAAAGTTTCAAAAGGAGGCTGGATAGATTCATGGATGATAGAGAGTGGTAGTAACTCTCGACAGGAGCTGCCATGCACAGGCCAACCGGCCTATTGCAGACTCCTTATTTTCTTATGTTCTTATGTAGCTGATATAATGTAGATGATAATGTAGCTGATAGTGTAGCTGATAGTACTTAGACCATTATTATATACATAAACGACATAGATATCGGCGTAGACAGCAACATACGTAAATTTGCTGATGACACTAAAATATAGGGCGTGTAATTAAATCTGACGAGGACTCCGCAAAACTACAGGAAGATCTAAACAAATTTTTCGAATGGTCTGAAAAATAGCAGATGAAATTCAATGTAGACAAATGTAAAGTACTCAGTATAGGAGATGTAAACAGGGAAACCAGTTACCAGATGCCAGATGAACAACGATGTTATTGAGAAAACTGACTGCGAGAAGGATTTAGGAGTAATGATAAGTAGGAATCTTAAGCCAAGTAAACAATGAGTATTTGCTCGTAACAAGGCTAATAAAGTACTTGGGTTCATACAAAGGAGTGATAGTTACAAGACTAGCGAGGTCATCCTAAAACTATATCTTGCTCTTGTGAGACCACACTTGGATTACGCAGTTCAATTCTGGTCACCGTATTACAGAATGGATATAGAATCCTTGGAAATAATTCAGAGGAGAATGACAAGACTAATCCCGGGCATTAGGAACCTTGAGTACAGAGACAGGTTAAAGCATCTTAATCTGCACTCCCTCGAGAGATGTAGAGCGAGGGGCGACATGATAGAGGTGTATAAATGAAAGTTAGGGCTGAACAAAGGTCATATAACAAAGGTACTCAAACTATCCAACCAGGAGCGAACTCGTAACAATGGTTTTAAATTAGACAAATTTAAATTTAGGCGTGAAATAGGTAAACACTGGTTTGGAAATAGAGTAGTGGATGAATGGAACAAGTTACCAAACATCATCGCTAACTCGAATACGCTGGATAGCTTCAAACATAGGTTGGATGGATATGAGCAATAGGGGTTGAGTGTAAATGGGACTGCCCAATATGGGTCAATAAGCTCGCTGTAATTTACTCCATTCTTATGTTCTTATGTAGTATAGACTATTACAGTGCAATAATTCGTTTGTTTGTGTTGAGAAGGCATTACCAGGGTTACCAGTCTCGTAAAATTTTCAAAAAAAAAAGTTATTATCTAATAAACTTTACATAATTCCTCATTATATTATAGATTGTATAGAATAATTATTTGGTGAATGGAGTAAATTATCCCAGTAGTAGCGAGGGTAAAGATTGTCATCAGCGACCTTTACATTGACGGTGTTATGTTTACACACCAGATGGCAGTCACAAACACACAAAATGCAGGAAACAGTATTTGATCATCAGAAACGTGGAATTAGGTTAGGTTATGTTAGGTTTCCTTAATATGCCGTAATTAATGACTTATGTGTTTACCAAAAGTTCTCGCTTCAGGACCTTATGGTTGAAGCAGAGTGATACATTTCGACATAAACTGGAGAATTTATACCGCATTAGGATGAGGATACTGTGTGTTTTGGTACCTTCATGTGGTTGTGTGTGTAGTAATAATAATAATAATATACGGTTTATTAATAGAGTTACAGCCGGTGGTTGAAAATATACAACTTACATGTGATTTAGACATAATAATTATACGTTCAATACATTTACAGGGTTGTACAGTACATAAATCAGCAACTACGTATTATTTTAACAATAGGGTGTGTGTGTGTGTGTGGTAGACAGATGTAACTGTTAAATGTCAACAGTAGTCTGGTGTACTGTTGACTAAATGTTGAAGCTGAAAGACTAAAATATATTTGTTGGGCTGCAGACTCTCTCTCTCTCTCTCTCTCTCTCTCTCTCTCTCTCTCTCTCTCTCTCTCTCTCTCACTCTCTCCTCTCCAACATTCATCCCATCTCTCCTCCAACGTTAAACATTGCCCGTTTTTATTCACTCACAAAAGTTCCGTGCTGTAACTAAAATGTCTCGTGAATTATAAAGAGATTAGTTTTCAGATGTGTTTTAGTGTGGTATATATTTCTACAGCTTTATTTTATCGTACGGAATTAAGTAGTGTCGTGTTTGATGTTTTAGTTGTGTGTGTGTGACTACCCTGGCTGAGAGAGAGAGAGAGAGAGAGAGAGAGAGAGAGAGAGAGAATTATATCGGTGCTTTTATTTGACTTCGCAATGACGGTATATGTACGTTTATATACACGTAAACATACATCCTCCCTAAAACACACACACACACACACACAGAACAAATCTCGGTCAACACATTAAATATTAACCAAGACAGTAAAAGCTATGAGCGAATGGTCTTTTCAGCGAGTAATTTTCTGTCTGACTTCATGGTAAAATGGTGGTCAATACTCCTGGCATTTTCTCCTATCACAAACTCACCTCACTACCACCATTTATTTCTCCAAAAATTTACAAATTTATTTAATATTATTTTTTTTTGGGGGGGGGGGAGGGAGGAGGGTACAGGAGGGAGGGTACAGGGAGATAATCAATGACGTTACATAATTCCCATAAACACATAGTGGGAGACCAGTAAGATTAGCTGGATTACAGGAGACGATGTAATCTGATTCATTTGACTACTCACCTGCCAGGTATGTACGTTGGTTTTGGCTGGGTTTCGACCAAGGAGGTTTTGACGGTAAGTTTTTTGAGCTGCGGTAATAGTATGGTGTTGGGTAGCGTCTTGTGGTGGATGTAATTGTGGTATAGAGTCGTGTGGTGGATGTGATTGTGGTGGTAGAGTCGTGTGGTGGATGTGATTGTGGTATAGAGTCGTGTGGTGGATGTGATTGTGGTGGTAGAGTCGTGTGGTGGATGTGATTGTGGTGGTATAGAGTCGTGTGGTGGATGTGATTGTGGTATAGAATCGTGTGGTGGATGTGATTGTGGTATAGAGTCGTGTGGTGGATAAGCAGAAACATGGATACTTAGATGACACCAGAAGGAATTTTAAAAGCCTTTGGAATACGAAACTACAGGAAAATACAAAAAAATCCACTGAAACAAAAATAAACAGAGTACATAAGAACATAAGAAAATAAGGAGTCTGCAATAGGACGGTTGGCCTGTGCATGGCAGCTCCTGTCGAGAGTTACTACCACTCTCTATCATCCATGAATCTATCCAGCCTCCTTTTGAAATTTTCCAGAGTTCCAGCACTTACTACAAAGTTGCTAAGCTTGTTCCACTCGTCCACCACCCTATTTGTGAAGCAGTTCCTTCCTATCTCCCTCCTAAACTGAGATTAAACACAACAACTAGAGAATTACTTAACATTAACAATAAAGAAAATGAGAAAACTGATTCATTGTGTGTGTGTGTGTGCTAATTATTCTCACGTTCTGAATACCTCTGAGATAGTGTCGCCGCCATCAAGTTAAGACAGTGATGATGCATCTCTGTGAAAGATGATTTATTTACATTACACGAGACCCGAGACCCAGATACCACTAATACTATAGAGGGTCGATCTATAAGGTTGATATACTTATTGAAATTAATACAGTAATAATATGGAAATAAAGGAATATATACTTAAGTATGAAAAATAGGAAGCCGGTTTTGTGTGAATATTTTCGGCTTTTAAATTTCCCATCAGACAAGCTGTAACGTACGTGTTTTCTTTGAGCTCTTTCAAGAATAAAACACTTTACTATTTAAACTTACGGCTTTCATCTTCAGAGAATTCGTTAAATAATCTACCGACTGTTTCTCTATTCTCGTTCGTTACATTTCGATAATTCAGTAGGATAAGGCACCAACACATCCAGAACTAACAATTACCAAAAGTCTCAAGACACGATACATAAATTGGAAAAACGATTATTCTAAACTGATAACGTATTAACTCTCTTTTCTATTTGGTTCTGTTGTGTTTATTGTGGGTATAAATGAAGGGATTATTATGTCGATGTAAAAATAAGACTTTAAAGTAGTTTCTGGTTGATATGATTCCCGTCGGAATTATATACTGGAGGTGGGAGCCAAGTGTGAGGAAGGAAGACGCTAGTCGATGGTTCATTGTCTAGTGTCTCATTGTAACTCTGGGAAAAAGACTTTGAGAATAGTAAAACGGGTTGGTGACTTGTGGACCAAGTTCCTGAAATATAAAAAAAAGATTTAGAGAACGCTCGAGTTGTCCACCAGATACCAACAAGCCATGGTAGTTGTAGAGAACTTTTAAGACTCGTCCACAAGCAACAAGTAAACACACCAATTAAAATATAAGAAACAACATGGGAAAGTATAACATCATTTCTTATTCTCATCACTAATGGTTTGAATTATTGGCTGGCCACCTTGTCGACCGAGCCAATACTCTCTCTAAAATAAGTCACCACTTCTTTCAATCCCTAGGTTGAAATACTGAATTAGTAGCGGCTGACCTTTCAGACTGTGGCGTTTGAACTTTAAATCTGTGTTGAGAGACACGCGTGACATTCGAACTTCTGAACTGCGGTCATCCACACCGAAAAGTGTTGACTTTTGTATTGTAAACAGCGCTTAGTTGAGGACATGATTTGTGGTCCGCTTTGGCATTCAACCGTTCGACAGTTTGACGAATATAAAACCTATAACCTTTTTCTTCTTCAAATCTCTCTGTCTGTGTCTCTGGCCATCACACAGTCTCTCATTCTGATGAAACATTAACGCACCAAAGGCTAAACCACAGCACGGCGTCACTACCCAGAGCTTCTTGACTGATGGCTGAGTTTAACACCCACCTGCAGAAACCTCCACCGTGTCGCCCAACCCAGACAAAAGTTCCACTCTCGTCTCCCCGAAATTGACTGCCCGTGCTGGATAATTTGAATAATTGGGGACAAGTCACTTAGCAGTAGACTATCACACAAAAACTTTTCTCTTTATGCAATAATGAGTAAATGACACTGGTCTTTGGACGGCATTTTCTCAGTTGTTATCATGCCACCCCCTCGCCCCTCCTCCTCAGCACATATTATGATCTCTCAGTATCTCTCTAGTTATTGTTTATATCTATCAGTTTACCAGTTATCATCAGTGTACTAACCATTGGTCTGTTCTGTGTTACTTTCTTGTGATTTTTATTATCTCTTCCCTCATCTCTCTCTCTCTCCCTATGATCCTATCTTTCCCAATCTCTTCTCACTTCATTCCGAAGCTTAACGTCTCTCTCTCTCTCTTCCCTACACACACTACACCTCCCTCCCCGGCGCAGGAACTCCTCGACCAAGCACTGATTTTGTAATGACTCTGCCAAATTTCTCAATAACTTCAATTTACGTAAACTAATAATAGAAAATAATGTTATAATTTTTTTTGTGTGTGTATATTTCCCGGTTAGCGAAGTAGTTTAATAAGATATTTCCCCCGCCTCCCACCATTTCACGATTTTGGGAACGCAGAGGAGATGGCAACGTACCGTAAGCCAGACTTGTCCGCTTTGACCACAGGACGAAAGGGGGTAAAGTTTCCTTGGCTACAGCTGGTGTGACGTATCCTCTCTGGCTACTCTCTCCATATCATTTAGTCTCTCCCTCTCTTGTCTCTCCTCTTTCCCTCACTCTTTCAATCTCCCCTTCTCCCTAGCACCTACTGTATTACAATCATTGACCACCATCACCACCACCACACCATCGCCACCACCACACCACCACAACCACCTGCATCTCATCACCACCACAAATAATCCCATCAATAATAAACAAGGTATAGCTAACCCCCCCCTCATTCCTCCCTTCACCCTCCCCTCTCCTTCCTCATCACCCCCTACCATTGACCCCCTCCACCCTCTCCTCCTCTCTCCCCCTACAGGTGAAGCAGTAACTCACAACACTACACAATACTCCCGCCGACGCCGTTACACTCCCCTAAGACTCTCAGGGTAATGTATGGCTTGAAGACGGCGGCTCCAACTCCACCAAACTGTTCCACCGAATTACTGCCTTCAGCAACCCTCACTTAAACCAACTTCTCCACTTACATTAACCATTTATTGCCCACCTCCTCCATTTGTCTTTCGTCGCAAGAGGGAAGGAGGAGGGAGAGAGGGAGAGAAGGAAGGAAAGAGGGAGAGAAGGAAGGAGAAAGGTTAGGAGAGAAAAAGGAGACATGGCTAACGTCAGCAAATTGGTCAGATGGGGGGGGGGGGGAACTCGACTCCCCGGCAGGTAAGAAGTAATCATTACCTAACACTCACCTGTCTGTCACCTGCTGGTAGTACAGGCAAGGTGATAAATTAACCCCCAGACAGGTGTTCCAATGTGTTGATCGATGGTGACTTCTGGGGGTCAGGTATATGTCTGTGTCTTTGTGTCAAGACCTTTTCCTGAAGCCGTGAAACACACACACACACACACACACACACACACACACAATAATGTCTCACAGCTTTTGTTGTTATTCCAGGATTGTCTATGGGCGGAGGTGGAGCTGGGGCGTACCTCCACCTGCCTCCCATGTTGGCCACCGTTCCTACCTCTCAGGGGGCGCCGCTCCCCAGGGTCCCCCAGGCACTACACCCTCCCACGTTGCCACAGGTAAGACCTCCTCCCACGTTCCAGAAGGTAAGATTCATTGTACGCTCCTACATGTAAGACCCCTCTCACCAATCAAGACCATATTCCACCAATTAAGACACCCTCCCACGGTCCAGAAAGTAAGACCCTCCTCCCACGACCGGTAAGACCCTTCCCACCCTGTACAGTGTAGAGAGATACAACAATCAACGATAAAGAGACTAACGATTTGTTTATTTAAGATCATAAACACACCTGGGGGACGACCACCTACAGGTAAAAGTTATTAGTGCAGGTATAAGTGCTACTGATTACCTGTAATTAACGTATTTACCTAACAGTTAGTCTTCTCCCTCCCCCCATCTCCCCAGAGCCCAGTAGAGACCGTGATCGGGGTCGCCAGGGGTCGTGATCTGACCTCACCTACGGCATTGGGGGTCACCTCGCCCCTGCTGCCACCTCCACGCCCACACCACCCACGTATGCGTCGCAGTTTCACCATCGCCGACTTACTAGGGGGCGGAGACGACCATCTTGACGGAGGTACGACCAGCGACCTGCC
Organism: Homarus gammarus; assembly: GCA_958450375.1. NCBI lineage: Eukaryota > Metazoa > Arthropoda > Malacostraca > Decapoda > Nephropidae > Homarus > Homarus gammarus. The sequence goes on along the minus strand of CAUDMG010003165.1, from coordinate 391,727 downwards.
AGCAACACACGACGGGTCACTTGGTCAGCTGGAAAGCCCCGCCCACATATATGATGATCAGGACCGCAACGACAACTTCTCCCCACAAGACGACACCTCTGATGGCTTCCAGGGCACCAACGACCACAGCTCCAGGTTCGAGTGGCTCCAGTGTACCCGCTACCACCCGCCCAAGCTGCCCAGTGAGTACCCGCCTCCAGTTTTCTTCCTCTGTGATTGTTTTGTCGTTGTGAAGGTTGTCTGGCGCGTCGGGGATGGCCTGTGCTCCGAGCTAGCTGTTAATATGGAGGCGCTAACCTAACCTAACCTAACATTGTTCTTATGTTCTTATAGTTTATTTAGGATAGATACATTAGGTTGGGTTATGTTAGATTAGGTTTGATTTAATTTAGTCGATTTTTAAACGATTTTACGACAACATAACGTGTGTGTGTCACTGATAGCCGCCATGTTAGGTAACAGTACACGGTAATGTATCCACCTCGTCTCTATTACCTGGTGATCGTGTTAATTATACCTAAGTATCACCTCTGTCACTCATCATACACACGCACTCATGCACATACATACATACATACATATATACATACATACATACCGTACATACGTACATACAACCATGCATACATACATACAAACCAATGTACATAAGAAGAACATAAGAAAATAAGGAGTTTGCAATAGGCCGGTTGGCCTGTGCTTCGCAGCTCCTGTCGAGAGTTACTACCACTATCATCCATGAATCTGTCCAGCCTCATTTTGAAACTTTCCAGCGTTCCAGCACTTACTACAAAGTTGCTAAGCTTGTTCCACTCGTCCACCATCCTATTTGTGAACCAGTTTCTTCCTATCTCCCTCCTAAACCTAAACTTATCCAACTTAAATCCGTTGCTTCGAGTCCTATCCTGCTCGAATATTATAAGAACTTTATCTATATCCCCTTTATTGATTCCTTTCACCCACTTAAATACTTCTATCATATCTCCCCGCTCTCTTCGTCTTTCTAGGGAATGCAAGTTTAGTTTCTTTAACCTAACGTGATATGGAATAATTTTTGTCATTCTTCGCTGCACCGACTCTAGTGAATTTATATCCATTCTATAATAGGGGCACCAGAACTGAACCGCATAATCGAGGTGCGGCCTGACTAGCGCAAGATATAGTTGCAATAAGACCTCTGCACTCTTGTTACTTACACTTCTAGATATAAAACCCAATACTCTGTTTGCCTTATTTCGAACATTAACGCACTGTTTTCTAGGCCGTAGGTCCGGGCTTATAAGTACCCCTAGGTCTCTTTCACAAGTCGACTTCTCTAGGTTGATGTTGTTAAGGCTGTATACATTATAAGTATTTGTCCTTCCAATATTAAGTACGCTGCACTTGCTGGTGTTGAATTTCATTTGCCATTTTTCAGACCACCCCTGCATTTTATTTAGATCCTCCTGTAATGCATTTGCATCCTGCCCTGAATTAATTTGCCGCCCTATTTTGGTGTCATCCGCAAACTTGCTTATGTCACTGCTGATCCCAGTATCTAGATCGTTTATGTAGATTATGAACAAGAGTGGGCCTAGTACTGACCCCTGGGGAACCCCACTGGTTACACGGCCCCACTCAGATTTAACACCATCTACGCTGACCCTCTGCGTTCTTTCGGTGAGCCATGATTTTATCCAATTTAAAACTTTCCCCTCGATGCCATAAGCCTTAATTTTTCTCAGAAGCCTATGATGCGGTACTCTGTCAAATGCTTTGCTAAAGTCTAAGTAAATAACATCGTAATTTTCGTCATTATCTTCTACCTCGAAGACTTTCCTAAAAAACGTTAGCAGATTTGGTAGACAAGATTTTCCCTTTGTAAACCCATGTTGAGAGTCGTAGATTAATTTGCTTTTCTCTAGATGCGATCGGATGCTATCTGCTATAATTGATTCAAGAAATTTCCCCACAACTGACGTCAAACTGATCGGCCGGGGAGGAGCAGATCAGAAATAGGTATAATGAACTATCAAGGAATGTTAAGAAAAATGTAAGGAAAGCAAAGAGACTATGAAATCAGAATAGCAAGAGAATCCAAGTTCTTTCCTTGTGGTTATCAGCTTATACCTGGATCACGTGCACTTACAGTGATTTACTTGCACAGTAAAGGAGAGTGAGATCAGGTCCCTATTGGGACAGTCCATGTCCACACACATTTAGGTCATTAAGTAGTGACCCAACCTTTTACCTGGTTAAAAAAATTTAATCACAAAATTATCCAATTTTACTGTACATGTCATTACTCAAATTCATGTTGGCAGATTCGACTTGTGTAATGATGACAAGAATAATCCCGGGCATCTTAATTTGTACTCCATCGAGAGAAGTAGAGTGAGGGGCGATATGATTGAGGTGTGTAAATGAAAGTCAGGGTTAAACAAAGGTGATATAACAAAGGTACTCAAACTATCCAACCAGGGGCGAACTCGTAGCAATGGTTTTAAATTAGTCAAATTTAGATTTAGGCGCGAGATAGGTAAACATTGGTTTGGAAACAGAGTAGCGGATGAGTGGAACAAGTTACCAAACATCATCATGAATTCGACACGCTGGATAGCTTTAAATATAGGTTGGATGGATATATCAGCGATAGGGGTTGAGTGTTAAAAAGGGCTGTCTAATATGGGCCAATAGGTCCGCTGCAGTTTCCTTCATTCTTATGTTCTTGTGTACTAGAGTCTATAATGTTCCTACTGACGATTGAATTACATGATAAGATTGAGGACTGCATATTCGTAGAGCACGTAGGACTGTCTGGTCCACGGGGTAAGTAACACCTTTAAGTTCAGTGTTTATAGGAAGCCTACTAATGTGTGTTCATATATTCAGTATCATTCTGCCCACCATAATGCAGTCCGGCGCTCATTGATGAGTAATTTTTTTAATATATCTATAATAATGGTTTGAATTTAAAGTACCCTAGGTGTTTTATAGACAAATGCCTTAACATCGGTAAGTAATATTTTCATAGCACTGATCCTAAACCTCCCTATCACAGTAAGAATCCCTTAGTATTACGAGTTAAAAAACAAATCCTCTCAAATGCCTCTACAACTGAAACCCTGAAACGTAAATGTAAGATTTAGTAACTCATGCACTCTAAAACGGGTAAAAATCTTATAACTAGACTTAAACAACATAAATATAGTGTTAGGACAGGCCAGGAACCCAATGCTCTGTTCATTCATTTGAGAGATAATAAGCATTGTATTGACTGGGATAATGCCTCCTCAATATGACCTTGTAATTAAATCGTCAGTAGGAACATTATAGAATCAAGTCTCATTAAACATACCGAATCTGTCAACCTGAATGTGAGTAATGGCGTGCACAAATGGGATAATTTCGTGATTAGGAAGATTTGTAACCAGGAAAAGGGTTGGGTCACTACCTTATGACCTGAGTATGGTGGACACCTGCTGTGCCTAGGGACCTGATCTCACTCTCCTTTACTGTATATATTGGCTGAAGATGTGAATTACACGAAAGCTTTTGGGAACTTCGTTTTTTCTTTTTTTCTATGTAGTTATCAACACACACACACACACACACACACACACACACACACACACACACACACACACACACACACACACACACACCTGAGCTCATCACAAGACACCCTAACTATACAGATCCTCTTAACTATACCCGTAACAAGACCAATTTAACCTACCTCATTCATCCCCACGGGCCAAACCTCCTCATCCCCGATCCCCCATCCCTACCACTGGCCCGCCTATTCTCATCACCCCAGATCGGAATTCGTCTATAAGAGCCCCCCCCTCTTCACTATTGTCGTCTGGTAGTGGAGGTAGAAGCACTGGCCAAAGATCTCATCCAGTCTCTACTACTTGAAGACGTCACCAATGCAACTGTTTACAAAGTCCCTCTATTGTCCGCTCAAGATAATGGGTTTCATCCCTCTAGATATCGTCGATTACCTGTGTGGAGGGTCGTGGAGGGTACGGGGGAGGGGCGTGGAGGGTACGGGGGAGGGGAGGGGCGCGGAGGGTACGGGGGAGGGGCGTGGAGGGGAGTGAAGGAAGGTGGGGTGGTGCCTGGAATGTGGTGGGGGTCTTCAAGTGGACAGTGTCCGTCCGTCTCTCTCTCTCTCTCTCTCTCTCTCTCTCTCTCTCTCTCTCTCTCTCTCTCTCTCTCTGGGGAATAGAAAGGCATGTGTTAGTAGGAAATACACAATGCATACATGAATTCATAGATGTATACATTCATACATACTAAGAGAGGGATAGACACACACACACACACACACACACACACACACACACACACACACACACACACACACACACACACACACACAGGTAAGCAGCCAGGGTTGGTGATATCAGCTGACACCTTTCTCACTAATTGGTGTATTGTAACAACCTGCTCGTCCTCTCTCTCTCTCTCTCTCTCTCTCTCTCTCTCTCTCTCTCTCTCTCTCTCTACAGTACCTTTCAGTATTGCTCTTTCTCTCCTTCGTCTCTTCAACCTTTCTCTCTCTTACACTCCCCCTTCTTCCCTCTCCCTCACTTTCTCTCTTCGTTATTTTCTCTCATCTCTCTCTCCCTTCCTCTTCCTATTTCTCAATTATCCCATCTCGTCTTTATTTTCTATTCCTTCTATCTACTCTTTACGTATTACTAAAACAACAGAAACAATAACACTAAGTCCACCTGTCACCATAAGACAGGTAAGGACACACTATAAGTCACTATAAAAAAAACCCTTAAATATATCACCATACGTCATACCTATACAAGACAGACACCATACTAAAGTCACCATGATGGATAGTGAAACACCATTCACAATACTTTATCAATGTCGTAATTTTGAGTATTAATAAATATCACCATCGTCACTATATTGCACCATACTTAGAGGGCATACGGTAAATTATATGTTAATGGTGTTACGAAGCACCATAATCTCGAGGAAACACCATACACCATAGTTTGGGGAAAATTTGTGTTTCAAATATTAGCTGTAGTGTCATAGTGTTTCATTAGGGGATAACACCATAACCCTGCACCATAACTCAACATTATAACTAAGACTCAGCAGCACCATAATTGAAGTCAAGTACCATAACCCAACACCATAAATGAGACCTTAGGACCATAAATAACACCACAGCACCATAAATAAAACCCAACACCACGACCCAGTACCATAACTAAGACCCCCAGCACCATAATAAGACCTTTAACATCATTAATAAGACCCCTAACACATAATAAGACCCATAACACCATAATAAAAGACCCTGCACCTCACGCCTCGCTTCACGGGTCCGGGAAGAAAGACTGGAAAAATATCGATAGGTTAAGGATACAATTTCGCGCGCCAATCTCACCATCCTGATCATCTAATTTCGCGCCACAGCCAAGATTATGTCGCCAGAAACCCGCCAAGTGAGCCGCCCGAGACACGCTCATAGCCACGCCATACAGTGCGCCTGGCTATAACGTCTGCTGGATATAGTGAAGGGGGGGGGGGAGGATTATCATAGTGCATTAGTTAAGGTTGTGAGTTAGTTATGGTGAAAATTTAGTTGTAGTGTGAGTTAATTATATTATGAATTTGTTGTATAGTAAATAAAATATCGAGTAAATGAATACAACTAAATTTGGTTAGTATAAAAGGTCTATCTTTGAAGATGTGAGTTATAATAATTGACCTCCTGACCTCTGATCTTACCTCGTGATGTCACCAGTCCATTAAATATGCTAATGAAGGTGTCTATTGTTGTTTAAGAGATACGAGTGACCCAAGTTTATAAAGAGACAAATTACTAATGCTTTTCAATACAACACACGCCACCAGCAACACACGCCATCACCAACACACGCCATCATCAACATACGCCACCAGCAACACACTCCACCACCAACACACGCCATCATCAACACACGCCATCATCAACACACGCCATCATCAACACACGCCATCATCAACACACTCCACCACCAACACACGCCATCATCAACACACGCCATCATCAACACACGCCATCACCAACACACGCCATCATCAACACACGCCATCATCAACACACGCCATCATCAACACACGCCATCATCAACACACGCCATCATCAACACACTCCACCACCAACACACGCCATCATCAACACACGCCATCATCAACACACGCCACCACCAACACCACCACACCCCACCACCACACTCCACCACCCCCACCACCACACCCTTAAATAATACATGGACTGTGGCTTCTATCCTTCCTCCGGTGGCCACACTGTCTTGCTGAGGTCACACAAGTTACAATCTGGCCTTTGTAAACCTTTGGCGAGGGATAAATACACCAAAGTTAATGATATTGTTTTGTTTACCTTCTGTTGCTATTATTGTTGTTGTTTGCTGTTCTTGAATGCTGTTTTGTTTACCTTCTGTTGCTGTTATTGTTGTTGTTTGCTGTTCTTGGATGCTGTTTTGTTTACCTTCTGTTGTTGTTGTTATTCTTTGCTGTTCTTGAATGCTGTTTTGTTTACCTTCTGTTGCTGTTATTGTTGTTGTTTGCTGTTCTTGGATGCTGTTTTGCTTACCTTCTGTTGTTATTGTTGTTTACTGCTGCTGTACAAGAGCAGGTGAGCGGGCAAGGGTATTGTTTTAAGTCAGTTTTAGCTGCATTTAACCTTTTCTAGCTTTCTTGTAGTCTTACTGTATAGCTGGTGTGTGTGTGTGTGTGTGTGTGTGTGTGTGTGTGTCTCTCTCTCTCTCTCTCTCTCTCTCTCTCTCTCTCTCTCTCTCTCTCTCTCTAGCACGCCAGCACACTAACACACACACTACTCATACCAAACAAAGATCGTTCCAATAATTTACATCCCCTTTCAAAGAGTTTAGATGGCCTGTCACACTCTCAAAACAAAATACCAGCGTTCCAATAATTCAAGATCTTCTCCTACACTTGATGGACTGTAAACCAAGAGAAAGGTTAAAGGTATGATGCCAACGAGATGGACATATAATTTACGTACAGTACACCAGCTGAATCACGACCACCATGGACTGTTCTTATCGTCTTTCCTTTCGTCCTTATTTTTATTAGGGGTTATTTCTACTTCCTGCCGTCCTTGTGTTTGTGTCATTGAGTCAGTTTGTGTGAGCTTGAGTCCGTTTATGTGTTCTTGAGTCCATTTTTATGTCCTTAAGTCCGTTTTTTGGCGTCAGCGAGTCTGTCTGTGCGTCCGTTCCTATCCTAACTGACTGACAAGAGAGTACAGTCAGGCAATACAGACAGGTCGGGTGTCTAGCATTGCGTGTTGGAAGACAGAGGGAGGTGCATAGCTGTGGTTGGCTGTGGGTGCATAGCTGTGGCTGGCTGTGGGTGCGGCTGTGTGGGGGAGAGAGGGAGAGGAGGACGGAGGAAGAGAGAGGTTAGTCGTAGATGGAGAGAGTGAGAGGCATAGAGAGAAAGAGGGGTAGGGGTGAGAGAGAGAGAGAGAGAGAGAGAGAGAGAGAGAGAGAGAGAGAGAGAGAGAGAGAGATTAAACTGAACCTCATTCACTAATATTCTGTCGCAGCTATAAAAATACCATCTATTATAATTACTTTTATTATTATTATTATTATTATTATCACTACATTTCGCCTTAATTACAATCTTTATCAAATACGTCACCCCTTAAATTAAATAAAACAATTAATAATTATAAAAAATAAATAAAAATAAAAAACTACATAAAAAAAATTCCCTCAGTACACCTGGCTGGGTCGTGAGTTTACCTGTAGGTTGGCCCCGGTCAGGTGAGTTTGTCCTCAGGATGTCCTAATTAACACCATAACCTGTTCCAGCCCCTCCACCTTCATCACCTGATCCTCATCGTCACCCAATTATTAATATCTCTCTCTTGTAGATACTATCTCTCACCTCCTTTAGAGAGATTTTGAGGTAGTGTCTCTCTCACTAAATTCAATTGTTATTATTATCTCGTTCTTGAAGTAAATGTCTCTTAGCTTCTTAGAGATTTGTAGGTTATGAGACTTTGCCTCTCTCTCTCTCTCTCTCTCTCTCTCTCTCTCTCTCTCTCTCTCTCTCTCTCTCTCTCTCTCTCTCACTCAGTTGTGTTCTGACCTCACTAGGGGAAAGGTCACGGCAGGGTTAGCTCCGGAGGGATAATTATCAGATATGGCCAGAGCAAGGTGCGGTCTTGGGTATGAGAGTTTGTTGACCAAACTGGAGTGGTCCACTGAAGAATTGGCGAAGGCCAAGTTAGAAATTGAGAGGGCCACGTTGGAGAACTTGAAATTAAGGGAAGAGATGGCGATGTTAAAAGGAGAGGCTGGACGAGTAAAGCCAGTGGCTGACGAAAAATCAAGCGAGTGGAAAATTGTGAGTAGTGGGAAGACAAAACTTTTGGTGAAGAAGCACACCAAGGATACGACAACAACGACAACAACAGCTAAGTGTACCAACCCGTTCAGTCCCTTGATAGACGAATTGGACGTTAGTACAGTCAGGGAAAGGGATGACAAGGAAGGTATAAAAACTTTAATTGTTGGTGACTCACAGGTAAGGTACATGGACAGGGCCTTTTGTGGTAAAAACAAAAATAGGATGAGGGTGTGTTTGCCAGGAGCTGGGGTGGGGGATATAATTGACAGGATGGACAATATCTTGTCTGGTAATGGGAACAAACCCATTATCTGCCTCAGTGCAGGAGGCAATGATATTGGCCGGTGTAGGAGCGAGGAGCTTCTTGATAAGTTCAAGGCAGCCATAGATCGTATTAGGACTAAGGTAGGGATCCCTATCATGTGCGGTGTCCTGCCTAGAAGGAGAGTTGGCAGTGAATGGTTGTCAAGGGCAGTTGGTGTTAACGACCGTCTTGACAGATATTGCAAGTCAATATCAGTCCCATTCATTGACAACTGGGACAACTTCTATGGCAGAAGGGACCTTTATGCTAGGGATGGGGTGCACCTGTCTAGGGATGGAGTAGCAACCCTGGCTGGGGCTCTAGAGGGGGCAGTTCAAAAGATATCGAAGTCTTTAAACTGCTAAGAGAACATAGGGGCACGGGGGTGGAGGAGACTGCAGTGGGAGCGGGTAAACAAGGCGAAAGATTACAGGGAAATAGTGTTAGGAATGATGACATAACTAAATTAGACAGGGAGTTTAAAACTAAACGCGGTAAGGGAAGGACTCAGAACACGACTAACTTAAATGTATATTACGCGAACAGTAGAAGTATGAGAAACAAAATGGATGATATTAGGGCCTTGGTATGTACCGAAGAAATCGATATAATTGCATTCACTGAAACATGGATCAACCTAGACACACGTGAATTACCAGTCGAATACCAAATTGCGGGTTACAAACTGTTCCATACCGATAGGCAGACCAGGAAAGGAGGCGGAGTAGCAATCTATGTTAGGGATAACCTGAAGTGTGAAATAAATAAGGAAATAAAAACTGAGAGGAATACAGAAACAATTTGGATAGAATTAAGCGACGGTCGGGAAAAATTAATCACAGGAGTAATATATAGACCCCCCAATCTTGACAGAGTCAATGAGCGACTTATCTGGGATGAAATGCGCAGGGCTTCCATACACAACAAAGTCTGTATAGTAGGCGACTTTAACCTTGGCCAAATAGATTGGACCGACCTTACGGGAAACTCAGAATCAGAGGATTTTCTCGAGACGATCCAGGACTGTTTCCTAAGTCAACATATAACCGAACCCACACGGGGTAATAATATATTGGATTTAGTTTTGTCAAACAGAGAAAACCTCATTAGCAATGTCGAGGTAGGGAACGAACTTGCAAACAGCGATCACAAAGAAATTCGATTCCAGTTAGATTTTCAGGGCAGACGTAAGGAAAATTCCACTAAAGTACCAGATTTCAGAAGGGCAAACTTTGACAGTTTAAAGAGGCAGCTGAGAGAGGGGGTGTCGCGCTTGGCCGTGAACCTGACAGATGACACCGACCTGATAACGAGATCTGAGATTGCCGAGTTCCACGACAATTTAAATAGTGAGTTACTTAATGCACAAAGGCAGAACATACCATACAAAAAACTCAGATCAAACAACAATGACCCTAAATGGATAAATAATTATTTAAAGAACATCATTGGCCAAAGGAAGGCTATAGGTAGAAGGATAAATCGTGGCGAAATTCACCTCCGGGACTATTATAGGGTATTGGCGAGTAGGGTTAAAACCGAGATAAGGAAAGCAAAGAGGAATAATGAGGTAAGGATAGCAAGGGAGGCAAAGACAAACCCCAAAGGATTCTACCAAATGTACCAAACAAAAACACGAGAAAAGATTGGACCAATACGGTCAGACTCTGGCGAGCTCACTGATAACGACGGAGAAATGAGCAATAATTTGAATAAATATTTTTCAACAGTTTTCACCAGCGAAAATTTAAACATGATACCCGAGGCACCGACTCTATTCAGAGATAGTGAAGAAAACAAATTAAGTGAGATAGTAGTGACTAGTAACGATGTTAGTAAGCAAATAGACAAACTAAAGCCTAATAAGTCACCTGGTCCCGATGAGGTATTGGCCAGAGTATTAAAGGAATGTAAGGAAGAGCTTAGTATGCCCTTAGCAAAGTTGTTTAACATGTCCTTAAAAACAGGTGTAGTACCAGAATCCTGGAGGATAGCGAATGTAATACCGATCTTCAAGAAGGGGGATAGATCACTATCCTCTAACTACCGCCCAATCAGTCTAACATCAATAGTAGGCAAATTACTGGAAGCAATCATTTCAAACTCTATTCGAAATCACCTGGAGAAGCACAGATTGATCAATGATTCCCAGCATGGCTTCACAAGCGGACGTTCTTGCCTAACTAATCTATTAACATTCTTTTCATCAGTTTTCGAATCAGTGGACGAGGGGCACAATTATGATGTGGTATATCTCGACTTTAGCAAAGCCTTCGACAGAGTACCCCACGAAAGACTAATTAGAAAGGTAGAAGCTCATGGCATCAAAGGTGACATCCTTAAATGGATTAGGGCGTGGTTACAGGACAGGAAACAGCGAGTGAGCATCAACGGCACTAAGTCCCATTGGAGCAACGTCACAAGTGGAGTTCCCCAAGGCTCAGTACTTGGACCATTATTGTTTATTATATACATAAACGACATAGATATCGGCATAGACAGCAACATAAGTAAATTTGCTGATGATACTAAAATAGGACGTGTTATCAAATCTGACGAGGACTCGGCAAAACTACAGGAGGATCTAAACAAATTTTTCGAATGGTCTGAAAAATGGCAGATGAAATTCAACATTGACAAATGTAAAGTACTCAGTATAGGAAATGTAAACAGGGAAACCAGATACCAGATGAACAACGATGCCATAGAGAAATCCGACTGCGAGAGAGATTTAGAAGTAATGATAAGTAGGAACCTTAAGCCAAGTAAACAATGTGTTTTTGCTCGTAACAAGGCTAATAAAGTACTTGGGTTCATACAAAGGAGTGTTAGTTACAAGACTAGCGAGGTCATCCTAAAACTGTATCTTGCTCTTGTGAGACCACACCTGGATTACGCAGTCCAGTTCTGGTCACCGTATTACAGAATGGATATAGAATCCTTGGAAAGAATTCAGAGGAGAATGACAAGACTAATCCCGGGTATCAGGAACCTTGAGTATAGAGACAGGTTAAAGCATCTTAATTTGCACTCCCTTGAGAGACGTAGAGCGAGGGGCGACCTGATAGAGGTGTATAAATGGAAGGCAGGGCTAAACAAAGGGGACATTACAAAGGTACTCAAATTATCCAACCAGGAGCGAACTCGTAACAATGGTTTTAAATTGGACAAATTTAGATTTAGGCGTGAAATAGGTAAACACTGGTTTGGAAACAGAGTAGTGGATGAATGGAACAAGTTACCAAATATCATCATTAACTCGAATACGCTGAATTGCTTCAAACATAGGTTGGATGCTCATATGAGCAATAGGGGTTGGGTGTAAACGGGACTGCCCAGTATGGGCCAATAGGCCCGCTGCAGTTTCCTCCATTCTTATGTTCTTATGTTCTCTCTCTCAGAATCAATTTAAGGAGTTTTCTAATTCTTGAACATTCTAACCTAACCTAACCTAACCTAACCTAACCTAACCTAACCTAACCTAACCTAACCCCAAAACGTATTTAATCTTAAGGTGATATAATCTTGGAGGGGGGGGGGGAGCTAATCTTCAGGTGACTCTTACTGTTGTTACCCGTCGTGGCCGCAGGAGTTCCCACGGAGACACAACACGCCAGAAGAGTCCTTGTCACATGACTGGGTGGTCTTGAGGTAAGGAAAGTCGTCAATGGCCAGGTGATGAAGATGGTGACAGCTGAGGCAAGAGGGAAGGGCAGAATGGTGATGGTGTGTGATGATGGTGATGACGGGGCGTGGTGGTGGTGGTGGTGGTGGGTATAGGGAAGAGGAGAAGAATGAGGAGGATGAAGGAATAAGAACAGGAGGTGCCAGGATTATATGATGAAGGAGGAACAGAAGTAGTAGTTGAAGGAAGGAAGGACAGAGGTGGGGGGGGAGGGAGGGGGGGGGGGAGATATATCAAGAGATGGTCACTCAACCTATATACCACAAGGGTCATTATAGTAATAACAGAAGGTGATCAACTTGTGGTATGTTAATGTGGTATTGTGTGGTTGGTGTTATGACCTGTGGTGGGGTGGTATATGTGGTATTGTGTGTCATAAATACCTATACCCTGGTACCCCAATATGTTAATTAGGTATGGTTCTTCAGGGCATATTTTTGGTATATTGTGGAATGTTATTATGTAAATGGATTATCTTTGTGTCTCTCTGTCTTTGTATATCTCCCGTTATCTCTCTGTCTCTCTCTTTCAGTCTTTCTTTCTCTCTCTCATCTTTTCCTCCATCCCTCTCTTCCTCTTCCTTCCCTCTATCTCCTCCTGTCTCTCTCTCTTCCTTCCCCCCATATCTCTCTCCCTCTTCTCTCCCTCCATAACACCCTTCCCCCTCTACCCTCCCTACATCACCCTCCAACACGACTCACCGCCCTTCACCCCCAGCAGGAGTGAAGCGCCGTGAGGGTGGTCAGAAACGCAAGTTGGGACGGAACCCTCGAGTACCCTTCTCCTCCTCTCAGCTGGCAGCTCTTGAGGCTCGCTTCAGGCAGTCACAGTATCTCTCCTCCTGTGACGTGGCTGACCTCTCCGCCCTCCTCAACCTCACTGAGACAAGGGTAAGTACAACCTCCAACCTCCAGTCATATACATTTGTTTCCTGCCATACACATCTCTGGTTTATGTATTCTTACTATGTATACTTGTAGTTATATGTATATTTAAATGCATGTGACTAATCGTGTTTTTTTTTTAGACATTAATTCATTATGTATACTTGAATGTTTGTTTTTCTTATATGTATATTTCGTACTATATATAATGTATACTAAAATGTTTGTGACTTGCATGTATACCTGGAGATGTATATAAAACGGAAAGTGTGTGTGTGTGTGTGTGTGTGTGTGTGTATGTGTGTGTGTGTGTGTGTGTGTGTGTTGATTTAATACATCGTCTTTAGATTTTTAAGGACCAAACACCTCGAGTTTCTTGATCGATACATGTTTGGTACTGGTCTAGAATCCCACAGGAAGGGGGGGGTGAAAAGGGAGGGAGGGAGGGGGAAGAGGCGGAGGGAAGAGGCGGAGAGAAGAGGGGGAGGGGGGAGAGAGGGAGGTAGTGTATAGAGTGTGACAGGAGGAACAATAGGCGCCATTCTAAAGGCCGTGGGAGACGTCACTCCTATAATGGCGGCAAGGTTGGTCGATTACTTGTGTGGGGTGTGCATGGGGTAGGGGGGGCAGCACGCGGAAAACTATGCCACAATACCCCCTGCTGTGCCACCCTGCCACCCACGTCGCCCCACACTCGAGGTCCCATCACCCATACTATGATAGAGAACCCACGGAACAACGTAATTTTACCCACTGTGGGTCTCTAATCTAAACTCCTCAATGACAACAGTGATTGGCTCAGGGTTTTCAGTGTGTGATGAGGGAGTGTGTGGTGATGGTGGGGGAGGGAGTGGGTGGTGATGGTGGGGGAGGGAGTGGGTGGTGATGGTGGGGGAGGGAGTGGGTGGTGATGGTGGGGGAGGGGGTGGGTGGTGATGGTGGGGGAGGAAGTGGGTGGGTGAGGGAGTGGGTGGTGATGGTGGGGGAGGGAGTGGGTGGTGATGGTGGGGGAGGGAGTGGGTGGTGATGGTGGGTGAGGGAGTGGGTGGTGATGGTGGGGGAGGGGGTGGGTGGTGATGGTGGGGGAGGAAGTGGGTGGTGATGGTGGGTGAGGGAGTGGGTGGTGATGGTGGGGGAGGGAGTGGGTGGTGATGGTGGGGGAGGGAGTGGGTGGTGATGGTGGGGGAGGGAGTGGGTGGTGATGGTGGGGGAGGGAGTGGGTGGTGATGGTGGGTGAGGGAGTGGGTGGTGATGGTGGGGGAGGGAGTGGGTGGTGATGGTGGGGGAGGGGGTGGGTGGTGATGGTGGGGGAGGGGGTGGGTGGTGATGGTTGGGGAGGGAAGGTTGGTGATGGTGGGGGAGGGAGTGGTTGGTGATGGTGGGGGAGGGAGTGGTTGGTGATGGTGGGGGAGTGAGTGATGGTGATGAGAGAGTCAGTGGTGGTGATCACTTGGTCGCCAACAATACAATTCTCACTGATAGTACTGGATACGACCTAACCTAACCCGACCCAGGAACCCTAACATAAACCTAACTCAACCCAAGCCAACCTAATCTACCCTAGCCTAACCTAATCTAATCTACCCTAACTTACCCTAACCTAACCTACCCTAATCTAACCTATCCTAGCCTAACGAAACATAACCTAACACAAAATTAACATTACCGTAACCTAATCCAATCCATCCAAAACTAATCTACCTTAACCTAACCTAACCTAACCTAATCTAACCTAATATAAGAATGGAGGAAACTGCAGCGGGCCTATTGACCCATACTGGGCAGTCCCATTTACACCCAGCCCCTATTGCTCATATATCCATTCAACCTAAGTTTGAAGCTATCCAGTGTATTCGAGTTAATGATGATGTTTGGTAACTTGTTCCACTCGTCCACTACTCTGTTTCCAAACCAAAGTTTACCTATCTCGCGCCTAAATCTAAATTTGTCTAATGTAAAACCATTGCTACGAATTCGCTCCTGGTTGGATAGTTTGAGTACCTTTGTTATATCACCTTTGTTTAGCCCAGACCTCCATTTATACACCTCGATCACATCGCCCCTCACTCTACCAAACTCAACCTAATCTAACTTAACCTAACCTAACCTTATCAAATATTTCCCCCCAAAAATAATTAAATTCCACTTTACACTGATTTTAAATGACCCTCAACCTTGTATTCATCTATTTAAACCATCTAATTTATAACCATTTACTAATCACTTTTACTCAATTATCAAAGAAAATTATCAAATTTGGCTCAACGACGCTAATTACTCCTCCTCCTCACCTGCGCTGGACACCTTCGTCAGGTAGTGAGAGATCAGTATCATTCATCCCTCCCTTCCCCCCTTCCCTCCCTCCCTTCCCTAACCCCCTTCCCTCCCTCTCCCACCCCCCCTCTCTCCCTCCCCTACCTCTGGATCACAAGGTATTATCAGCAGATGTGAGAGGCTAAGAGGTGCGCTACATGGCTCATTATTAAACGTAAACACCAGATAGACAGGTGAGGAGACATGTGTTTATGGTCCACCTTACCTGAGATCCAACGAGATACCTGGATTATCAAGGAAGAACCTGCCTGCTGGGGTGGGTGACGGAGGGATGAGATGTGTGTGTGTGAGTCTCTCTCTGTTGATCTCCTTATCTTCTTTCCAGAGAGGTTTATTGATCTGTTTAAGAGATAATATCATCTGTTTTGTATCTTGTGATTATCGGATCTCTCTCTCTCTCTCTCTCTCTCTCTCTCTCTCTCTCTCTCTCTCTCTCTCTCTCTCTCCATGAGCTAGACATATACCCGGTAAAGGCCACACTACTCCATTACAATATTCTCCTAGTGATGAAGCTCAGTGTTTTTAAACTTGACATTCAACCCTGAAATCAAGTCAGCAGCGTCGTTAAGCAATGAATACTGCAGTCAGTCAAACAGACAAGCTCATTATTTGTGTTATTTAGTCGCTGTCTGTGGCCATTATTGAGGAGACCTGAGGCACAGTACAGCTCATCCACATGAGAGCTTGGTGCTGTACCTGGTCATACCTGTAGAGTGACCAGGTGTATGTGTGTATGTATGTATGTATGTATGTATGTATATGCATGTATGTATGTATGTATATGTATGTATGTATGTATGTATGTATATATAAAACATGATGTCACTCGAGGCCAAGATGACGACGATTAAATACAAGAGGTTTTATTTACTTATAATTAGTAATAATAATATATCTGGCAACTATCAGACCAATAGTGAGGAAGAATAATGTATAAATACTAAGAGAAGGAGGAGGAGGGCTCAGTTACTGCTAGGCTGCCACAGGGTGTATATATGACATTAATAGCTGGGGTATCTACACTATATCCACTATACTGGGCCTATTATCATCACTATCATCACAATCAATACTACTACCACCATCAGAGAGGGAGAGAGAGAGGGGTAGGGGCGTTGTCTCCATGTTATCTGCCTGCCATTTCACTCTAAGCAGATTACCACCACGTACAGCAGATGCTCACTGCTGCCACACTACTGACTGCTGCTGCACGGTGAGAGAGAGAGAGAGAGAGAGAGAGAGAGAGAGAGAGAGAGAGAGAGAGAGAGAGAGAGTATCAGATAACTTGCAAGACACGGTATATGGGGGTCTGGCCTGTACACACCACCACACCCTTCTCCCCATCTCCCCTCCCTCACCACCACCACACCCTTCTCCCCTCCCTCACCACCACCACACCCTTCTCCCTTCTCCCCTCCCTCACCACCACCACACCCTTCTCCCCTCCTTCCCTCCCTCACCACCACCACACACCCTTCTCACTCTTAAACCCCTGATGTGACCCCCCTACATCACTCCGTCACTCCTGTACCTCACCTCGGTCACTCCTGTACCTCACCCAGTCACTCCTGCCTCGTGACGTCCCTGCAGCAGCTCGCGTGTGTCTGTGGTGAGATGCACGACGGGGGTGTAACCAGAGGACACCTCCCCCCCCCCGTCTCTACCCCACCCCATACACACACACACACACACACACACACACACACACAAGCCATGAAAAAGTAACAAGAGGAGTATTTGAGGGAAGATGTGTGTGTGAGTGTGTGTTTTATATATATGACCCCTTAAACCCCTGATATGACACTTAAACCCCTGATATGACCACTTAAACCCCTGATATGACCCCTTAAACCCCTGATATGACCACTTAAACCCCTGATATGACCCTTAAACCCCTGATATGACACCTTAAACCCCTGATATGACCCCTTAAACCCTGATATGACCCTTTAAACCCCTAATATGACCCCATAAACCCCTGATATGACACTTAAACCCCTGATATGACCCCTTAAACCCCTGATATGACCCCTTAAACCCCTGATATGACCCATTAAACCCCTGATATGACCCTTAAACCCCTGATATGACCCCATAAACCCCTGATATGACCTCCCTAAAAGCCGACATACACACAGCTGACATTAGGTGACTCAGTACTTCCACCAACTGTCGCAAGATGGCGGGCAAGTCAGTCTGTCGTCACCATCACTACCGTCCGAGTTACTGTCCACGACAATGACTGATGATCTGAGCTGTGACTTAACTACTAATAATACCGTCACTCTTTGTCGTTCTTGTTACCTTCAGCATAGGACCCCTTCACTCCCCTTCTCTTCAGCATAGGACCCCTTCACTCCCCTTCTCTTCAGCATAGGACCCCATCACTCCCCTTCTCTTCAGCATAGGACCCCTTCACTCCCCTTCTCTTCAACATAGGACCCCATCACTCCCCTTCTCTTCAACATAGGACCCCATCACTCCCCTTCTCTTCAGCATAGGACCCCTTCACTCCCCTTCTCTTCAGCATAGGACCCCTTCACTCCCCTTCTCTTCAGCATAGGACCCCATCACTCCTCTTCTCTTCAGCATAGGACCCCATCGCTCCCCTTCTCTTCAGCATAGGACCCCATCACTCCTCTTCTCTTCAGCATAGGACCCCATCACTCCCCTTCTCTTCAGCATAGGACCCCATCGCTCCCCTTCTCTTCAGCATAGGACCCCATCACTCCTCTTCTCTTCAGCATAGGACCCCATCACTCCTCTTCCCCCCCACTTACCTCCTTCATTCGACCCCTTCCTACCCTTCCCGTGCACCATAGGAACCCCTCACTACTCTTCCCTTCGCCATTCGACCCCTTCACTCCCCTTCTCTTCAGCACAGGAGCCCTTCACTCACCTCTCCCTCGGTCCTCTTTAACGGATGGGCTAACCCCCCCCCCCCCCCTCCCTCCCAAACCCAGCTGCATCTCCCCATTCCGCTGGGAGGGGGATGGGATGGAGTAGTTAAGAGTGGGAGGGCATTGATGGAAGGTATAGTGGGATGGCGTGGATGGATATACGGGAGAGGAGGTGGGAGAGAAAGGGAGAAGAGAAATGTTACTGTGGGAGGACATGAGAAGATAGGGAAAGGAGGAGAGGGAGAGATTGGTTAGTGAAAAGGGGATGGGAAGAGGAGTAGAAAGAAGAGGAGGAGGAGGAGGGAATCACGCCTCGATCTCATTACCAGCTTAAGAGATTATCCATCCGAAGTTTGTACACACTCGTCCATCTGTGTGTGTGTGTGTGTGTGTTTAACGTTACAATATCGAAACATTAACAACTTCATGGATATCTAACCTAACCTAACTTTAACCACCAGGATGATAATTTTCCCCTACTGTAAAATCAACTACTAACTATTTATTTTCCTCTAGTAAATACTAAGTAAACATTTCGACTTTCGCAAAAAAACATTTGTCATCTTTTCGTCTTATAACTTAAAGCGACTCAGTTAAATACAAACACAGATCTCCAGCTACGAGGGATATTTTTTTTTTTTTACACACGGAACCTTAACCTTTAATATTATAGTTCGTGTCGTGTAAGAAGATAGTAAATTAGCCCAGTGGTCGTCATTATAATGCAAGAGGGATTAAATTTTTGACCCCGCGGGGCCTCGACGGAAATTGATTTAGGCTCGTATGTGGAGGTAAACAATGATGGCGTCTATTCCCACCGATTCTTTGCCTCTTTTTTATAAGATATTTTTTCCCTCCCCTCCCGTCCTACCTGAGGAAAAAATATAATTAATCACCCAAAAAATATTGATTATTGATTAAGATACTTGGTTACTGTACCTGGGCCTTGTTGTGGTGACGTCTTACAGGTGATTATAACAGTACGTGGTTGTAAAGGTCCTGGGGGTAAGATTATGACGTGTCGTAGTTATAAGCATCTTGTTGTCACTGTAAGGTTAAGTTAAGTTAGTTTAAGTAGGAGGTCAGGATATATTTGATTGGTTCATTTTGTTGCGTCTTAAATCACTAACAACACTCGATCTTGTCACCTGGGGTCAAACACAGCGTCAGGGTGAAAACACATTAACACAACGTAGTAGCTCTAGTATAACATTTACTGATATTATACCTCACTGGACAAGAGTAACATATGCTCATTTTTGGTTCAATTCAACTTTTGTACATCAGGAAATCACGATGAATGAAAACGGGGGTTGGATGATTAACTCGGCGGTTGGCAGGCCTGTCTTTTCCCGCCATTGAGGTGCGTTGAGCGTGTGATCCGATACGACGTTTAGCCGATTGAACCCACCAGGGATAACGGACAACCTCGCCATGTTATTTTAATTTTATTTCATACATTATGAGCCGTATATACTCCGGAAATAGGTCGGTTTTTTCCTCCGTATTGGTGGAGTGTGATGCGGCGGAGTACAAGGGATAGCGAGCAGTAATTTGTAACATACCTCTTGTTTACGTATCATAACACGGCCCCCTGATGGCTGACCCGGGAATCACGCCACCAGATGGACTCTCACCTCCCTACCTCCTAAACTAATTTAAATTCCTTTAATGTAGTTTCCTCCCACGGTGTTTTGATAATGACGTTATTGAAGAATTAATTACAAAACATTACCTTTAGCCCAGAAAAGCAAAATATTGTCAATTTGGAATTATTTAGAATTTTTTCAGGTCAGAGGTTCAAAAGTTGACTAGAGACTGTTTTTAGAACCAGTGTGAGTGTATGTTAGTTTATTTATGGGTGTAAAGACGTTTATAATGCGTTTATGGACCTAAATATCAATCTTATGTCAAATTTAAACCTCTGGCATAACTCTTCAATAATAATAATAATAATAAAACAAACCTCAAAGTCCCTTACAGACGTACAGACACACTAAAGAATGTTTTTGTTGGTATTTCACGAGACTGATAACAACGACAGTAATGGGTGGTTAGGTTACCCCCAGGAGCTCGCTAGGACGTGTGTGGTGTAGGCCAGGGAGGGAGAGGACCACTACTACCACACAATACAACCCACACTAACTAATTTTTCGAGCCTAATAATGAACACTGGCTGAGGTACATTCCAGGATTCCTCACGTAACAATTTCATTCATGGAAAACAAAGTGATCAAGTTAGGAGTGGTCAGGAGGTATTGTGGCCGAGTACTGGACCGTCCAGCCTCGAGTGGGAGCCATTTAAGGGAGGACACTCACTGCTCCATGCCCCGTCGCCAGCCCCTCCATCTCCCTTAGCTCCCCTCCACCATCCCCTTTACCCTTAACTGGTGCCCACCTGTCCCTAATACACACAATAATCGTCATTATAATACAGTTACATAGAGGTAATAGTCGTGTACCTCATGCTCACCCCTCCACCTTCAGGCTGCCATGGGATAACCACCTTACGGTGCACCACCTTAAGGTTGATATTCCAATAGCAACCGACACCCGCCGTCCAAGCCACCCTAACAACAGGCTTTTGAAAAACGACTCTTGTGTTACTCCTCAATAGAGTCGATACTTCCAATTGATACACGTCTCTCCTCTACACGGTGATGGTTACTGGTAAAATCAACTTTAAGTCATCACATAATAAGATCGATATTACTATATTTCCCACGTCCCATTCCGAGATCATATTGAATAAATAGTTTATGTATCGTCTCTTGGTGAGATAACGCCGCCACTTGGTGATCAGTCGACCAATCACGAGTGCTGAACGATGCACCAATCACGTGTGTTATCTACTGCCCCTAGTTGCCCCCCCCCCTCCAGGCCTCCCCCCTCCAGGCCTCCCCCCCTCCAGACCCCGTGAGTGATGTGAAGTGATTCCCATCTTAAATATCCTGCTATTCATGTCACTAAGTCGTGTTTTTATGAGTTGTGACTGGTTGTGGATGTTGGTGAGGTGAGTGAGGCGGTGAGGGGTGTGGCAGTGATGAGTGAGGACTGGGGGATAGAAGGGGTGAGGGCCCTCTTGCCTCATCCTCACACCACACATCAACAGGACCAGCTGGTGTGTGTGTGTGTGTTTACATTGTCAGCTGTTGCCCCGCGCGACCAGGTGATGATGTCATACCTGGTTCCTGAAATAGTGACGTGACAGAGAACACTGATACAAGACGGTGACATGACATAGGGGGGTAATGACGTGACATAGGGGGTGATGACATGACAGGGATGTGATGACATGATAGGGAACACTGATACAAGACGGTGACATGACATAAGGGGGGTAATGACGCGACATAGGGGATGATGACATGACAGGGAGGTGATGACATGATAGGGAACACTAATACAAGACGGTGACATGACATAGGGGGGGTTATGACGTGCCATAGGGGGTGATAACATGACAGGGAGGTGATGACATGATAGGGAACACTGATACAAGACGGTGACATGACATAGGGGGGTGATGACATGACAGCGAGGTGGTGACTTGACATTTTGTAAGTGATAAGTACCGTACCTATACCGAAATAAGTAACATAACCAGAAAGAAGCAAAACACAACTCACGTTACTTAAAAGAAGAAACTCCCTCGAATGTTACTTACCAAAACGACGTAAAATTAAAATCTTTTTGAACTAAGTAAAAAATAAATAAAATAAAAAGACGAATAAGGTCTAAAAAAAAAACGAAAGAATACAACACCAAAAAAAATCAGAATAGCTAATAAAATCCCAAAGTCCTTCAGAAAGATACAAAAATATCCAGGGAATTTTGTCCTCAACTATACAACTAAACACGCGTCCCAGAGTACACAATTACGTAACTATTATCCGATATATTTTTTTTTTTAAGGAATAATCTTTTAATTCCTTTACCTGTGCGTTGTTCGGGAGACCATTCAGCTGATCACAGATGTCTCGACCATTTTAAAGTCTTGTTCTTCTTACGACTCAAACAGCGTCTTTTGAGGGTCAGGGGAGGAGGTGGGGGGGGGGGAGGGAGGGGGAGATGGTGGGGGTAGGGGTGAGGAGGGGGTGGGGAGAAGAGGAGGAGGAGGAGGAGGAAGAAAAGGAAGAAGAGAGATATTTAAAGTAGAATACCTCAAAGGCAGTGAACCATATAACTTTATCTATGAGGAGAAATACGCAATACACGCAATACACCCTTGTAGTATGAACTGTATACGATAATATACACAAATTAACCCTGTGTATACATCACTTGAGACATACTTAAGGAATGTGTATGTCTTTTCTCTTATCAGTATAATAACGTGAATTATATGAGTATGGTGGGGTAGATTATGTTGTATAAGGAAGAAGGAAGGAGAAGGAAGAAAGAAGAAGAAAGGAGAAGAAGAAAGAAGAACAAGAAGAAGAAAGAAGAAGAAGAAGAAGAAGAAGAAGGAAGAAAGAAGAAGAAAGGAAAAGAAGAAGAAAGGAGAAGAAGAAAAAGGTGTTCCAGTTTGAGACACGCTTATGTGAAAACACCTTTGTGAATCTTAAGTAGAGAGAGAGAGAGAGAGAGAGAGAGAGAGAGAGAGAGAGAGAGAGAGAGAGAGAGGCAGGACAACACACATACCAAACGACCACCTCCCCCCCCTCCTCCGCCTCCTTCCTTCCCTCTTGTTGTGGAGTGAGATGGTTACTCTTGTGTCCTCACCTCTCCTCCTCGTCAGCATTCACTAATTGATTAATCCATTAATAGCTCTACTATCTATCCATCCATCCACCTATCCTACCTACCTACTCCCCCTCCTCTCTTTCTTTCTTTCAATCATTCAGTCTCTCTCTCTCTCTCTTTCACTCACTTGTATGGATTATCCTGGTTGATAATCCTCACATAACACGTCGGTATTTCGTCCTTGTGGGGGAGGAGGGGGGGTGGTGGGGGTAGCAGGGGTGTGGTAGGGGGTGTAGCAGGGATGTGGTAGAGGGACGTGTGGCAGAGGAGGGCCGACGTGTGTCTAACAGGGAGAGGCCTTGGGTGATGTGTTCAGACATGTTTCGGTTTGTGACCTAGAGTGGCCTGGGTGTCTACTGAGTGGCCTGGCTGTCTACTGAGTGGTCCGGCTATCTACTGAGTGGCCTGGCTGTCTACTGAGTGGGCTGACATTTTTGTTAGGGTCGTTAAGTGAATAAATACCCAGTAGGAGGAAGGGAAGGAGGGAGGAAGAGAAGGAGGGAGGGAAGGAGGGAAGGAGGGAGAAAGGGAGGGAAGGAGGGAGGGAGGGACGATAGTGGTGAAAATGGTGGTGACGATGGTGGTGATAATGGTGACGATGGTGGTGATAATGGTGACGATCGTGGTGAAAATGGTGGTGACGATGGTGGTGATAATGGTGACGAGTAGTGATAATGGTGGTGACGATGGTGGTGATAATGGTGACGATAGTGGTGAAAATGGTGGTGACGATGGTGGTGATAATGGTGACGAGTAGTGATACTGGTGGTGACGATGGTGGTGATAATGGTGACGATGGTGGTGATAATGGTGATAGTGTAATATATAATATCAGAGTCTTATGTAAACATCTCAGTAATTCAAGTTGTCTTAGATCATATCCTTACTCACCAACACCATACACAACACCATCACAAACATACCATTACTATCACCAACACTATCACCTTCAACACCATCACCACCACACCAACACCATTACCATCATCACCATTACACAAACACATCATCACCACCACACCATCACCACCACACCATTACCATCATCACCATCACACAAACACATCATCATCACCACCACATCATCACCACCACACCATCTACCTACAGACTATAGAACCAGCTGTGCACCCCTTGTCGACAGCTGGTGACACACAGAACGGGGTGTGTGTGTGGGGGGGGGGGGGGGGGTAGTAAAGGCTTAACCACCTCGTTCACTCTTAATGACTGTTTATAATATTGATGCAACACCTGTGGTCTGTGAGGTAAGGGTGAAGCTTAAAGAGAGGATCATGTATGTATAATAGGTACGTACACACACACACATCAAACTTGTCTACATCCGCAAAAGGTTTCAGACGTGAAGGTGAGCGTGCAAGAGAAGAGGAGGAGGAGGAGGTAAAGAAGGAGAGGAAGGAAACAGGAGAAGAAGGAAGATAAAGAGAAGGAGGAGGAAGGGGAGGAGGAAGGTGTGGTCTCAGGTGTTTAGATAATTAACTACCTGTGGTATGACGTGGGCTGTAGTTGGTGTAGTTTAGAAGACACTGTGGTTTTAGTTCCGGTCAGGTGTGGTTACCGAGGGCCAGGGGGTAGGGGAGGGGGGGGAGGGGGAAGGGGAGGAGGAAGGAAAGGAGTGAGTGAGGGAGGAAAGGAGTAAGGGAGGTAGGGAGGAAGGGGAAGGCGTCAGTCAGGAAGAAAGGGAGGGAGGGAGGGAGAGGATGAAATGGAGTAATAGGGAGAGGAAAAGGTAGGGAACATGATATGAATATTTAATAATACGGAGAAATAAACTGGAAGGGGGGAGGTAGTCTTCACGTGACCCGGATATCCCAGAGCCGATGTTCATTCCCCACTTACAGACGTCAACGGAAATCGAAGGATATACATTTGTTTTTTTCATATTTCCGACATAAAATTCATGAACTACCGATAAATTCAAGTCATTAATATTCTATGGATAAAATTGAGAAGTGTTGGGTTAGGTTAGGTACGGCCGAATACTTACAAATTACTCTAAGCCGTTGTGGTGTTCTGGCGTCACTTAGTCCGTCACTCAACACTGATTCTTCCTGCCACACTGAGCTCTACGTGGCGCCAATACCTCACCCTGTTAGACACACACACAACAGCTGAACAACACAATCACAGCTATTTTTACTTGTTTGTAATTACTATGATAATAATTCTATCTTGGCTTCAATTGTGACCTAATTATAGAATCTTGTTTCCATGACTGAACCACTGAACCTTATGATAGGTGTATGTCTTCTTCTATAATTGTCTATAATTCCAAATGTTGATATATTTCGGTTGTATGTTATTTTTTGGGAGGGCAATGTTTAGTAATTTAGTATTTAGGTTTATTTATGTCCTTTGGTTAGTTTAATATATTCAGTACATTTATTTGTCTTATTTTATTTTCATGTGAGGTAATTGTTTTGATGTGTCGAACGATTGTCTGGAGAAATATAATGACATTAGTGAAGCTGTTTTGGGTTCTACACTGTCGGGGTGATGTTGGCGTCTGGTAACTGAGAGTCCTGATGTTTCTCTTGTTTCTGGCTGAGAAATATTTTAAATGTTGCATTACTTGTAGCATTGTTTGTTTCTTTCATTCGACGTTATACTCGTTTACAGTACATACAGACTTTGTATAGTTATAATCGAAAATTACATTATCAACTTCTTCAATTATAACTGGTATATAATATAATATAATATAATATAATATAATCTATATAAAACAAAGAAGTCTGTCTGTGTGTCCCCATGAGAATCTCGGAAACTACTTTACCGATCTGTAGTGATGATGGATGGTGTTATATGTAGTGATGATGGATGATGTTATATGTAGTGATGATGGATGATGTTATATGTAGTGATTATGGATGGTGTTATATGTAGTGATTATGGATGGTGTTATATGTAGTGATGATGGATGATGTTATATGTAGTGATGATGGATGATGATATATGTAGTGATTATGGATGGTGTTATATGTAGTGATGATGGATGATGTTATATGTAGTGATGATGGATGATGATATATGTAGTGATTATGGATGGTGTTATATGTAGTGATGATGGATGGTGTTATATGTAGTGATGATGGATGATGTTATATTTAGTGATGATGGATGATGTTATATGAAGTGATGATGGATGATGTTATATGTAGTGATGATGGATGATGTTATTTGTAGTGATGATGGATGATGTTATATGTAGTGATGATGGATGATGTTATATGTAGTGATGATTAGACAATAAAATAATAACAGTTTAATGCTAAAAAATATACTTTGCTGTACCGTTGTAGTGAAAAACATGGTGGTATTGTAGTGATGATGTTAATGAAGTGTTGTAGTGATGTTATGGTAGTGTTGTATTGATGATGTTACTATAGTGTTGTAGTGATGATGTTAATGTAGTGTTGCAGTGATGATGTTACTGTACTCTAGTGTTAGTGATAATTAAAGAACAGAAATAAACACCATCTATCAATGTATTCCCTAGAAGCTCTGTTTGTTGAAGTGATAACATCTGCAGGTAATGAAAGACACTCCTAGACTCGAGGCCTCCACTAGTATAATATATATTGTGTGTGTGTGTGTGTGTGTCGTGTGTGTGTGTGTGTTCCGTATGCATTTCCACAGTTTTAAAAATAATATGAAATTTGGTAGGCAGGTGCGGGTGGATGGTCGTACACCATCTCTTGACCCTCCACCCAGAATATAATACTATCACTAATGTGTGGTGACAGTTAATTCTGTGTTTATTTCCGTAGGTAAAGATCTGGTTCCAAAACCGTCGGGCACGGGAGAGGAGGGACAGAGAGGCCCGGGCCAAGGGTCTGCTGCCCCCCGCCCCGTCCTCTACCTCACCAGGAGCATCGTCATCCAGCACGGGTGGCCCCCTACCACCCTCCGCCCTGGCGCTCTACCAGTTCACTGCCGCCCTCGCTCCGGGCTCCGCCTCTGCCTTTACGCCCGTGATGCCCCGCCCATTCGGTGAGGCTCCTCCCATCCAGCTGGCTGACTCCGCCTTAGACCCGCCCAGCCACAGTGAGGGTCCGGGTGGAGCTCCGCCCACTCCGCGCTGCGTCGCGGCCTTTGAGTCTGTAAACGACGTGGAGCCGCTCAGCCTTAGCAAGGAGGGCAGGGGGGTGTCGCCCAGGGGCCGCGACGCCCCTGCCCTCCCTTCACCTGGACTCAGCGAGGTGACGACCACAGCAGCGTTGGCCAAGACGTGTGAGGTGAACAGATCCTTCCTTCACCCTCGACAGCCTCTCTCAGCCAGCAGCTCATCCGCCTCACCCTGAGTGACCAATCCAATAAATGACTGATATATGAACTTAACAAATAAATGACTGAAATAAATGAAGGAATTCATCAGCAAAAATAAATAAAATTATAAATAAATAATGAAACAAATAAATAAATGAGAAATAAAATTATACTTAGCTATAGTGTTAAGCACAGCACTCTTATAGTGTATAAGTCACACAGTCGTGAAGCAGCCGCCGCCCACCTCACCAACTAATGTGTCAACAGCGGCTCTGCCTTCACCTGTGCTCTGTTAGGGACACAAGAGTTGATGTATTATGGCTCGTAGATTAACAATGAAAACAAATAAGTAATTACCTTTAGCTATTATTGTTGTAGAATCTTGATTTTTTTAATAAATTAGTAAAAGAAGAGAAACAAGAATATTAGTATTTTATATATCTGAAAGACCTCATATAGTACATGACATCTAAACTACTGTACACCCAAAGCCATGCAATACACCCACAACTACAGTACACTCACTACTAATGTACACAGAGCGACAAGTATATACTGTTAATGGTGACACTACATATACTCAAGTTACCCCAGTTTTCATTACACTCCACAGAAAACGGACACTATCATAGAAAACTGTACAGGTCTCTTTATGGTAACAGTAAATATTCTTATATATATAACCTTATTTTTCTAAACCGTCATGTAATTCCACAGAAAGTTATGCCATGCAGAGGACGTTATACTATACACCAGGTATCAACACTGACTCGCTATTTTGACGTGAAATTCCCTTAAAACGCAAAACCAACAAACTAAACCAAACTTAAAATAATCCAACACTATATTTCAGCTCTGTTCAAATTGGTTTATATTCCGTTTTAAAAGAATTTCACGGTAAAATGACCCTTCAATCTGCGTTGCCATAGTTGCCATACACTGAAGCTTACGGAGTCCTGCATGGCAAAATATTCATCGTATAAAAATGTATAATATTTCTGTCTTTTGTGTAGTACTGAAAGTTTTTATTTTTATTATTATTATTATTATTATTTCCAGGTGTTATTGTTACTCTGACTTCCCAATGACTACAGGAACTTAAAAATAAAAATAAAATAAATGCATGTCACAATATAACCATCTAAATGTCTTCTGATCTACAAACAATCGATATAATTTTTTTTTTTCGTCTTCCATTTTATTATTAAGGTAAAAATCTTTGTGTATTATGTAAGTTAGTCTAAATAAGTGTAATAATTATAAGTACTGTATATAGATGATTAAAAAAAGTATAATTATAATTTGGTGATTATTTCAACATTGATGGGGAAATATTATACATATTTATAGGTACATATAAATGTGTATAGTTGAGGATATGTATAATAAGGACATCTATTTTTCAATATAACTTCATGCATTGTAAATTTCCGTGTATAGATGGAGTTAGTGGTTAGTGAAAGAGATTATTGGCTCTATAACTCTACGCTATAATCTTGTCTCTATAGTTAGTGGTTAGTGAAAGAGATTATTGGCTCTATAACTCTACACTATAATCTTGTCTCTATAGTTAGTGGTTAGTGAAAGAGATTATTGGCTCTATAACTCTACACTATAATCTTGATCTCTATAGATAGTGGTTAGTGAAAGAGATTATTGGCTCTATAACTCTACACTATAATCTTGTCTCTATAGTTAGTGGTTAGTGAAAGAGATTATTGGCTCTATGAGTTTATTGTCAGAATGTATTTATAACAGAGATAAAGGCAACAAGTCCTGCCTTCTCTACGCCATGTTGTATGAGACATAGAGTGAGGATTACCACACTCCTCCTCACCTCTCACCACTACCCTCACCACTCATGACCCTCTCCACTCAAGCCTCTCACCACTCATCACTACCCTCACCACTAATTACCCACCATTCACCACCACCCTCACCATTTACCACTACCCTCACCACTCACCACTATCCTCACCACTCATGACCCTCAGCACCCACCACTACCCTCACCACTCATGACCCTCGCCAGTCATGTCACTCCCCACCACTCAGTATGACCTTCACCTCACCAGTCATCACTAACAGTATAGTCAGGAGACAGTGGTGATGATGGTGGTGATGATGGTGGTAGAGGTTGTCAGACGGACTGTATGTGACACCATCACTACCAATCATGACGTGACGCTCTTATTAATAACTGTATTACTGTGTTATAATAACCTGTAAAATGATTCAAATAACAATTTTTGGACTGTATCACAATAAGTCCAAAGTTCTCCAGTGTTGTGAGCTAACGACAAGACATGGTGATGCTCGTGTGTGTGTGTGTGTGTGTGTGTGTGTGTGTGTGCTTTGGTTCAAATGGTTTAAGTAGTTGGGTGTTGTTTGCTAAGTCGGTGTTTGTTTTGTGGTCTCGACACAGCACGAGGCAGTTTGTTATGTCGTGAGATGAAAACACTGGAGGAGTGGGTGGGAACAGCTTAACAGCCTTCCTCCATCACTAGATTGTCTGTGCAAAGACGCGCACCAACAGACACGACAAACAGACGGTCGTTTTATCAAGTCAGAACAGAAATGTAGGAAACGTCAGGAAGTGAAGGTTATATTACTGAATACATGAACAAATAAAACCCCTAAGTATTTATCTCCACCATTCCCCTCCATCACTACTCTCCACCACTCCTTTCCATCACACTTCACCACCACTCCTCTCCATCACACTTCACCACCACTCCTCTCCATCACACTTCACCACCACTCCTCTCCATTACACTTCACCACCACTCCTCTCCATCACACTTCACCACCACTCCTCTCCATCACACTTCACCACCACTCCTCTCCATCACACTTCACCACCACTCCTCTCCGTTACACTTCACCACCACTCCTCTCCATCACACTTCACCACCACTCCTCCTCTCCATCACACTTCACCACCACTCCTCTCCATCACACTTCACCACCACTCCTCTCCATCACACTTCACCACCACTCCTCTCCATCACACTTCACCACCACTCCTCCTCTCCATCACACTTCACCACCACTCCTCTCCATCACACTTCACCACCACTCCTCCTCTCCATCACACTTCACCACCACTCCTCTCCCTCTTCTTATGCCTTACGTCTTCCTACATCTTAAATTTCAATCTCCACAAAGACTTTTATCTTTACTTTTACTTCAGTGTTAATAGTTGTGGTAATTAGTCTATCCTGTGTTGACATACAGGTGAGATACCAGGTAATATAGACGTAATTGTAACCCTGATAGTTTATAGGGAGACCATATGTACGTTCCACTAACTAACCTGGCCTGACCTGACCTGACCTCATCACCTTCACACTCTTAACCACACTAACAAAAATCATCTGGTATCGACACTGTTTACACTTGTTTACATCGGCACAGAATTACAATCCTGTTTTGACAAGATTAATTAAATGATAAGAGTTTCAACCTACAATACATAACTTTTTGTTTTAATAAATACATAAGAATGAAACAGTTCACATCTTGGGGTGAGTAGTGTTCCTCGCCCATAGTTACCTGCTAGTAAAGGTTCTCTCCTGAAGTAGGTCTAAGTTGGTTCTTTACTGAATGGTCTCCGTGTAAGTCCTGGTAGTACTAGGTCACAGTACTAGGGCCTGGTGGTGCTTGGTCACAGTATTACTAGGTCACAGTTTTACTAGGTCCTAGGTCCTGGTGGTGCTTGGTCACAGTATTACTAGGTCCTGGTAGAACCAGGTCCTGGTTGATCCAGGTTTTGGTAGAACTAGGTCCTGGTAGAACTAGGTCCTGGTGGTACTAGGTCCTAACAATAGAATAGAGTGGATGGGTCTGTGCTACTCGACTGAGGTATTGTTTGGCTTGAAGACACTCTCGTAGGTCCCCCGCGGGATGGAGGGCGTGCAATGACAGACATACACACAAAAGAAATAAAAAAAGAAAGATCGTAAACCACGGAGGAACAAGGAGGCAGAAGAATAAGGACCAAGAAGAGAAAAATGAGGAATAGAAAGAAATGAAGAGTTAACATAGAGTAGTCAGAAAGAAACAAAGGTAGAAAAAATATATAGTAAAATTGAAGGACAGATACAAATGGCGTAGGATTCAGCAAGACCCTTGAGGCAACCTTCAAGAGTGGCCCTATGATCGTCACTATCAGTCTTCAGAAGATCTTATCATAAATATCTAACAATATATATATATATATATATATATATATATATATATATATATATATATATATATATATATATATATATATATATAAACTATTTACTCTAATAACAATGTTAAAACTTTACAGTGGAGGGATGAGATAAATTTTCTATTAATATAAACTAATATATCTATAATGGCTTAGTATTCTCACAGTCAAAGAAGGAACTCAGAGAAGCGCGAAAAGTTGTCTATGTTTGAAGACTCAAAGACGTCTTGAAACACAAACACGTATACAGTATTTGACAAAATCTCATTCCTCTTTGTGAAAATACAAGACATTATACTCCACTGTATATTGTGGATCAACGTTTTATATATAAGTATATGACGTATATTAATAAAATAGCATGTATGTATACCAACTTGAAGCCGAAGACGGCTCTACATTAACACTACAATATTCTACTAACACGCTACAAAAAGTTAAGTATCCTTCCTGGCATTACATCATATTTGTTTATTTTTTTAGTAAATTGAGTTTTATGAATGCGTGATTATTATACAGTACACAGTAAGTTATCACCTTGTTGGACAATATACACTTTGTATATACGAGAAAATTATATCCTAGACTGACTTAGTTATCAGTCAAACAAATATTCTGAATCGCCTGAAGTTTCTCCCTTCAGCTTATTTCACCTGAATTTTAACCACCCTAACTTTAACTAGATTAGGTTAGGTTAGGTTAGGTCAGATCTGCGTTAGTGTAGCGTTAGATAGGCGTTAGGTTGGGGCTCGAGTTAGACTAAGTTGGCGTTAAGGTGGCTAATCTTCAGGTGATCCAATACTCTTATCAAATATTGTGTTATTAACAAGACTGAAGTAATAACAAGCTGTCGTTGTCCCATATAACAGATCACTACTATAATATACAGTATATTCCTGTCTTGGGGGACACGCAGTAATGTCTCGCAAACACACTGAACACCTGTAAGTAACTTGATAAAATAATAATAACTTTCACCATTTTTTCTGTAATCTTGAAGTATTTTGTAGTCTTCTGTAACAACTATCAATCATGACTTATGTAGATGAAGTACAGGTACTCTTGAAACACGTACAGGTACAGTCAAGAGTCCTGTCACCTCTCTTGCTGCTCCGCGAACCCCGAGATTCAGACTCATGAACCCGAAGCAGTAGACACTGATGGATTATTCTCTCCAACGAGGGTTCGGAATCACGAGTCTTGATCTCGGGGTTCGCAGGGCAACAGTAAAGGCGATGGGACTCTTCTTGACTGTGACTGTACGTAGGTGTGTATGTCAACAATAACAGCGTAAACTAGATAATAACATTGTCATTTTATCTTAGGAAGCAATGTCAACCACGTCAAGTAACTTCAAAAGTTAAAAAATTCTAAACAATAAAAAAAATACTTATTTCACCCTGAATTATCACCAAAGAGAAAAACTATGTAAGGCAACACACGGATACATAGTCGTATACAGTATACATATGTATATATACTATATACATTGAGAGTATAGTTCAAATTAATACATAACTGAATACAACAAGCAGTGGTACATTTTTTACACATAATAACTAAACATTACAAAACAAATATATATAATACAGGAGGCTGCCAGGTGACTCATGTCAGATACAGGAATAGTACAAGAACTACTGATAGTAATAATAGATTGAAGGTTACCGATAGTTAGAATTACTGTAAAGACTAAGAAATATTAATAAGACTGAGGCTAGCACTACTAATCCACTACGGTCGTTTTAAGTATTATTGTTGAGACTATGAAGTATAATATAAGTCTTAAAACTTTCTAATTCAAAACTACAATAGTAATAATTATTAATGTTTTCTTTCCTAACATTTGAAGTCAGTTACGTTCTATAAAGGTGTTTATATTTTGACGGTGACTGTAAGATATCTTGTGTTGTCAAATCCACTTTCCAGTCAGTCACTTCTAAATATTTTAACCCACCTTCAACTAACACTTGTTTCTCTATATAACTGATGTTCATTATAAATTCAGACTATAGAATTACAGATGGTTTCTATAAGGAATTAGGTGGAATAAGGTTAAATTTACATTAGTTGGGCCTGAATATTGTTTGGTCCATTTTCTGTAGTTACTCGTTGGAGGGGTAACTATATGAAAATGTCACACTGCAACACATGACTTCCTGAAGATGATGTTCCTTTTGTTTCTTAATATACCGTAATATAAGTGTCAAGTATGATCCTTTCTGTACTTCTAAGAGCTACAGTTCCTACTTGATGTTCTTGTTATGCAAGTTACAATAAGTTAATGTAACATAATTTGTATCTGTCACTGATTACTGTATTTTGTCATATAGTTGGGGTTCGACTGGCTGCCTTGTGGCATTTCTGATGTTAATTTTTTTAACAAAATACTGTACTTTATTGCTGTATTTTGTCTGTTTAAAATATAATTCATTTTAGCCAAAAGACAGAGTATGTAAAGCCCCGTGTGACATATGACATGACACGACAATTGTTAAGTTCTGTTACATTTAAGTCATCAACTTAATCTTGGTGGACATCAGATTAATCACATCTAACTTATATAACATCAGAGAGGAGAGTGAACAGTGCACGTCATTACATAAACGCTAACTAAAACATACACATGACATAAAAAAGAACCTGAGAGTGTTAAGATACAATCAACAACACACACACAAACAGATAAACAACACCACAACACATGTCAAAAAATATAACAGTAAATTTATTTATTTTGTTTTATGAACGTGAAAAACTAAGTCGAGGTTTAGTATTATTATCTCGTGAGCTAAAACATCGACTTGAGTAGAAAAATAAACAATGGATAACATACCATGAGAGACTGTCACATAATTCCTGTTATCAAGTAGTTTTCTTTTGTAATAACTTAGACTAGAACAATTATTATTATTATTATTTTTTAATTATCTTACGCTAACCCTGGCAGATATAACAAGGATTCTTATTAATTAACTTTGGACAGCGTCGTCTTCTTTGATAAGTTGCAGTGCCATACACCTATCAACACCTGGGCAATAATGGGGCGTCAGGTAATTAACAACACCTGGATAATACATTAAGACACGAGGAAAACATAAAAGGTACAGTACAGGTAAAAAAAAATGTCTTTGATAATTTGGATGAAAAAAAATATATATATATCTGAACACCTAAATCAACGTCTCAGTCCAACACTCGAGGAATTTACTATAAGTGGGTCATATCGGGGGTTCAATGGGCCATGTCATGGGTTTAAAGGGTCATATCAGGGGTTCAAGGGGTCATATCAGAGGTTTAAGGGGGGTCATATCAGGGGTTTAAAGGGTCATATTGAGGGAGAGGTTAATGGTATGACCTCGAATCGTTGTCGTCTTCATGGTTAAAGTCAAATTAGGTTAAAGGTTATTTCTGGTTACGTAAAGTTAAGTTGAATTAGGTTAGGTTAGGTTAGGTTAGGTTAAGTTAGGTTAGGTTAACTTTCTAGGCTACTGAAGACACCAACACGAAGACCAAATGAACTACCGACACTCACACACACCATTGAAGGCTGTGAGGACTGTACTGTACTCTACTACGGATACACATACTGTATTTTGTCTGTACCCCCCCCCCCCCATCCCCTTCCCACTGTAATTAGAGATTTATAAACTTAACTGAAGCAATAAAAAGAACCCACTATATTGATATATCTTTGTTGCTGTACTGACCAAAACAAAAACATAAACATCCTGTACTTTAGTGACTGATACAGGGATACAGCAAATACATCCTTCAGTGTACGAAAAAGTATAAACATTAAAACAAAATATATCAAAATTATGTACGAAATCGATGACTATTGTATATCCTCTAGGCAAAGATTGTTAGAAATTGTTTTTATTTGTTTGTTTGTTTGTTTGTCTATTAGATTATGACGTCAGGTTTGTTTATATTGTTTACGTTCAACAGCTGATGAAGGTAATGCTTGTTTATGACGTAAACTGCTAATGCTTTAAGGCAAAGTTTGTTGTTAGTTGACATGACATAGAAATAAAAAAAAAGGCAAGATTACAGTTACTAACACATATAAACGAGTTACTGTAACATACATAATCCAAATTTTGTACTTTGTGTGAGTTTAAGCTGACGTATTTAGTTATCCATTATGTAACGCTGTATAACCTGTTCTTAACAAAAAAATAAGTTTATATAAATCACTATAGCCTCCTCACACCTGGCCATATAGTTAACCTCACCATTATGTTCACCTGTCAATGAAAATTAAGGTGAGTATGCATTGATTGATTGATGTCCTCTCAGGTGTACAATCCAGGTGAGTTCAAAGTACTCTCGGTCTGAGTACTCTCGCGTAATGAAAAGATGTTGTGTTAATTAATTTAGGAGTTATATAAAGATGTGTTGTAAATTACGATAGGACTGTGGTTGTTGTGGTGGTTTGTGGTTGTTGTGGTGGTTTGTCCAGGTATATATATATAATCCATTGTCTTTATATAAGTGTAAGTAAAGAGATGACAGTGCCTGAGAAGCAGTGACAGTTATATGATGATTGTTAGAACTGGTATAAGTGAACTGTTAAGTGTTATAAGTAAGCTAACACTTTTTTTTTACTAACTGGATAAGTATTGTGTTTCTATTTAGTCAACCTTTGTAAGTACGATTGGTCGAGTGAATGTGATTTCGTATTATTTTTTTTTTTCCATTTTAAGTGACTTTTAAGTAATACATGACACTTATGACCAGTAGAGAGGGTTGCAGTCCTTGGGTGCCAGTCAGTGTCCAGTTAGTTAGTTATGAACTGTTGGTGTTTGTCAGTCAGCGCCTCAGTCACTCACAGTCATTTTATTGATGGTGTTTATATCTGACTGTATGATTCAATGGGTAGTTATGGCCATAGGTGACCCGTTTGTGGCCAAGGTTTACCTCTAGGGGGGGTGTGTGTGTGTGTGTGTGTGTCCTCTA
>CAUDMG010003165.1:152500-352500 GCA_958450375.1 Homarus gammarus | reverse complement strand
ATAACTTTCCCTACCTAGCTATAACTTTCCCTACCTAGCTATAACTTTCCCTACCTAGCTATAACTTTCCCTACCTAGCTATAACTTTCCCTACCTAGCTATAACTTTCCCTACCTAGCTATAACTTTCCCTACCTAGCTATAACTTTCCCTACCTAGCTATAACTTTCCCTACCTAGCTATAACTTTCCCTACCTAGCTATAACTTTCCCTACCTAGCTATAACTTTCCCTACCTAGCTATAACATTCCCTACCTAGCTATAACTTCCCTACCTAGCTATAACATTCCCTACCTAGCTATAACTTCCCTACCTAGCTATAACTTTCCCTACCTAGCTATAACTTTCCCTACCTAGCTATAACTTTCCCTACCTAGCTATAACATTCCCTACCTAGCTGGCCTCTTAGATCTAAACATCTGGCCTCATGGATTCAAACATCTGGCCTCATGGATTCAAACATCTGGCCTCTTGGATCCAAACATCTGGCCTCTTGGATCCAAACATCTGGCCTCTTGGATCCAAACATCTGGCCTGAGAGCTTCACCAATGACTTAAGTGTAAACAGGTGATCTAATCTAAGAGTATAACCCACTTGGTAACACCTTATGTATAATGAGTTCTATTTAACAAGGCACATAACATCAGTGTGTGTGTTTAATTTCCCTATTATTTCCCTACATCCAATATACATACCAATTTTCCCAGATTTTGTCCCTAACACAGGTATTCAGGTACTATTTTTCCCTTTATTTCTTCCCTAACACAAAAACCATCTACCAATGTTCATATAAAACTTCAGGTGACATTTAATGATGGAAGACATGCAAGAGACACTACAGTACACTGATAAATTAACAAACACCTACTGATAAATTACAAACGAATTAAATCAATAACAGAAATATAAGCAAATGAGTTGAAACAATTAATTCATACAACTACTGACAAAAAAAGCAAGTGAATTCAAACAACTAAACAAACAATTTCAAACAAAAACAAGAAAAGGCAAAATGAGGTGGAGGTAGTGGAGAGTGTGTGAATACTTACCGACAAGCGCCCAGTCTCTGTTAACTATGAAGTCCCACACGGCTGTAAAAATCACCTCAATCATAAACCCGTGAAGGCCGTAGATGTAAAACCGGAGCCATAGACCTACTTCAGGCTCCGGTAGTACAGTAACACACAGGGTCATCTTGTTCCTCTTCCTCTCAGTGATAATATTGCTGTTATTGGATATTTACACGGTGGGTTTGGGGGGACACGAGTCTTTCTCTTCACTGATAGCCTTCAATATTCCTCTTGTTGGTCCTTCACTCTACACGTCCTCACTGCTGGAGTTAGACAAGACACTGCCAGGCCCTCACTGCTGGAGTTAGACAAGACACTGCCAGGCCCTCACTGCTGGAGTTAGACAAGACACTGCCAGGCCCTCACTGCTGGAGCAACAAGACACTACCAGGCCCTGCTCTACTGTTTCCAATATCCATCCGTCTTCAGCTAACCCACCAAGCCAAGTCTTCTCTTCTCGACCTCTTAAGTTCTCGCTATTGTTGGTGTTGGATCATTTACGCTCCTCGCTGTTGGAGTCTCTCGTTCACGTTCAGTTGTTGTTGTCGTTCTGCCACTCACTCCTCTTCCAGGTATTCAGTGTTACTCACACTTCCTCACGTTCTACTTTCCACATTCTCATTGTTGGTGTTAGGGTGTGGTTTGTCTATCAGTGTTTTGGTAATTGATTTAGGTCTACCATAAACTTTTTTCTTTTCTTTTTTTTATCGCCGTGGATCTTATTCTGGTTCACCACGAGTGTTCCCAACGCCGTGACTCTCCTGTACCGGTCCTAGTACAAATTTTACCTCACCGCCGGGCTCTTATGATAGTTCCTCCTCCTACCGCTACTATTGATGCTGCTGCTGCTCCTGCTGCTGGCGGATGTCCAACTCTCAGCTTCTCCAAAAGATTCGCCTCCCACACGCCGCTTCTGCCGGGGCTCTCAGGATCCTGCCGTGTTCGAGCGACCCACCATGTATCCCTGCATCGTCTCTTGAACACACACACACACTCGCGCTCTCTCTCTCTCTCTCTCCCTAGAAAGAGAAGAAGAGATTTAAAAGTCAAGACATGAAGAAAACATCACACAAGGCAGTTCTTAGATGAAACCAGTTCCTGAAACCTGACGGGAATAAGGAGAGACAGAGCATAAAATCTGAGTTCTTGTCCGTCAAAACTATAAAGATCTGTCGCACTAGATGACTGGTTAGGTTAGGTTAGGTTCGGTTACGTTAGGGTGGATTAGGTATGGTTAGGTTAGGATGTGTTGGGTTAGGAAACTATACAGTAGTAACCAACTTGAGATGAATCGGCATTTAGTCTAATATTGTCTTTGGGTGAATCTGAGAAAACACATCACGGATATATGTAGTTTACCGCCGGACTGTTGGCTGAGTTCCACGGTGCAGTGCCATAAAGGGATAAATCACACGGAAGACCTCCTCCTCCTCCTCCTCCTCCTCCTCACCCTCTCCTACCCCCTCCTCTCCCTCTCCTCTTCTACCCCCTCCTCTCCCTCTCCTCTTCCTTCTCCTCTTTTCTCGCCTCCTCTCCTGTGTCTTGAAAATCCGTT
Source organism: Homarus gammarus (assembly GCA_958450375.1). NCBI lineage: Eukaryota > Metazoa > Arthropoda > Malacostraca > Decapoda > Nephropidae > Homarus > Homarus gammarus. Next base: position 349,875 of record CAUDMG010003165.1, on the reverse strand, counting down.
GGTAATCTGATTTCACGATTGTTATTTATACCAGCTTTACCACCACCATCTACCACTACCACCACTTACCATCTTCACCACCATCTACCACAACTCCTCTCACCACCTACCACCATCACTACCACCCCCCCCCCCCATGACCACAACTACCACATCTCCTGACAACCATCTCTCACCTACTATATTAATGGCTGCCCCTCGTGTAACGATGATGGCTGGCCCAAGGGCCACCTTGGCATGAATTTGTTTAAGGTGTAGAAGCTGTCGTCAACATAACAACCACACCTTAAGTTAACGAGCTGAGTGACCCAATGTCAAGGAATAGTCCGAGAAGACCGGACAACTCGCCAACTGCACTGGCTAACCATTACGCCGGAACACGATCCGTAAATCGATTAACATCCAGGTTCCCAATTACTGCTGGGTAGACAGAGACAAATGGCGTAAAGAAACTTGCCCATAGTTCACCCTGCCCGGAATCGAACCCTGGTCCACACGCTTGCGAGGTGAACATCCTGACCATTACACCACAGGTCGCCTTCACCTACTACCACTACCAACAACAACAACGATCACTCTACTTACACCACTAACGTCAACAACAACCATCCTCCTTCCTTCACCACCACCACCACTAACAACCATCCCCCTACCGTCACCACCACCCCCACCACCACCAACAACCATCCCCCTACCGTCACCACCACCCCCACCACCACCAACAACCATCCCCCTACCGTCACCACCACCAACCTTGACATTAAACTTTCAACCCAAAACTTGAGTCCCAGCACAAACAGCTTAGCAATTTATCCCTCCCTTTAAGCCTGTAGTCTGTAGCCTGCCCTTCCTCTAGAAGCCTGTAACCTACCCTTCCTCTAGCAGCCTGTGACCTGTCATTCCTCTATCAGCCTGTAACCTGTCCTTCCTCTAGCAGCCTGTAACCAGCCCTTACTTTAGCAGCCTGCAACGTCCTCTTACTCCTGTAGGCTGTGAGAAGGTCAAGGACTGGACTTGGAACACTGGAATAGCATCAATTATATCGGGAATATTCCAGGATGAGTGTGTATCTGTGTGCGTGTGTGTGTGTGTGCGTGTGTGTGTTCGCTGTCTTAGTTTTGGTAATTCATGTACTCTCTCTCTCTCTCTCTCTCTCTCTCTCTCTCTCTCTCTCTCTCTCTCTCTCTCCGCACTCATAATCACAGGTGAGAGACTGAGAAACACAGGTAAGAAACTGAGAAACACAGTGGCGGCTCAAAATAGATACTTCACATTATTAATTTAACACAGAATCAGGTAAGAGCATCAACGAACCTCCTTGAGCGTTCACCTGGCTTCACACACACACACACACACAAACACACACACAGACACACACACAGACACACACACACACACAGAGACAAACAAGCCGTAAATCATAGTTGCTGCCGTTCGTGTTTCTGGTCACGCTAGGATGAAGTCCCCTATGTGGTTGACTGTATGAGCGGATGATTGACTTAGTAACTGGTACGACTGTTAACTGGCTGAGTGACATTGCTACAAAGGATGGATGGAAGATACACAGTCAGCTCAACCAGTCAATCACATAAAGGAACAGACAGTCAGACAGTCATAAACGATTACAATCAGCTGAGAGGTCAACCAGTCAATTTCATAAGATTCTCCCCCTCCCTTCACCACACCCCTTCCCTCCACCTCACCCCTTGCCCCCTACCCCCCCTCTATCCACCTCACCCCCCCCCCCACCCCTACCACACCAAGACACAGGTCACGTTCAGAGTCACATTATCAGGAAGTAAAAGACTCTGACCTCTCGTGTTACCATTATCTTTGTTTTTATCGACGTGAGACATAACTGACCCCCCCCCCAACCCCCCCAACCCCTAAAAAAAAAAAAAACGTCTCATATCGTCATGTTGAAATTGTGGTCTGAGTAGAATGGGGTCGTGTTTGTGTTTTTGTTTTGTAATGTCTTTGTTGTTTTCTTGTTTGTTTTTTTGGTCTTTTTATTGTGTGTTTGTTGTTGTTGTTGTTGTTGTTGCTTGAAATCAATAGTGAGTCAGAACACGATGGTCATCACGCGAGGTGAGGGTTGATGAGGGTGTCTGTCAGGTGTGTCTGCCAGGTGTGTCTGTCAGGTGTGTCTGTTAGGCGTGTCTGTCAGGTGTGTCTGTCAGGTGTGTCTGTCACGTGTGTCTGTCACGTGTGTCTGCCAGGTGTGTCTGCTAGGTGTGTCTGTCAGGTGTGTCTGTTAGATGTTTCTGTCAGGTGTGTCTGTTAGGTGTATCTGTCAGGTGTGTGTCAAACATTGGAATCACTATACTGTATGGTGATCAAATATTCCCTTAGTGATAACAAGCAAAGTTTACACACACACACACACACACACACACACACACACACACACACGATTAAATGCATGTGTGTGTGTGTGTATAATTTACTCTTTCGTCTCTTGAGTTTACAGTTAACAGTTATCAGTTTACAGTTAACAGTACCACACGGGCGGGGGGAGAAATGCAACACTCCGGCTGGGAATTTCTCTTATCATTTATTTAAAGGAAACTGTTTGTAGTTTTTGATTGATGTGTTATACGAATTGATTGTCCTAGATGTCGCGTGTGTGTGTGTGTGTATTAGTAATGGTTCCCAGTTGTTGGTACGGGATTAATAGTGTATCTCAGGTAAGTAACAGCGAGTACATCATTTAATAGTATTGCCCAGGTGACCATAACTGAGACTTAACCACACATATTATGACAAACTGGTGATGGGGAGAAGATGGGGGCTGGTGTGGGGTGATGGGGAGAAGATGGAACTGGTGTGGGGTGATGGGGAGAAGATGGAACTGGTGGGGAGAAGATGGAACTGGTGGGGAGAAGCTGGAACTGGTGTGGGGTGATGGGGAGAAGATGGGAATAGGCTGGAAGGATTTAATTAATTACACCTGTATTCACTAACAATAATCACGTCAGTTATTAATGCAGTATAACAGTCTCCATGACTACTCGAATGCACACAGTGTCATTTGATTCAGATACATGTAAATTATTCACCATAAATATCACGAGATTAAAATTATTCACTATAAAAACCAATTTACATAACATATAAATATTCATGTTATTAAAATAGGTATATATGAATGATATGTAAATAAATGGATATCTATTCAGAGTTAATCTTTGAAATTTGACTAAGCACGTATCCCCGTATGTAAACATTACCCAACATCCCCGCTATTATCGAGGAATTTTTACTAATATAAACATCTTGTGAGGTTTGAATACACAGCAGTTTATACCGTCAATATTTTCAGTTAGATCAGGCACCTATACCGCCAACAGACCTGGTTGGCATGCACTTTTAGCAGTTATTTCGGGGTAAAAATGTCACGAATGTCAGGTAGCATTATGGTGTTTAAATATTCAGGTAAACTAAGCTAGGTGGTGGTAGGGGAAGGGGTGGGGGGTTAATCTTCAACTAATCTATTATACCCAACAAAATCTCACTTATTCCTCCACATAACCGAACCCCACAACCGACTCCCACAACCGACCCCCACAACCATCCCCCACAACACACCCCCACAACCAACCGTGTGATCAGACGTAAACAAACCACTTACACACACACACACACACACACACAAGGGGACTTTACCTTGTGGTGTGAGAATTTTTAACACACAGGTTTCCCTCTTGATATGTGGTTCCTCTCCGCCAGTCAGCCAGTCAATTATCCAGTCAATCAACCACCTAACCTAACCTAACCTTGTCTAGTCTAGCATAATTTAACCTAATCTAACTTAAACTACCCTCACCTAATTTAATTTAAACTTAGCTAACTTAACCTACGCTACCCTAACTTAATCTAACCTGACCCAACTCAACCTTGACATAACATAAGCCAAAAATAGACAAGGTTAAAATAAACAAAAAAATCAAATAAAATATGAGTTATATATCTCTTACAACATATAGCATCGTGTGAGTGAGTTTAGTGCTTGACACGGTACAGATGTTGGCTGGAAGCGAGCTAATTAATTTACAGGTAGACTTGTGTATTACAAGACAGGTAATTAATTTGGGTGTAGGTGTGTAATTTGTGTTAATAGTGGCACTCTCTCTCAGATAGTGTGTGTTAATAGTGACACTCTCTCTCTGGTGTGTGTTAATAGTGGCACTCTCTCTCTGGTGTGTGTTAATAGTGGCCCTCTCTCTCTGGTGTGTGTTAATAGTGGCACTCTCTCCCCCTAGTGTGTGTTAATAGTGACACTCTCTCTCCCTAATGTGTGTTAATAGTGGCACTCTCTCCCCCTAGTGTGTGTTAATAGTGGCACTCTTTCCCCCTAGTGTGTGTTAATAGTGACACTCTCTCTCCCTAGTGTGTGTTAATAGTGACACTCTCTCCCCCTAGTGTGTGTTAATAGTGGCACTCTCTCCCCCTAATGTGTGATAATAGTGACACTCTCTCCCCCTAGTGTGTGTTAATAGTGACACTCTCTCCCCCTAGTGTGTGTTAATAGTGGCACTCTCTCCCCCTAGTGTGTGTTAATAGTGGCACTCTCTCCCCCTAGTGTGTGTTAATAGTGACACTCTCTCCCCCTAGTGTGTGTTAATAGTGACACTCTCTCCCCCTAGTGTGTGTTAATAGTGGCACTCTCTCTCCCCCTAGTGTGTGTTAATAGTGACACTCTCTCCCCCTAGTGTGTGTTAATAGTGGCACTCTCTCTCCCCCTAGTGTGTGTTAATAGTGGTACTCTCTCTCCCCTAGTGTGTGTTAATAGTGGCACTCTCTCCCCCTAGTGTGTGTTAATAGTGACACTCTCTCCCCTAGTGTGTTAATAGTGGTACTCTCCCCCTAGCGTGTGTTAATAGTGGCACTCTCTCTCCCCCTAGTGTGTGTTAATAGTGACACTCTCTCCCCCTAGTGTGTGTTAATAGTGACACTCTCTCCCCCTAGTGTGTGTTAATAGTGGCACTCTCTCTCCCCCTAGTGTGTGTTAATAGTGGTACTCTCTCTCCCCCTAGTGTGTGCTAATAGTGGCACTCTCTCCCCCAAGTGTGTGTTAATAGTGGCACTCTCTCCCCCTAGTGTGTTAATAGTGGCACTCTCTCCCCTACTGTGCGGAAATCAATGGTGCCTGGACCGGAGAGTTGCATTATCAGGGGGTGATAGTGGTGGTGGTCGTAGAGGATAATGATGGTGGTAGTAGTGATGATGGTAGTAGTAGTGGTGATAGTGATAGTAGTAGTGGTGGTGATAGTAGCAGTGGTGATGGTGGTAGTGGTGATGGTGGTAGTGGTGATGGTGGTGATAGTGGTAGTGATGGTGATAGTAGCAGTGGTGATGGTGGTAGTGGTGATGGTGGTAGTGGTGATGGTGGTAGTGGTGATGGTGGTGATAGTGAGGGAAGCTAAGAGTTATATATTAGTATACAGGGAAACGGCTTCGTCATGATCCAGGAAGAGGGGAATGATACACGTCTGTCCTTGTGTGTGTATGTGTGTGTACGTGTGTGTGTGTGTGCAAAATGTCCCACGCTACCACCCACACACCAAACCAACCAACACCACCCACCAGCCCCCACCCACGCCACCCATTAACTCAACCTAACCTATCCTAAACCTAACCTAATATAACCTAACTTGACCTAACCTAACTACAGGGTCACCTCATAAACAACAAGGTTAAACTCTAATGAGATTCATGTTAGGTCAAAAGAAGCCCCAGGGGTGGCATACTGACCTCGCTTCCGGGTGTCAGAATAACAGAGAGAGAGAGAGAGAGAGAGAGAGAGAGAGAGAGAGAGAGAGAGAGCTATGTGTGTACAGTGGACGATAATAGAATGTCTATATGTGCCCAGGTGTAAATATTACTTGCATTGGTTATAAAGGTAAATATAATACATTAATTACAGGTAAACACACACTCTTTATCAATGGGGCTGACTCGTGTATAATATGTAATAAATTAGTAGCTCTTACCTCTCAGGCAGTACTCAGAGGAGGCCACTTCTGGTCACTTTCAGGAGTCGTTCACCTCTGATGCTGTTTCCCAGGTAGCTCGTCCCCTACTGGAGGCAGGTGAGGAGTGAGGTGATGGCGTATGAGGGGCGATGAGCGGTGTGGTGGTTGACTGGTGTGGCGGGGGCGGATAGTTGACACTCCAGCATTTCCTCGCTACTCCAAGTATCTCAACCGACTTTGTCTCTTACCCTCACGTCCCTGTTCCCTGGATCTGAAGTCTCGTGAGTACAACAGCTTGATTTTTTTTCCTCTCTCTCGTTTTTTCTGTCTAAAATAACCTGTGGGTGATTAAGTTAATTTAAAAACCTCCATTAATAAAACACCAAAAACACTGAGATAACTATGATATATGGTAACTCAACGCGTGTTATCATATTTTACAATCAAAATAATGTCACTCTGGCTTCCCCTCCCCTCACTATGGATGTAAACAAGTCGACAATCAATAACAAACGTCACGACAAGTATCCAAACGAGTGTCCTGGATATGAATTTCACCCTACATCCTCTTAACTAAATTCGGTCTAACTCATATCCATAGTTAATTCAAGGCTCCTTCTTCCCCTCCTCATCCTCATCCTCCTCCTCCTAATCCTTCTCCTCCTCCTCCTCCTACTCCTGCAGCCTCCTCCTATTAATCCTAGTTGACTGATCGACCTACTGCAGCAGCTTTGGGGAACATGGTAATGAGGTCCTTAAATCGTATACACCGTGCCCTTCAGACACACATCTTTCAGTATAGGATCAAGTCGCTAAGTATGTGAAAGTGGCCAGTGAGAACCTCGAAAGTTGGCGTTCCACTGAGAAATATCAAGCTAATATTAAGTGGTATTTGGGTTAGGTTAGGTTGGGTTGGGTTGGGTTGGGTTAGGTTAGGTTAGGTTCCTAATCACGACTCCTGACGAACTATGAACCAACGAATAGTGGGTGAATCATTACAGTTACTACAGGTTACAGTTTACTTTATACTGGTAAATCAGTACACAGCCTCGATTCATATTGTATTTTGAGTCAATATTGTCATGACGGTCGACCAGATATGAAAATTCACAGGTTAACGATCTCTAAGTAGGTCACAACTCTACCAGGTAATGGTTGGGTTGGGTTTGGTTAGGTTAGGTTAGGTTAGGTTAGGTATCGTAATGTTATTGTCTAATCTCAGGTAAACACAAAACAAACACAGGTAATAATCTAATCATAAATTTTAATTAGAATAAATTATTCGGGGGTGGGGTGGGGGGGGGGAGCGAATTAAGATATTTCTTTTAACAATATCAATTAAACTAAAAAAAATAATTAAACATAAAATGGAATTAAAACATTGTAATTATGACCACCATCACCCCACTCTTGACCTGTGTGTGTGCGTGTGTGTGCTACAGGTACAAGGGCAGGGCGAGTCAACAAGGGCCGGGAGGTATAAGGGCCGGGTGGTACAAGGGCCGGATGATACAAGAGTCGGATGGTATAAGGGCCGGGGAGGGTACGAGGGCCGGGGGTGTCAACAAGGGCCGGATGGTACAAAAGCCGGGCGAATCTACAAGGGCCGGGTGGTACGAAGGCCGGATGGTACAAGGGCCGGGTGGTACGAAGGCCGGATGGTACAAGGGCCGGGTGAGTCAACATGGGTTACATCTTGTGCACAAGGGAAGACCTCCAGACCATCTCATAAATTCTGCACCTGGACGAGCATATTGAAGGCCCTGTGTGTGTGTGTGTGTGTGTACGTACTGTTGAACCGATATGAGCATGTATGAGGATCTTACTGAATAAAATCTCTCTTTTCTATCTATCTATCTATCTATCTATAGAAAACTGTTAAGATAGAAGAGGAGCATTTCCTACGGCAGGTGTGTCAATTAACCTAATATTACCTGTATTTCTCTAATTGAAGTGACGTATTAGTTAAGTTTACAACCTTACATTATTTTAGTTAAGGTGTAGTTAAGTTTACAACCTTACATTATTTTAGTTAAGGTGTACAATCGTCTCTACACTGGCTACTACTACTACTACTACTACTACTACTACTACTACTGCTGCTACTACTACTACTACTACTACTACTACTACTACTACTACACCTTCCTCAGTGAGTGTAGGGGGTAACTGTGTCGCTCCTGTCGCCCCCTCTTCAACAACCATCCCACTCCCTATCCCCTCTCTCCCACCTCCCACTCCACCTTCCCTCTCTCTCTCTCAAAGACAACAGAAACGTATCGAGGACGATCATTTTTATCAGCAATCTTGAATAATAACAAAATTTACTCATGAATTTATCGCGTATTTTATTTCTCTTTTCTCTGCCTCTAAGGTCTAAGCTGATACGTAAACATTACACACACAGGTTGAATTAATTTCCTGCATTGTTGATATGTTTCTGTTAATTGTTGCAACACAGAACAGTCAACACAACACACATCACTCGAGTCACTGTTCCACCTCGCGTGCCGCTTGTTCTGGGATCGAAATATAATAGCTTAATTAACCTTATATTTGTCACTTTTCATATACACAGGTACGCGAAGGTTAACTAGTTTCACTTGTAACACGTCTGTAGGTTCTGTATGTTAATTGTCCACTCAGGTGTCAATGTTGATTTTTCTCTGTACAAAGGACCTTGGTCACACAGCCACAACACAGCGCCACAGCTACAGGGTTTCAGTAAGACTTCGCTAAACCTACAATCCACTTCTGTGTTCTCGTAGCGAAATCACGGGGCTCACCTCCTCACCAAAACGTTGTCTAAGGTGCTTCTGACGGAGGAGGAGGCAAGCACCCAAGTGACCGCAGCAAGACGCACAACCCGGGAAGGAGAAGGGGAAGAAGAAGGAGGAGAAGAAGGAAGAGGAGAAAGGAGAGATTACGAGTACCGACGGCGCTTAGCTAGGAGTGTCACGTGCTCCAGCAGATTGAGGGTCACCACCACACTGCTGCTCCTCAACACTCCTGCCAGCCGCCCCACAAGTTTTAAAGCAAGACAGTTCTTCCACAGTCCGCTAACCAGACGCTTAAACTACGCCGCCGACAGTCCACCAGACAGGGCGCTGTCACCTTCAACACGTAGACTACAACGCCGTCCATCCTCTACAACTCATTAGATGAGAAATGAAGATCTCTTGTTCATGTTATCGCCCCAAGACAAATATAAATCCCCGGCTGGAAATGCCGTGATCGTGCGTCGGCAGCGGTTGTGTTATTGATTCGACGAGAGCGCTTCAGCTGGTGGGGCCGAGGGAGGGAGGGCGAAGGGAGAGAAGGAGAGGTAGAGGAGCAGGAGGAGGTAGGTGTGCGTGCGTGAGTACACTTTCGCCTTGCTAGGGTGTGTGTGAGTCTTGCAGGAGTTACCAAAGATGGGGTAATGCGCGTTATCACTCGCATCCCACATTCTAAATTTTCAAGCATTAGGTCCTGCATGAAGACTCGCCCAACACCACTTAAGTGAGTACGCCGCGCAGCACACACACACAGAGGCCGATAAAAACAGCTTGAACCTACGTTACTGAGTTAGTTTATGTGTGTGTGTGTGTGTGTGTGTGTCGTGGTTGAGACCCGCATCTAATCTGTTTCTTCCTTTAACCTGACAACAAACTGCCAAGTAGGTGACAAAGACTGTTGAGTATCACGATGCTACAGTGTGTTACTCTGTGTTTGTTTGTTCACCCAGCTGACACAAAAGCAGTTTGTCCTGTTACATCAATCATTCAAGGTCACCTCAAACAACCCAGTACTCTTAATGAGGCTAGGTCAAAGATCAAAGGTCATTATAAATATTTTAGTTTCTGATTTAAGGTTAGGTTAGGTTAAAAGGTTAGGTTACATCCCAGTCCGCCTCTGTGGTCGCCTTATATCGACTGTATACTCAGGAAGGTCTTTTAAATTCGGGAGATCAAGGAGTCAGAAGTCAAGAGGTCAGGAGGTGAAAAGGTCAAGAGAGGTCAGGGGGTCGAGAGAGGTGATGAGTTGCCGGTCGACTTAAGACAAATTTATCTCAGTTTTTCAGATAATGTCCAGACAATCTGCACGGGAAAGATTTCTGGGTCACACACACACACATACACAGAGCGGCATGATAGCACAGGCTGACAGGATAGCACAGGCCAGCAGGATACCACGGACCGGCAGGGTAGCACAGGCCAGCAGGATAGCACAGGCCAACAAGATAGTACAGGATGGCAGGATAGTACAGGTCACGCGTACAACCAGAAAACAGGAATCAATGAGAACTAATACCTGATTCTGGGAGAGCCACTGTATACCGGCCGTCTGGCACTCCTGACCTAGTTAGACAAAGTGGCCCTCACAACCTAACCCAATATGACAAATTTGCACTGTAGCACCCTAACCCAATATTGTAAAATGGCACTGGCACCCAAACATGGCACACCTGGCTGTTTACGACTCAGATACCCGGAATAACGAATCAATAAGATACATCGAGACGCTAAAATAATAAATGAGAGAGAGAGAGAGAGAGAGAGAGAGAGAGAGAGAGTGTGTGTGTGTGTGTGTACTGTTTTGTTTCCACCTGTGTACTGTATGGCAAAAAACATATGTTACGAGTTGGGGATTTAGAATATAGTTAAGAGTCTACCCAGATCCCAACAGGCAACAACAACAAAAAAACAAAGACAATCGGACTATAAAAGGGTAGACAAAGGATGAGAGTTTTTGTTGTGTATAATAAAGTACCATAAATTTCTTAACAAAATATTCAGCTTTCTATAATTTACCCTTAACCATACTTAACCTAAACATTAACAGTATATACATATTTACACAACATACAACAATTTTGAAGCAAGGTGGAGGTGGGGAGGCAATATAAGATTACAAATACTTAAGTGATACCAAATACTTAAGTGCGGAGCTGAGATGGCTGACGAGTAAGGCTGAGTATGGTAGAAGACGGTAGGTAGTCACTGTGCCGTAGGATTCTAGCATAGGTGATCCTGTGGTCACTTCCCAGAGTGAACTGAACTCGCATCGAACTGGAGCTGACGAAGAAGACTTGTAGGAGGTGACGCAACAACCAGGATATGGAGAAGGGAAACCCCGGAGTGATAACTAAGACAAGTCATACTCGTGTTTCGTCCCTAGATGGCGTTGCTCGTGGTGCTGGGTAGGTAGATCAGGACAATAGATGGCGTGGTTCGTAGTGCTGGGTAGGTAGATCAGGACAATTGGTGGCGTGGTTCGTAACACATACGACATTCTTTACGATAGATGTAATTACAGAAAACTTACGGTACTTTTTACGATACATCTAAGTTGTCGCTACGGTCGAAAATTCCATGAAAAACAAGAAAATCACCCAATTATCCCCATTGACTCAATATAATTAAACCTAATTCGTTTTAAAACTTATCTAACTTATTTACAACTTAGGTGTCGTAATGGAAGAAGTTTACAAACACTGTAAACTACTACTCGAGGCCATGAAGCCACTCTCATGTATACCAGAGGGAGAGAGAGAAGAGGGAGAAGGAGGAGGAGGAGGAGGTAAAGGAGGAAGACAATAGGAAAACGAAAAACAGGAGACTTAACAGAGAGAGGAAGAAGAAGAAGAAAGAAGACTACAAGATTACAACACAATCAACAACAACAACAACAACAACAACAATAATAATAATACAATTAATAATAAGAATTAAAATACGGTGATTACAAAATAACAATATCAGTAAGAACAACAACGTAAGCAATAGATAAAACACAATGACGTCAACACTATAACCAATATTTAGTGATCCGTCATAATTCATCCATGGTCACTAACTCCGGCTTATGTTGATACAAAAAATTTACTATTGTGTATTCAAAGACGTAAATTTCCTCTGATAATCCCCTTATTGTTTGGCATTGTTTGTATACCTACACTGTCTAGGTATACAATGGAAACACTATACCCCCCCATAGTCTTTGTACACTGTAACACTGTATATACTTGCATTGCCTATATACTGTACATGCCAAACCAATTGTAAACTTGCATTATTGATTATTATTATTATTATTATTATTATTATTATTATTATTATTACTATTATTATTATTATTATTATTATTATTATTATTATTATTATTATTATTATTATCATCATCATTATTATCTTAACAGTCTAACCTCAGAGACAATTATTTCTAACATTAATACATTTGATAGCTGGGGTTCTGATAGATATATAGATACTCATTAAAATCGTAACATTACTCCACATGAAAATCCCTTGTGTGTGTGTGTGTGTGTGTGTGTGTTAAGAAGAATCAAATAAGCTTATTGGAAGAAATGTAATGCTTATACCACAAGTTAAATTAGACTCTACTGTAGCTCACAACTCCATGTTTATAAACAACCACAAACAAACAAACATCATGAAAGCTAAGTAAAAAAAAATAAGATATATATTTTCTCTAACAACAAGAAAGAGATAGAACCTAAAGGAAACGCTATTAATGAAATGTTAATAGACTCGCATTTATGTTTAACTGTCATCAAGGTGGAGGATTCTGACATTAGGCGTTACTACTGACAGGTTAGAGGAATTGTGACGGAAGGGAAAAGGGTGCGACATCCTCCGTCTAGCGTCCAGAAAATATCAAAGTCCTCCTTCAATCCTTCAATAGTTTTCTGTGTTAAGGCTATTTTATGGGTAACTTAAGAAGAAAAGCGCTAATTCACATTTGTCTTATATATTGGATAAAGTAGAAAGTCTAGCTACTGTTAATGATTGATAATGAGAAAATAACAGTAAAAAATGATCAATAGCATACTATGTAACAATCAAGAGAGAATAACAGTAACGAATGAACAATAACACATTACGTAACACAATCACCTGAGAGAATAACAATAACAAGTGAACAAAAATACACATTTCCCAACACAATCCCTTGGTGGCCTTATAATAAACTAGTGTAATTGTATAAATTATAATAATATATATAATCTAATATTTACCACCAAAGATAAAAAGTTAAGAATATACAAAGCCATTTTAATTGTAAGCTGTGAGGGAGAGAGGACGATTAAAACTAGGGAAAATCACATTATCTACATAAACAACATAAGTTTACTATTACTAATGAAAAAATGATAATATATTTATTTTATTCTTACGTAAACAAGTAGAAACAATAAACTGCTATTGTGTAAACAACTGCAACGCATGTGTGTGTGTGTGTGTGGACGACAGTAGAGCCAAAGCGGCAACTTTACAGTCACCTAAAGTAAACGCAACGCTGGCGGGCGACTGAAAAGGTATAAGGATAGCCTTAAGACAAACCTGAAAAAGTGCCAAATCGACCCCCGTCACCCGGGAGACGATTACTCCACACCGTAACGCTTGGAGGATCACCATACAAGAAGGTGTCAATACCTTCGAGGTAGCCCGACTGCATAACGAGGCAGACAAGCTCCAACGCCGGAAAGACACTGCCGCCACCCCTCCCGCACTAGATGTAGCCCCCCACATGTGCAACTTCTGTGAACGACCCTGCCTGTCCCGTATCGGCCTCTTTAGTCACCTCAGAGCTCACCAAAGTAGGTGACAGCCTTAATAGCTCATACCATCGTATCATAGCTGGATGATCGTCATACTCGATTCCGAGTGACATCGAAGTAGTAGTAGACTCGCAAAGGTGATCTCCGAACAGAAGCAGCAGCCCAGAAGTTATGTTACAGCCTGGATGAGATGTCGACTGTCCTTCTCTCTCCTTCGGTCGGCTTTGCTCTGCCTCAGGGGAACGAGAGCTTCGGCTCCAAAGGCGACAACAGCTGCAGATATTGACTATGAGGCAACAGTCACTGAATGCCGCATAGATCTGCGGCTCAACTAACTCAACACAGCTATAGGATAGCTACTCATGTATTAGAATATTTAATATTAAGGTAATAAAATGGCGGCGAAGGTGTGGCTATTGGGGGAGGCTGGAGGCCAGATTTAAGAAAAAGGTAGTAGTAGTAGTAGTGTGTGTGTGTGTGTGTGTGTGTGTGTGTGTGTGTGTGTGTGTGTGTTATTCTCCCTTTCAACTGTTCTCTCTTCATCGTACTCAAGGGGATAAATCGTACTCCTCTAGTTTTTAAGTCATCGTACTCAAGGGGTCAATATATTATGAGAGAGGTTAAATAAACCTATTCAAGAGGTCAAACCATCATACTCAAGGGGATAGGTCAAGGTACTCATGCTTATAAGTCGCACTCAAATAGGTTAAGGGATGGTTGCAATAGCACCTATATACCCTCCAATAGTCTTGAACCTCCAACTCGACTCTGTGATCTGAGGAGAAGGTGAAGGAAAAGAGAAGGAAGAGAAAGAAGAAAAGAAGATGAAGTTAAATATACGTATCTAAATTAAGGAAAAGTCTCAGAATAATTACCATGGCATTGCTACTTGCCCTTCATGCATAAACTAAAGATAAACATACGCATAACTTCTGAGAAATCAAGTCACGTAAAGTTAAAACGAACACCCGAGTATTTTGTCTTCTTTTATCCTGTAGCAGTAGACGACGGGATAACAACTCAGCTCACTATATTCGGGGATACTGACAGGAGACACTTGACCACAGGATATTGACTCAACTAGAGAAATAAACTTTAACGTTACTTCAGCTATTTCTCAAAGAAGGTTTAGTTTTGTATAAGGAAACTATGTGTTACTGAGAATATAAAGGCTATAACTACTACTTCAGTGTACCAATGTGTGGGGTGAGTCAGTCGAGAGACCTTTTCTGGTATCAACATACAGTATATATATTAACCAAGGCAGCAGAAATTATCCCTGAACATCCCCCCTGTCCAGTTTATCTCACCTCATGGTTAAACACCTTATAGCGCTACCAGGGGTTATGAGTTTGGGTTACGTTATGTTGAATGAGGTTAGAATGGGTTATATTAGGTTGAGACGAGTTACGTTAGGTATGAGCAACGTGGAGAGACTCGCGCTCAGACTGCTGGCCATGAGCATTGAGCCTTCCATCTCAGTGTCGCTCTGTCGGCGGGGAAGAGAGGTTGTGAACAGAGGAGCGCTTAAGTAGTCGATCAGCTCACAAGGCCAGGTAAGAGGAGGATGACTTTCATGTTATAGCTGTCCAAACTTTACAAAAAATATTCCCAATGATCTTATTAACTTTTTACATTTGTTCACAAGTCATAATCAACAGGTCACAGGTTACGGTGTCTCAGGATGTCAAACCAACAGACCATCACCATGTTAGGTCATGAACATGTTTATCGTAGATTTAACTTAAAGGTGGACTTAAATTAATTAATTAGCAATCATATTTTTTAATTACAACTGTGCAATCTCGGTTAAGTTAGGTTACAATTACGTTTGGTTGTTAAATCATTACATGAAATAAACTGAATGGGGAGCTAATCTTCAGGTGATCCCATAAATCTTGTCTCCATCAGTCAAAGTAACGTCTTCACATGAGGGTTGGTGACCACGGCCCTCCGCTCCCAACCGTTTCCGGGCTGTTTTAACCAATTCCCCGAAGTCTTGCATCTCTCTGGGGACCCGGTTTTTAATTTCATTCATCCATCCCGATACATGAATTAAACACAGTGAATCATCATGTGTAGACGTGATGGAGATGATGGTGGTGAGTGGGGGGTGATAGTGGTGAGTGAGGGGAATGGTGACGAGTGAGGGGGATGGTGGAGTGAGGGGGATGGTGGTGAGTGAGTGGGATGGTGGTAAGTGAGTGGGATGGTGGTGAGTGAGTGGGATGGTGGTAAGTGAGTGGGATGGTGGTGAGTGAGTGGGATGGTGGTAAGTGAGGGGGATGGTGGTGAGTGAGTGGGATGGTGGTAAGTGAGTGGGATGGTGGTGAGTGAGTGGGATGGTGGTGAGTGGGGTTCCATCTAAGCAGCATTCACCCTCATTATCTTTGACTATCATAAATATTTACACTACATTACACCCCTGAGTCATTTATTCCCCAGCTCCTCCCTCGCTCTTCCTAGCCCTCCCCAGCTCATCATTAGCCCTCCTCAGCGCCCCCCTAGCCCTCTCCAGTTCCCCCACAATCCATCACCCAACTCTCCTCCCTAACCTTCAATCAACCCAGCAACCAGTCTCCTCACATTCCTCACCATTTCCCTCCCGTCCTCTCACCATCTCACACTACCTCTTTTTTTTTTATAGAGAGAAAGGAAAGGTGAATGAAGATTAGAGGTGGGGGAAGGAAGTTATAGTTCGGAAATTGAAGAAATTTAGGAGGAGGTAAGAGAGGGCGGGCTGACTGCCTAGCTAAGCTAATGGTGTGCTAGGGTTGTGTCATGGGTTAGTTATTGTCTGTCGGTACAGGCACTAGACATCCTACCCTGTCCCACATACGGGTGTTTTAAGGCCCTTATTTCATATTCCGCCGACCCTACTGGCGGGTGCTGGTTTAAGGAGGTTGTATATTGCCTGGCCGTATAGATCGGGGGTGGTAACGGACCTTTTGAGATTTGGTAAATTTTTGGGAACCATGTATGGTTGTTGTCGCTATCTGGTGGGAGTCTTTGAAGGAGTTCTTGCTCTGATCGTTCTATCTTTTGCCAGATTCTCCTGACCAGGGTGTGCAGCTGCTGGTTGATGGGTTCTATTCTCAGGTATCTATGTATCTCGGCTGTGGTTCTGGTGAAGGGGTATCTTTCACCTGTGACGAATCTTAGGGATTCATTTTGGACCACCTGTAATTTTAATATTTGAGTGGTGCTCATAGTATGAATAGGTATTGCTGGGTAAGTTAATATCGGCGTGATAAATGATGTCACCAGGCGGAGTTTTATTATCTCAGGAAGCGCTTTAAAGCGGTATAGTTTTCTCAGCTCTCTTCTTGCCTTTTCCTTCCTGGTGTGGACATGATGGGAGTAACCCGTCGTGGATATATGTAGGCCCAGGAGGGTGCCTCTGCTTTTGTATTCTATCTGGGCATTATTGGTTACTAATAGATGGGTTTTCCTTCTGCATAAGGGTATCACTGTGAATTTCGGGAGACTGGTTTGAATTTTCCATTGTTTTTCGTAATTATTTACCCTTTCTAATTCCCGCCTGGTGTTGTCGGCCTGTAACGCTCGTGATTTTCCTTGATGTGTTGTTATTTGAGTGATGTCATCTGCATACATAATATGTTCGTTGCCTATTCTAGTGGGAGGCGGAGTGTCACTTGTAGATAATGTATAGGGTGGGGGAGAGGACGCTGCCCTGAGGGACTCCGCTCATGAGTGGGAAGGTCTCTCCTGTGTGTTGTCCTACCCTCAGTCTGGCATTTCTGCCGTCAAGAAAGTTGTCAAGCAACTTTTCAATGTTGGTGGGAAGTCCGAGTTGGAGGATCTTATATTTAGACCGCCATGCCAGACTCTCACCCCCCCCCCCTCCAACCCACAACCTCCTCCCGTCCTCTCACCCCCCACCCACAACCTCCTCCCGTCCTCTCACCCCCCCCCCCACCCACAACCTCCTCCCGTCCTGTCACCCCCCCACCCACAACCTCCTCCCGACCTCTCACCCCCCACCAACACCACCCACAACCTCCTCCCGTCCTCTCACCCCCCACCCACAACCTCCTCCCGACCTCTCCCCCCCCCCCCCCACCAAGACCACCCACTACCTCCCGACGCCATGGTAATTTGACTGGACGGCAGACCTTAATTCGATGAGACAGCCAGACAAGGACGCATTTTTTCCACCAGATTATAATGTGCCGAAGCTTGGTTCTAAAAGTATATGGTGTAACATGACATGCGCTAGATCGTCTCGGTGATGCGTGTGAAATGATTTGAGAGCTGTTTAGTTGTTTCAGAGACTTAAAAGTGAAGAGATAGTTGAGACTGTGTGTGTGTGTGTGTGTTAAGGGTGTGGTTGTGTGGGAGGGGGATGTGAAGTGTGTTGTGTGTGTGTGTGTGTGTGTGTGTTGTGTGTGTGTTTGTGTGTGTGTATTAAGGGTGTGGTTTTGTGGGAGGGGGATATGAAGTGTGTGTGTGTGGTTTTTACAAAGGTTAATAGTGTGCATCATCTCACTGTACATTATAAGAGATCATTATGTCATCTCTGAGACTGGATCATCTGTCTCACATAATTCGGGGAAGATAAAGCCATCTCTTGTACACATGCCGGGGCTCGGGGCAACAGGGACTTATATATCACATTACATCCCGAGAGTGAAATTAGCTGAACGGATTAAGCGAGATGAAGTGTTGGTCTCACTTAAGTGTTACATCTCAAAACCTCGGTCGTAAGAGAATCCAGTCTCCTTTTACGCTTATGTCTCTCCTCTATGTCTACCTACCCAGGGGTGTCGTTGTGGTATCTCATTCGGGTTGGGTACAGTTTCGAACAGGAGTGAGATTAGGGGGATGCTGACGAGGCTGTTACTAAGCTGAGGCGAGAGTACAGGTTCTATAATGCTGCATGGACTGGGTGCGCGAGAATGGGTACACTTATGCTTCACCTTAAACAGTCCCCCCCCCTTCCCCTCCTGCCACACCCCGCCCAGCCCCTCCCCACGTCTATTAACAAGAAGACCCCCCTTCTCCCCTCCCTACCCCCCCCTCACGTTTATTAACAAAAAGACCCCCTCCTTCCCTTCCTCTCTCCCTACCTCCCCCCTCACGTCTATTAACAAAAAGACCCCCCCTCCTCCCCTCCCTCCCTCCTCCTTCCCCCTACAATCACAAACTATTCTTACGTTCCATAAACCAATACAAGACAAGCGCACGTTCTCCTGTAATAGAGACTCATGAACGTGTGACTGTGAGTTGGAAGGAAGTGAGCAAGTGCCTGACGATAGTGATTGCTCATACTGACGCAGTTTTTATGGCGCACCTTCAGGTATGTTAGGTGTGGACTTGAGTTGGGCTGAATATTATTTTTTGTTCCTGAGGTAAACCTTTTGCACATGATGATTTTAACTGAATACCTGTTTGCCTGCATGTCTGTCTGTCTGTCTGTTTGTCTGTCTGTCTGTCTGTCTGTCTGTCTGTCTGTCTGTTTGTCTGCATGTCTGTCTCTCTGTCTACTAGAATAAGAACTAAACTTCTCTCTCTCTCTCTCTCTCTCGGTATTGACCCCCCCCCCCCCCCGCACACCCTAATCTTCTGACCTTTGACATCCTTTTCCTAGAATTCACCCCCACGTATTGTTTTATCCACTTCGCCACTGATCGGCCTGTTAGCTACTTGGGCGGTTGGTCACGTCTCTGTTGACAAGTAATTGCTCTCTGTTCCGCACTGTTGGCATGTACTGGCTCTCTGCAAGCATTTGTATGGAGGAGTCTATAGTTTCTAGCCTATCATTTATGAAACAAACAACAACGGCTACAATACACTGTCCTGATGCCCTTTGGTACCCCGCTTGTCATGGGTACAGCCTGAACCACAAAATGAGATAAAACTCTCCTTAATACCTAAGATCTTCGGGTACTTACATGCCAAATACTGTCAAATATTCAAGACTTTTGACCCCAACAGTACCATATGACACTTTCTTGCCATTAGTCACCACACTCAGCTTGAGGTCATGAAAAAACCCTCCCCCGAGTCCCGTATTCTTCGTTTAATTCTCCGCCCGTGTTAGCAGTCCTTTACTATATATAGGTTGTTTCGTATTAGATGTTCTCAAGTACTTAACACACTATGCTAGTCACAACTCCCCGGCCTGTGATTATTCGTGCAAAGGCGATCTCCCTGTTCGAATATATAGGACTCATAGATTTAATTTTCCGGTCGCTAGGGACCTTTTGATACAAGTCTTTTTATATAAATTTTTCCCTCGGCGTCAACAGGAAAGAATACGAACAATCTCCCCTTGTCTGAGATAAAAAGATTTGACGCAGCACTGACGCACATTGAGTAAGTCCGAGGTTGGTATTACTCTGACCCTGATTGTGTGCATC
The DNA here is from genome assembly GCA_958450375.1 of Homarus gammarus. NCBI lineage: Eukaryota > Metazoa > Arthropoda > Malacostraca > Decapoda > Nephropidae > Homarus > Homarus gammarus. The sequence continues at coordinate 329,953 of CAUDMG010003165.1, read as the reverse complement.
CCAGTGTTGAATCTAGGAAAAAGAAGTCACAGAAAAAGGTAAGAGAAAAAGTCACAGAAAAGAGTCACGGGAAAAAAGTCGCTGGAAAAAAAGTGACAGAGCCTAACCAAACCTCTTAACCTAAACTAAACTAACTTAAGCTAAACTAACCTAACCTAACTTGTTTTATTACATTAATTGTTAATGGTATTTAAATAAAATATGATTTTTTTTCTTGTGACTTTATTTTCGTTCTGACCTTCACCTGTGTTCTCGTCCCCAACCTTGTCCGGTGTAAGATAGATGTGTGAATCCTGTATCCGTCATGCGTGTGTGTGTAATAATAATAATAATAATAATAATAATTAACGGTTTATTGAAAGAGCTTGGCAGCCAGAAGGCTGAAAATATACAGTTACATATTTGGGGAATGGGTTACGAATTACAAATAATATACAAGTAACATAAGTGACACAGATAAGACATATAATAACTTAGATGGGGAAAAGCTCAAACTACAGTTCATTTCAACATAGTGACAGTGTTACAGTATTACAAGTTATTGATAATTTTTACAATGGTTGGGACTGGGCTGTTCTTATAGCGATCAGTTCGTGCACGTATGGGCTGGATGCGGTTGTGGTGTGTGTGTGTGTGTGTGGAAGGAAGGGTGAATGTTTGTGAGGGAGGGATAGAGGGAGGGAGTGAGGGAGGGAAGGAAGGAAGGAAGGAAGGAAGGAAGGAAGGAAGGAAGGAAAGGGGGGGAGTGAAGGGGTCAGGAACCTACCGGCTTTAAACAGTGAGAGAGTGAGAGAGAGAAAGTTTATACCTGGCTGAACGTAAACCACATCAGTGACCACACAGACACACACACACCTGCGTCGACGAGTCTTGCAACACACAGTCATTCTTTCCCTCACACCAAGACATTCATTACTTGATACACAAACACATAGAAAATATTAATGTTAACCTACTCGTGTATGTGTGTTTGGTATTACTCAGCAACAGATGGTGGTGACGAAACCGGAAAAAAACAAAGCATATTTGATGTGGAAAGAGAAGATGTTGTGATGTGAAACAGATGGAACAAGAGGCCTTTAGTGTTGTGATGTTGTACTAGTAGTTCGGCACACGTGTCAGTGAGTCAGTGGTTCGGGTCAATCAACAATTGTGTCAACGATACCCTTCAAGACTTTCTCCCTTTGTGTTACTTAACTGAAGAAATAAGGTTTGTCAGCCTCTTTGTGTATGTGTGTGTGTGTGTGTGGGGGGGGGGGGGGTGTGTGTGTGTGGGGGGGGTGTGTGTGTGGGTGTGTGTGTGTGTGTGTGTGTGTCGCCCACTCACTATAGCGACCTTGAGCGCCACACATTCCTTTACACACCCTTCTAGTTAGTTGATTGTGCCTCATACATCATTCATTATACACACTTGCCAAGCATATTTACCATACATCTTATAAGGCTACATGTTTATTTTATTAATACGTCATATACAACTGTACCATACACAGCTACTATACTCTCTTACCAAGTTTCTTCGTTGTTATTACAAATCTAAGTCAGATTGGGAGAATACTGATCCTGATGAAATTACTTTAATGCGCTTATTACTACAAAGTGCTCTAGACAAACCAATATCCCTCCTATGAGCGGTTATAATATACACCATTACACCATGCACATACAACCACCATGTTGCTTCACCATACTGAATCTGATGCCCGTACACACACATACACACACACATACACACACATACAGCTAGTTTATTAGGCACCTCCTTACATCTTGCACAAGGCAAAGTTCAACAACATCACAGCGCCCAACAGGAAAACAATTCGTGTTTATGCTCGTCTTCTCAAAAACGAATGCTGGGCGAGTGTGACTGAGGGGGGGGCCAATGGTTGTGTGAATTGAATATAGTGAAAGAAGGACATGTGAACAGAAGTATATAGGTCGCCCCTGCACAAGTGTGTCTCTTTATAGCATAGCGTTTTAGGCGTCTGATAATGTCAAGTGCCACCAGACCGTGTTTTACCACTTATGTACGGGGGCCTCTCTCTGTGCTGAATAAAATCGTCTAGCGTTAGCCAAATAAAATAATAAAAGTGGCATCCTGGGGGAGATAGTCTATTAGGGGAGAAAGTCTACTGACGGGGAAGTGGGTCGTGTTTTGGGTACGAGTGAGGTTTGTATGTCCTTCTAGTGTGTTGCTTCAGTGGCAAGATGATCAACAGTCTGGGACAACAGATCGTATGTGTGTGATGGAACCTGAAGGAATTTGACAGGGATGTTGCGTGTTGTATCTACCCTGATGACGACAGTAAGGGTGTGTTGAGTGTGTTGATTGTGTTGAGTGTTGTTAAGTGTATTGAGTGACAGGTAGGAGAAGGAGGGACTATGATGTACAGGGTGTCTCAGAAACATATATATATACAACTACCCTTTTAGATGTTCATAGAGATCATGAAGACGACAAAATTTACTTTACCCCCCCATCAACATTATCCTTACTTGTGGCAGACCTCATACATCAACAAGTGAGGAAAATGTTGATGTAATAAAAACATTGAGAGAGAGAGAGAGAGAGAGAGAGAGAGAGAGAGAGAGAGAGAGAGAGAGAGAGAGAGAGACCCTTACTGTATAAAAACAAACAATGTATGATGAAGGATAATAACCAACGTGTTTAGATTTTGAGTATAGTGAAGTTCTCGTGTTGCAGCGACGTCATGACTATAACAACAACAACAACTACAACAACAACTGCAACTAAAATAACAAGAAAATGAAAAGAAAAATAAGAATAGATGGCGTACGAGTAAGGAAAGAATGTAGATAATGGCTAGGAAACAAAAAAAAAAAAAACAAGTGAAGAACGTAAATGGAGATTCATAACAAAAGGAGAGATGATGAAATGAAAGTGACGTAACTGTGAAATTGTCTGTCTGTCTGGCTGTCTGTCTGGCTGTCTGTCTGGCTGTCTGTCTGGTTGTTTTTCTGTCTGTTTGTCTCTGTCTGTCTGTCTGTCTGTCTGTCTTACTAACTCACTGACTGACACCAGAAAACATAAAGCATAAAGTTGTGGTGGTGGTTGGGATGGTGGTAGTTGTGGTGGTGGTTGGGATGGTGGTGGTGGCTTTGTTGGTGGTGGTGGCTTTGTTGGTGGTGGTTAGAATGGTGGTAATTGTGGTGGTGGTGGTGGCTTGGATGGTGGTAGTTTGGATAGTGTTGGTTGACATAGGGGTGGCCGGGATGGTGGTAGTTTTGGTGGTGGTAGTTATGATGATGGTAGTTGTAGTGGCTTAGTGGTGGCTAGGATGGTGGTAATAGTGGTGATGGTTGTGATGATGGTAGTTGTAGCGGCTTAGTGGTGGCTAGGATGGTGGTAATAGTGGTGATGGTTGTGATGATGGTAGTTATAGTGGCGTTAGTAGTAGTGGTGGCTAGGTATGATGTTAGCTTGAATGATGCTCGCTATGATGGTGGTAGTTGTGATGCTGGCAGTGGTGGCTATAGAATGTTAGTAGTAGTGGTAGTGGTGGTGGGGGCAAGACTCATTTGAATGGACATAGTTTAGATTTCATGTCCATGTATGTATGTATGTATGTATGTATGTATGTGAATGGGGGATGGTGATGATGTTACTGGCCTTGAGAGTGATGATGGGGGGGTGAGGGGTGTATAATGCAGCACCAATGTAGATAATTCCTCCCACATGGCCATGGCACACACACACACACACACACACACACACACACACACACACACACACACACACACACACACCATCTCCAAGGCATTGTTGTGGGGCCGACAGGGTAGAGGGTATAATGGCGGATATCTTACATTCATATTGTAATCTAAAAGCACTTTGTTTTTTTCTCAACGTGTGTGTCCAGGTACAAACAGACTGACTGACTGACTTGACTGACTTGACTGACATGTTGAATCTCTGTTAGGTTAGGTTAGGTTAGGTTAAAGTAGATTAGGTAAGGTTAAATTAGGCTAGCTTTAGGGTAATTACTCCTCAGGTGAAAAAATTTAGGGAGGCTAGTCTTCAGGTGATCCACTAAGAGGTATACCTGGTCTGGTGAGGCAGCCAGAACCTTGGAAGAGGCTGGCCAGGGGAAAAAAATAATTCATGTTAATCTAAAGCCGAAATATCCACACGAGATTCTGGTAACCACACCACTACCTCACTACACCATTGCCAACACCACCACTACCACACCCCTAACACTACATTACTGTTACCACCACACCACCAACAACCATTATATCATAACTACCATACTACCACTATCACGTCATCACCTCCACCATACCACCATCACACCCCCAACACCACAACCACATCACCACACTACCACACCACCACCGCATCACCACCACCACACCACTTACTTAAACTTTCAAAGTAGTACAAACTGTATAAGTAAACCGTGTCACTTCCAAGAACCACTTCAGAAAAGATCTCCTTGCATTTATTAAGCCCCCCCCCCCCTCCTCCTCGTCATCTCCTTCCCTCTCCTCACTTCCCTCCTATTCCTCTCTTTTCTGTTGTCTTTCTTACTCTCTAGCCCCTCTTCCTCCTCCTCCTCCTCTTTCATTTACGTCAACACACCTTCACCTCCTCTTCTCGATAAGGTCCCTGCTCTTTTCTGCCCTCCCGCATTCTCCTTCTTTTTATTCGTTTATCGTCTCCACCATCCGCCATCTTTGTAAGAGAGACAGGCAGACAGAGAGACATTGAAAGACAGAGACAGAGACAAAAAGACAGACAGCCAAAAAGAGAGACAGACAGAAATACAGAGAAAGAAATGAATACTTTTAGTTCAATCAGGCCTTGGCACGGTGGATGCGATCACTGTTCACTGCCACATTGGACAGAGGTTCATACACAAGAGGAGATAATAGGGTAGGTTAAATTCATCTGTGTTATATTATACTTGACGTCTAATCAATGATACACCACATGCAATCTTAGATATTGAGACAGGACGGGAATGAGACAGAAACAGAGAGACAGAGAGATAATAAAAGGGTTCCCAAGTTATTTATGGCTTATCTGTCTTGAGTGTGTTTAGTTCTTGTTGCTGACAGCGTCCATCACAACCACCCACGATGGTTGTAGTTGTGTTTGTTTGTAGTTGTTGGGATTGCCTTTCTTCCTCTTTCATCTCCTTCCTCTCTTCCTTCTCTATTGCACTGCCTCTTTCGCCTTCTCCTCCTCCTTCTTCTTCCTCCTTCTCCTCGTCCTCCTCTTATTTCTCCTTCTCTCCTCCTCCTCTACACAATCTCTCTGTTATAAAATATTACAACAAACAACAGACCCACCGCACGTTGTTGTTGTTGTGATCGTCAACCAATCGACGTCATTATGCTCATTATCGTCAGACAATCAACATCATTATCGTTATTATCGTTAACCAATCAACATCGTTATCGGCATTATCGTTAAACAATCAACATCGTTATCATCATTATCGCCAACCAACCAACATCATTATCGTCAACCAATCGTCATCGTGGGCACCAAATATCCCCACATGTGTTGTAAGTTGACGACATCACAGCCAAGAGGAGGAGGAGGAGGAGAAGGGGGAAGAGGTGCAGTACGAGGAGGAGGAGAAAGGGGAATACGAGGAAAAGGCGGAGGAGGAGGTCAGAAGGGGGAAAGGAAAGGAGGAGTTCGAGTAGTACGAGGAAGAGAAGGAGGAGTACGAGGAAAAGGGGGAGGATGAGAACAAGGCGGAGGAGGAGGAGTACGAGGAGAAGGAGGAGGAAGAGGACATCAAGGAGGAGACGCGTCAAAGCTCAAGTATTAGTTTACCCGCTATGATTCACCACCGCCTTCTGGCATCGCCAAGAACTGGTTAATGCTTTCAACGCGCTAAATAAAATAGACCAATAAGAATAGGAAAATAAGAAAGCAATAATAATGAGAAAGGAATAAGAATAATAAAATAAGAAAGGACTAAAAATAATAACAGCAAAAAATAATAATAATAATAATGTACTCGCGACTTACGAGATGCAACGTAACCAAGCGAGATAAATTAAGCTAACCTAACATTAAATTCTAATTCCTAACATCATGAATGACATGAATAAGCACAGATTAATATTAAGATAGATTTATAATTAAGAAAATTCCTTAAGACAATTTCCTATTCTTTAAAGTGTCTTGTGAGTTGATCTGGAGAGAGTGTTTACAGTTCGGGGTCGGTTATACAAACAAACTGGATAAACTCAAATAAAGATAGGAACAGCAAGTGGCATCATTATCTTACTTATCTCAGCGTGGTCTTATTAATTCTGGTATCCACATGCTCTTATTGTTATATTTGTTTGAATTATATATCGATTATAATCTATATCTAGTGTAATAATCTTTTTATCATAGTTATAGCGACACTTTTCTCGGTTTTCTATAATTGGAAGTTCGTAAATATTTGTATGGCTGTTTTCATTATTGTCCTTGCAATAACTAATAACCTGTATGGTTGCATATGTTTCAGAAGTCTTAATTATATCAATAACAATAACAACTATCCATATTATTGGCCAAAACAACAAGTGCAGAAATTGTAAATGCTTCAAATACACAAAACTGGCTGACGACATCAAATTTCCTCACTGGTTAAAAAAATCTTCATAATCAAATAAACACGAGATAACATTTAATTGTCTCATTAAAAATTATATGAACATGTAATTACAAGCATAAAGCAAAAAACGTGTTAGGAACAACTTGTTTTGTGACTGTGTAAAGTATCTTGCTTGCATAAATGTTCAAATCAGTGACTTCTAAGTGTTAGTCTGATCATTAACTCCTCATCAAAATCAGCAGCTGTGTGTTTGTGTGTGTGTGTGTGTAGGACAGTGAGGTCTTTCTTCGCGTGACACACACACACACACACACACTATCCTACCACAGCACAGCCGTCAACAACACCCCTTCCTCCTGACCAATATCCCTCCTCCTGCAAACAGGCTTGGCATTTGACTTATTAGGGACTCGCCATAAGCAGATGTATTATATCGGGAATTCTCCTTAACACACTCATCCTGTCACTATATGTAACTTGTCGATGAAATCCATGGTCCTTCAGGCGATTACGCCCTACAATGCATGAGTATAGGCAAGCATGAACTCTGCATGCTTCCCTGCTGGGCGCTGTAAACGCTTTTTGCGCTATGCCTTGCACAGGATGCAAGGGAGTGCCCAATAAACTAGCCCCCTCGCATGGCAATTAAACACACACACACACACACATCGTCAGACCAGTCCAGACTAGGGGCAGGGGAAGAGGGTCGAGTATAATATTGGTGATGTATATATATTCAATTGTTCTAACACCATCAGGTAAAATTTGTAAATGATAACAAAATAACAATACTGAGAATGATGGACGTCTTAAAGATTACTACGATAAGATAAATATTTCAGAACAACAACAACAACAACAACACAACCACCAATAATAATAATAATAATAATAATAATAATAATAATAATAATAAACAGTTTATCACATACAACACACACACAGGTAACACCTCACAAACATCTCCGAACAAGAAACACAAAACAAGGGCGAAAAACTTGTCATATTACAACACACATGATCAACCAGCCAGGAGTACCTCAGATCTTCCTTACCAACACGAATAGTACACTGATCCTCTCAATATATTAATTAACCTCTATGTATGTTGTAGTGTGTGTGTTGTATGTTGTAGTGTGTGTGTTGTATGTTGTAGTGTGGGTGTTGTATGTTGTAGTGTGGGTGTTGTATGTTGTAGTGTGTGTGTTGTATCTTGTAGTGTGTGTGTGTTGTATCTTGTAGTGTGTGTGTTGTATGTTGTAGTGTGTGTGTGTTGTATCTTGTAGTGTGTGTGTTGTATCTTGTAGTGTGGGTGTTGTATCTTGTAGTGTGTGTGTTGTATGTTGTAGTGTGGGTGTTGTATGTTGTAGTGTGTGTGTTGTAAGTTGTATTGTGTGTTTGTTGTATGTTGTAGTGTGTTGTATGTTGTTGTTGTTGTGTGTGTGTTTTATGTTGCTGTTATTGTTGTTTTTGTTGTATTTGTTGTTGTTGTTATTGTGCGTGTTAGTTCTGTGCTTCAGTAGGTATAGGATGGTGACCAAACTGGTACAGATAATAATTCATCACAGATTCAGCTAAGATTCATTTTTAAATCTATAACGCCCAAGGTTGTGGCTATATTATGACTACAAGTTAAAAAAAATATATAACTAGAAAAGTAATCATCGTACATCAACATTATGTCGTACACAACGTACAGACGAAGATCAGTTGACAATATTATTAATATTATTCAAATGTTTCTCCCCCAGGGTACAAGACTTCTACTCAGTCATTCATCAAGCACTGTGTGTGTGTCGTGAGCAAAGGCAAAGATGTATCTTAAGAGGTGGGTGGGCGTGGTGATGATGGCTGCGTCTCTCTCTGGGTGGACGGCAGGGCAGAATTCACCTCTCTACTTGCCGCGCTGCTGCTCTATAAATTTCTCTATCTCTACTCTCGCTGCTAACGACACATGCCTCCACACACCCACCATTGAGTTCGCCCCTCCAGTCATCATTAACACGACTACGATAATTCCTGCCGTGAACATAGCAAACGATGAGGGGACTGATCTACCTTGTGACAGTTACAAGTATGTCCAAATTAATGACAAGGATTCTTTTATGATGCTGATGAAAAACGATGTAATTAAGCTCTTCTGGTTCCCACCAAACGGCCACTCATACCAGATGACCGAGAACTACTGTGTGGGTACAATGGCCAGCGAGTCCCCTCAGGCTGTGTACGTGGCCAAGGTCTGCTATGAGGATCCCGTCATTCAGATGAAGAAAGACATCCAAGCCTGCAGTAAAACCACTTGTGTACGAAAATGTTGCCCACCTGGAGAACATATATGGAATAGAATGTACTGTACTCCAACAGATAACAGTACAGACTGGCAACAGAGATTTCCAGCAACAGTTTCTCCCAAGGTCCACATGGTATATGGCTACCCCGTGTGTGAGAAATTACTGATATACAAACACGACCAATACACCCTGATGGAGACGGGAGAAGTCTTCGCCACGGAGGTGTTCTCCCAGGAGGAATACTGCATCGAGAACAACCAGGACATAGCGACCGAGCAGGTGGAACAGATAGCGAATATATGCTATAAGGAGTCACTCGTGTGGGAATGCCCGTGGAAGGAAGAAATCTTGATACCCGTGTTGATGAGTCTGTCGTGTATCTGCCTCGCCTTCACCTGGATCGTATACATAGTCGTGCCGGAGCTCAGGAAACGGAACACTGACCGCTGTCTCCTCTCCCTCATCAGCACCATGATCGCCGCCTTCATCACCATCATGGTTAACAAATCCAGTCGTGAAGTCTTCTCCGGTGTACAATGTACCATCACAGGTGAATATTCAAACCCCTCAGAGTATTACAGGTAGATATCAAACCTTTCACAGTATTACAGGTGAATATTCAACCCCATCAGAGTATCACAAGTAGATATTAAACCCCTTCAGAGTATTACAGGTGAATATCCAACTCCTTCAGAGTATCACAAATAGATATTAAACCTTTTCAGCTAATGCCAATTATGTCCCGGCTCCTAGGACTGACCTGTTCATCTACTTTCACACCTTATCTATCAGTCTACCACAGATCCTTATCCAGTATACTAATCTACCACCCTTCTCTACCGATCTACTCACCTGCCTAATCTACTGTACTCATCTACTCATTACAGCCCTGATAATGCTGATGACTGTGCTGGCCATTTTCTTCTGGCTAAATGTCATGAGTTACCACATCTACTCACGAGTCTGGTGAGTAAGTTGAGGGGTTATGAGTATTATGAGTTACCTGAGGGATTTATGAGTAATATGAGTTAGTTGAGGGATTTATGAGTATTATGAGTTAGCCACACATCCACAACATTGTTAAGCTGCCTCCCGAAAGCTGGGAATGCTGTACAGATGCTGTAGCTACTTCACTCCTGAGCAGTTGCTTCAAGTTTATGAGGGATTCATTCGTCCTAACTTGGAGTACTGCTCTCATATCTTGGGTGGTTCTTCTTCTGCCCAACTGTTAGAAAGGGTGGAATCAAAGGCATTTTGTCTTATCAACTCTCCTCCTTTAGTTAATAATCTTTCTTCCCATTCTCTTCGCTGCAATGTTGCTTCACTCTCTTTTACAGGTACTTTAACGGGAAATGTTCGGTGGATTTGGCATCCTGTGTACCGCCAGCAAGGCCGTGGGCTCGTAACACTCGTCTTGCCAGCGGTGCCTACCTTTTCTCTGTGGATGTCGGTCACACTAGAATAACCCGTTATAGTACATCCTTCTTTCCTCACACAGCCAAACTGCGGAATGCTCTGCCTTCTTCTGTGTTTCCATACTCATACAATCTGCCTCACTTCAAAAAGATGGTTTTCCGGCATCTTCGTGATGTACTGTAGATTAATATAATCTATCCTTTCTATTTTCAATTTCTTTTTACTCATATTTTTTCGCCCCCCCCCCCCCCCCCCCCCCCCCCGTTTGTCGGTCGATGACCGACAAATAAAATAAATGGGGGATTTATGAGCTAATTGAGTAATATTTATGCTTTTAATTTTCCTTTTCGGTGTTTTTGACGATGGCGGGTGATGGCGGCTGTGGCGGGTGATGTTGGCGGCCCTCAGTTCACCATGCAGCGATCACCGAGAGGGTAACCGGGTGTTCCTGCTGTACAGTCTCTATGCATGGGGCTGTCCCTTCCTCGTCACGCTGGTTGCCTTCATCATAGACCTCACTCAAGTCGATTTCATCCGTCCCAAGTTTGAGTTACCTAATTGTTGGTTTTCGGGTAAGAACACATACATACATACTGTACATACATACATTACATACATACATACATACATTACATACATACAACCATACATTACATACATACATACATACACATACAGATACATATACAGAAACACATACACGTGTAAACACTCACACACACACACAAAACCAAACACACACACACACACCCATCGCTTTCAAAGGAATAAATCAACGACGATGATAAGATTAACATGATAGTATGATATATCTAACATGAAGGTATATCTAACATGATGGTATATCTAACATGATGGTATATCTAACATGATGGTATAACTAACCTGATGACATAAGCAAGTTTGCGGATGACACCAAAATAGGGCGGCAAATTAATTCAGGGCAGGATGCAAATGCATTACAGGAGGATCTAAATACACTGCAGGGGTGGTCTGAAAAATGGCAAATGAAATTCAACACCAGCAAGTGCAGCGTACTTAATATTGGAAGAACAAATACTGTCAATGTATACAGCCTTAACAACATCAACCTAGAGAAGTCGACTTGTGAAAGAGACCTAGGGGTACTTGTAAGCCCGGACCTACGGCCTAGAAAACAGTGCGTTAATGTTCGAAATAAGGCAAACAGAGTATTGGGTTTTATATCTAGAAGTGTAAGTAACAAGAGTGCAGAGGTCTTATTGCAACTATATCTTGCGCTAGTCAGGCCGCACCTCGATTATGCGGTTCAGTTCTGGTGCCCTTGTTATAGAATGGATATAAATTCACTAGAGTCGGTGCAGCGAAGAATGACAAAAATGATTCCGGGACTTAGAAACCTTCCATATCAGGATAGGCTAAAGAAACTTAACTTGCATTCCCTAGAAAGACGAAGAGTGCGGGGAGATATGATAGAAGTATTTAAGTGGGTGAAAGGAATCAATAAAGGGGATATAGATAAAGTTCTTATAATATCCGAGCAGGATAGGACTCGGAGCAACAGATTCAAGTTGGATAAGTTTAGGTTTAGGAGGGAGATAGGAAACGCTGGAAAGTTTCAAAAGGAGGCTAGATAGATTCATGGATGCTAGAGAGTGGTAGTAACTCTCGACAGGAGCTACCATGCACAGGCCAACCGGCCTATTGCAGACTCCTTATTTTCTTATGTTCTTATGTTCTAACATGATGGTATAACTAACCTGATGACTAAATATTATCTAACATGATGGTATATCTAACACGATGATATATATCTAACATGAACATGATGACAATCCCCCCCCCCCCCCCCAGACGAACACTCGAGATGGCTTTACCAATATGGCATTATGCTGGTTCTCCTGATCATTAACTTAGCGTTCTTCGTGAGGTCTGTTGTAATCTTAGTACGCAGACAGAGGTACAAGCTGGGATCTGACAGTAATAAACATACTTTGAGGTAAGATGGTGGTCATCCCTCGGAGGTAAAAATTTTATACTAATGGTTCATGATAAATATTTGGGGAGGAACACTTCATAAAATACAGATGGGTAGGGTTTTTGGTTTTGTTTATTAAGTTGTCAGATGATGTTAGTTGTCAAATGATGATGTTAGTTGCCATATGATGATGTTAGTTGCCATATGATGATATTAGTTGCCATATAATGCTAGTTGCCAGATAACGTTCTGTCTTGCCAGATGATGCAATGATGTTATTGTTTGGTTGACAGCGCCTGGTTGTACGCTAAGTTGTTCATCGTCATTGGTGGAGTGTGGATCACGGAGGTCATCGCCTGGCAGACTATGAACCATTGCAGCGTCCTGTAAGTAATCCATGTCAGCTCTGAGCCCCTGTACAGAGAGAGAGAGAGAGAGAGAGAGAGAGAGAGAGAGAGAGAGAGAGAGAGAGAGAGAGAGCTATCAGTACAACACCATCTCTCTATTACAGAACCACCATCCTAGACTCTATCAACAGCCTACAGGGTGTCTACATCTTCCTCGTCGCTATCTGCTTCAGGAGGGACCTCAAGGTAAGGTTGTGTAAGGGGTAGAGGAAGTGAGATGTCCCAGGAATAATGGGCAATGGTGTCCAGGGGCAGTGATGACTGTTCTAGGGTAGTGGTGTCCTAGGCCAGTGACGTTCATGGAGGAGAAGTGTAAGGTGTTCAGAGAGAAACTGTGGTGGGAGAGGAAGATAAGGGAGCCTGTGATGCCAGCGTCTTGGCGTACACATCTGAGAAACAGTGACTCACAATGAAAGAAGGCAGTGAACAGTGTAAAGAAGAGGGTGCCGTATTAATGTGATTCAAGTCTTCAGGTAAACGAGATTTTATTTTTCTCTGACACACTTTAAGTACAATGTTGAGGTCAATAAGAGGGTAGGGATGAGGTTTGGATACTGTTAAGGTGCATCTATACAAAGAACTGCTGCAGGAAAAAGATTCTTTATCTTACGCCCTTATAGACTTAGAAGATAATGAACCGATTCATCTTGATGGATGTAGTGTAATATGTGAGGCAAGCATCTAACAGTGACTCTATGTTCGGCTTTAAGGTAAGTCATCCTTCACGGCTATCAATTTCTCTCTCTCTCTCTCTCTCTCTCTCAGCTAGTAGTCATGATCACTCACCCTCCCTCATCTCTCACAGGTGTTTCACTGTGACTGGCCTTACCTGCTCACAGCAGTGGAGGGGAAATCTACGTCTGACCAAGGTGGGGATGTCACCGAGATTATGAACAAAGTTTCGTAAGGACTGAACACCGAGGAACCTTTTCGAAGACTCCCTGAGGATAACTGGCGCCAGGAGGGCGAAGAAAACAACTCGTCACAGGACTTCAGTGACCCAGGGTAGGGTAGTGTGTCCGGGATGAACCAGCAAAGTTAGAGCTGACGTTGATAGAGATATAAAACACATTTACCAGTGTCCATGGGTGAGCAAACCACAGTAGGATGTTTAAGAGAAGTATATCGATGATCACCACAACACGACCAGACACTGGCACTGCTTTCTCTCTACAAATATTTACCATGACAGGTAGCGTTAGGGTGTTTAATCTTGATATAAAATAACCTAATGTGGCAGAGATTCGTTTTAATGTCCCCTTCCTTTCACACAGGGAAAAATTTTTCTGGAGTATTTTGGTGTGATGTTTAAATCTGACCCTAATATTCTTTGGAAAATCCCCATCTATGAGGAAATTTCAAGGTGACATAGATTTAGCCAACCAAAGAAATCTACCTAACTTTACCTAATTTCCTAGCCCGGGGGCGCCGCTCCTCAGACCTCATGCCATATTAAACAGAAAGTGCTTATTTTGATATGTGCTACCAATGAAAGAAACTTTGTTGAAGCGTCATGGTGTAATTTTAAGTTTTTAGTGGACGTGAGAGTACACTCGGACTGAGCGGGTCAGTTGTAAACAGACAACACACGGCGACTAAACCGAGGAATATTTACGGTATGCAATTCAACTTTCGGCATTACCTCCAAAATAATGACTCACCAAGAATGTTGAAAGGCAACGTAACCTACACCTGTATATCTAAAGTCCAAATAGCAAAATATTAACTCTCTATTTAAACTGGTGGGGACGTTAAAACGAATCTTAACTCCCAATATGTCTAATCTTCAGGTAATCCAAAATGACCAGTTCCTTGAAAGATGAGTGAGAAAGATACAGTAGGGGTATAAAATTAAGAGTCAACGTATAGATATGTGAGCTATCCCATAAACTACTCCGTTTTCTATAAGTGTATGTCTAGGCACCTTCAGAAAACGAAGTATTTTATGGCGTGGGTAACTATTATAGATATTTACCTAATGGGCACACACACTAGCGGTTACCATGCCGAGGAAAGGAAGCCAATGTCCTGTGTAGGATCCCTCCATTCTTCTTGATAGTTTTCCCAAGGACTATTTTGAGACCCAATATTGTTCTTGAATCCTCAGCTTGGGCTGGTAGACCGTTCCATAGGTCTACCAGCTTTCAGCATGATTTGGCGAGCTTGTAGTTAGTTATATGTCAAGTCCCCTTGTGTTGACGGTGCGTGACATCACAAGGAAGTGACCCGGGTTCACGTTTCCCATCATTTTCAAGATATTTAATGTTTCGGTGAGATCTGCCCTATTGTGCATTGTCTGAAGGTTTGTTCGTCCCAAGGCCCTCAGTCTACTTGGATAACCTACTGTAGATGACATCGTTCGGAATCATCTTAGTCGCTCTTTGTTGCACCTTTTTTTATGAACGTTAGGTCTTTTGATGAGCAAAACTGAAGGTACGAGTTCCAGGATAAAACAGAGACTGAGATGGAGAAATAAAATTAAAAGCTGTGGTCCCGGAGATATACAAACTCTGGGAGGATTGGCAAACATAGCCCCAAAAATGTTAAGAGTGGAGGGCCGTGGTGGCTAACCCTCAGACACGAAATTGGATCTGGACTAGTTAATTGATAGAACGTAAATATGATACTTCCAAGACTTCTTCACAGCCGAAGGATCACCAAAGATTAGACCCCCAGTCTATTTCACCTCAAGATTAACCACCCAAACGCTAACCCAACAAAACATAACTTAATCTAACCTAACGTAGCCTAATGTAATCTAAATTAATCTACTCTAACCTAACCTAACCCAACCCTCCTAGAAGCGTTAGGTTGGGTTAATCTTCAAGTGAGCCTAGTTTGATGTAGCTAAATCTATTGAACTAACACATAAACTATCTTACTGGTGCATGGATGAATGAGGGTCTGGTTGACTGACTGAGTGAAAAGGCCAGACAATAATGGGATCCAAAGTCTTGATTTAAACATAACCTAAATAAGAAAAACGAGAATAGAATAGTCACCCCCCTAAATATAATACATTTATTTTCATTTTCTTTTACTGGCCAACTTGCTTAATAGGATAGGATTCATGCAACAGGAACTGGGTTCATGCAGGGGGTGTTAGGGTCATGCATAGGGGGTATTAGGGGTCATACATGGGGGGCTGGGGTCCTACATGAGGGGGCTGGGGTCTTACATGGGGCGCTGGGGTCCTACATGGAGGGCTGGGGTCCTACATGCAGGGCTGGGGTCTTACATGAGGCGCTGGGGTCATACATGGGGGCGCAACTTAACATATTATCAGTAAGATATGACGCACAATATAACCAACTAATTCTTAACTTCAAATTATATATATTTTCTTAAATATATAGTAGTCGTAGATATAGCAGTATATTTTTTATATTATTTTCAGCACACAGAAGTATATATAATAGTGATATATCTTATACACGAGTGTATTGTAAACCATCCATTATTATTATATACTGTAACCCTGTATACTATATTATTATGTACCATGTAAACCACGGCAATATAGTCTGTAAACTGTAAAACACAACATATGCTGTAAATTGTAAACCACGGCAATACGAGTATATTCTATAAATTGTAAAACACGACAATATATTTTGTAAATTGTAAGCCATGGTAATATATGCTGTACCCTGTAAACCACGACATATGCTGTACCCTGTAAACCACGATATTTGCTGTGAACTGTAAACCACGACATATAGCATAATGTGTTGCCTAATGGTAGACCCTGCTGCCATATGACATCACGAAAATTGTGACCAAGTCCCAGGTTGCTGATCTGACTTTCTGCCTCATTTACACTCAATTGCAGGGTCTCAATTGTTTCTCTCACTTTGACAACACAACATACACATATTGTTTCTCACTATTGATCTTTTTTTTCCATTTTTGTATTTCTTTATGGTTCTTTATTATTATTATTATTATTATTATTATTATTAATATATTATAATTTTATTTTTAATTTTGTATTTTTATTATCAATTTTATTTACTATAAACTAATTATTATTATTATTGTTATTATTATTACATTTTCGCCCCCCAGGCCCCGATGTGGGTCAGTGACCTGTGCCCGGGTGAGCTAATCTCTATAAAAAAATAAAAAAAAAAAAAATAATAATAATAATAATAATATGCTGTAAACTGTAAGCCACAACGATATATTCTGTACCCTATAAACCATAATATATGCTGTAAACTGTAAACCATTTTACAATTGTTATTAAAGCAATAACACACTGCCTTTACATATATTAATTACAATTGTTAACTACATATTTACCACAGTAAATATGTGTTAATTAGAAGAGATGAAGATTAATTACCTGTGTTTATATGTTTAGAATGGTGATTAAATATATTATTTTATGTGTTAATAAGTGTGTTAATGTGTGTGTTAATGTGTGTATATAAGTAAAGTTGGGGAGTAATACTTGTGCCATATTGTGTAAAGTTAATAGTGTGTTTGATAGCAGTGACTTACTTAACTCTGTGTGTGTGTGTGTCTGTGTCTGTGTGTGTGCATCTGTGCGTCTGTTTGCATGTGTATGTGTGTGGCCAAAAACTTATAAATTTATATATTAATCAACAAACTGTATTCTATTTTATATATCGAGTAATAAACACTAGTATAGTTTATATCATTATATGCCTATAAACTATATTGTCACAGTTTATATATAAAAATGTTATTGTGAGCACGTATTAGACAAGGGAGCCAGCCAGTACAACTCCCTGCTAACATCTCGCAACGCTTGATAACGCTGCCAGACGTAGCCGTACATCAAGTGCGTAATATCCTAAGCCAAGCAACGGGAAGCAATAACTTAAATGCTTAATTATCATACTGTACACTACACATACGCAGTTATGCACGTATACACACATACTGTATTTACACCACATACACACATATTCATACACATATACTGTACACTACATGTGAACCACACAGAGGATATGATTGAGTCATTTCCTGCCTCTTATGATAACAGTGCACAATGCAACAATAAAGTCAAACTTACATACATCGTCAGTAACTTAGAAACATAACAGAGTGCAAATTAATGATACCGGGAAGTGAAATTAATGTGATAAAAGAGAATGAGAGAGAGATTAATGGATATCATAACACGTTGATGGTTAGGTTAAGTTTGGTTAGGTTAGGTCAGTTAATTTGATGTGGGTTAAAAAGGTTAAAAAATAAGTGTACGTAAGTTCAGGTAAGTTTGCTAATTAGTCTCATTACACCTGGTACACTGTATACCTGTACTGTTAATATACAAGCCAAGTCAACCGAGTCAATGTCTGTCTATCTATCTATCTATCGACCACTACAGTAGGTCTATCTTAAATCCATGCCAGCCAGATTCTATTTTACCTAATATAGCCTCAGGTAGGATCAGGTGAAATAAGTAACTAGGGGGAGGGAGGGAGGGAGGCTAATCTTCAGGTGACTCCAAAACTATTCTCGAGACATCCACAAGAAAATAAAACAAATTTAAGTTACATTTTTATTGAGACTTCCGCCAGCTGAGGTTCTTCACTCACTTGGCTATAACATGGAGTTACACTGAGGAGAACCAGACAGGAGTACCGTGAAGTGGCGGCGACGTGAAGAGGACAGCGTGAAGACGAGGACAGCGTGAAGAGGATAACGTGAAAAGAACAGCGTAAAGAGGAAGGAAGGCACTGCGAAGAGAAGGAAGAAGGCACCGTAAAGTAGAAGGGGAGAAGTAGAGGAGGTGGTGATGGCGACAATCGTGGGTGCTCTGGGTAGGTGACCAGACTGCCTGTACTCAGCATAACACTCGAGTCGCCCCTTCAGCCAACACAACAAGGCCTTCAACACACACGGTTATCTCTTAACTGACATTCCAACGAGTTATTCTACACCAAACAGTAATCACACGAGGCTGTTTATATCACAGGATAATCCACTTTTTATATATATGACAAATTAACTTTTTTTTAAACTCCTGTTGGTAATATATGGTAATTTTTATGTTATTTACTGAATTATAATGCTATTCATGCGTAATATTGCAAGTTATTTAGTTGTTTCTTATTTCCGTTTAGGTTTATGTGTTTATTTAGGTCGTGTTGTGTTGTCGTGGGAATGATAATTGTGAGAGATTATAATGTTATTTTTACCCCTTCAACACAAGGTTATAAATTATCGAAGCTCATGAATTAATATTACCCATTTTTTTTTGTTTTTCTTCTTTACTCAGTTTGTGTTTGTCTTTTGTTTTATTGTTTCACCACATATTTGTACTTTTTTTTATTGTCTTAAATTGCTCTCTCGTTGTCTTTCTTTTCACCTTTGTCCTTATTTTCTAAACGATCACAGGTAGTCGGGTATTTCTTCTTTTTCTTCTTAAGGTCAAGGCACATCACCCGTTCCTCCGTCTCCTTGGCCTCCCAGGGTGAAGGACACGGGTTGCCGAAGCTATTATATCTCATACAGGTCCTCGGCTTCTTGGTGTTGGCTTGGGAGTGATCGACGGGACTTTTCTCACACATAGACAACAACTTCTGGTACTCTACTTTATTTAACTCCACCAAGAACTCTAACTGGTGGCCGTGATGGTTTTTGTTGGTGCTGTTGTATCTCCTGGCGTTCGTTAGGTACCAGTCTTTACCACTTGGGTCTCTGTACCAAGGGCCGCCCATCACCTTGGGATCGTACCTGGGGAAGTGGTTATCGTATCTCCTCGTTGTCAGTAGTAGTCTGGAGGCGCTGGAGGATTTAAAATCGACAACATCCACAAAGTAGACGCGTGGATGTATCTCCTGCAACATCCGATTAAATTCGATCTTTAATCTAATGTTACCGTACCAATCATGAGCGTCACCATCACCAGGGACTCCGAAAAATAACGCGCAGATATTTTGTTTCGAGATGGAGATGTAAGTAAGGTGTTCAGACCCAATCTTCTTTGGTTTCAGTCCCTCTTTCAATATATCTTCGTACTCGTTGAAGTGAACCGTCCTGGAGATGTGTTGAAGGGGCTTATAGTCCTCGAGTGAGCGGTAGAGGGAGTGAGGACCGTGAGGTGGAGGAACCGGTGGGCCGGAAGGAGCAGCTTGAGGAAGCCAGCACCGACGATTCTCTTGTTCAAAACACACCATATCTGGTGGTGGTGGGGGGGGTGGTGGTGGGGGGCTGCCGATCATTTGCGGTCCCTGGAGGTATACAATAAATATATGTCATAGTGTTAACTTATGCTAGTGTTTAGTTTACGTCATATTACCTTAAGTATTTCAAACATCTTAAATCAATGGCACACCTTGTCGGGTAGTTTAATCACCAGGTGATGCCAGACCTTCTCTAACCATTAATTAAATAAAAGAGACAGGTATATTGGATCACCTGAAGACTAATCCCCCAAGCTTATTTAATCTGATAATTAATATCACCAATTTTACATGGGAGGTTAGTTTAGATTAGATTAACTTAGGTTAGATTAGGTTAGATTAGGTCAGATTCTTTGGTTAGACTAGGTCAGATTATGTTAACTTAAATCAGGTCAACTCAAGTATATTAGATTAGTTTAAGTTAGTTTGTATAAAGACAACTCAGGTAAGATTAGGTTAAGGAGTTAATCAACAAGTAAATCAAACTTTGGGTAAAAGGCAAGTACTAATCAACACGTGATCCAAAATAAACAAGAATAAAAAATAGACTTACCCTGTAGGTCCGGCTAGGTGAAGGCGACTCCCTCCACCAGTTGTCACCTCCGAAAGTGATGGTCTCAGATGGTATACTTGGCTGCCGCTCCACTGGACACATCCAAGCACTTCCCAGCCAAGGCGACAACATCCCACACCACCCATCACCGCCTCGGCGTCCCGCCATCCTCTGTACGCTCGATCACCCCCTCTAACACACAACTACGTAGCTGCATATAGAAGTGTGGGATTATTTTTATTCATCCGGATTTTTTTTTATTTAATATAAAGTTATTCATCATTAAACTCATAAAAAATACCAGTAATGTGTTGTTGTTTTCCATCACTAAACTTACATCACGTTCTATGACACCTCGACGCTACACACACACATAAATAATAATTATTGAAGAGTGCATATCATCCAGTCAGTGGTCCGTCAAACTACGACTTGCCGCCACACAGATTCGGGCGGATTAGGCTATTTTACTGAGCACCTCCTTACATCCTGTGCAAAGACAAAACGGCCAACAGGAATACACGAGGGAGTGGAAATAGTGTCCAAGGTCTCCTTCAATCGATAATTTCCTTCTCACCAGACACAACCTGCACGCGTGGCCCCCTCCCAACGTGGCAGCTTCTTCATAAAGTGAAATACAAGACATTACTTATCGACGAGTGTTATTGAACCACTGTTACACGAGACACCAAAACACTGACGTGAATAACAAGCAGAAAGTAACTTTAAGTTAACATAACATTAACATTGGTTAAATAACATTTCAAATTTTCCCGCCACCACTTTCCAGATTCCGTCACGTTAGCGTCTTTCGTATCATAACCAGCTGAGTGGGAGGGGAACGTCAATACTCTGGGAACTTTTACTTCCCCCCTCTCACTCACAGCTCACGAGCTACTATATTGACTTCTGTATTAAGTGTCATAATAACAGTGACGTAGGACAGTTATCACAGATATTTTGTTGTTCTTTACACTATCCACCAGGCGGCACCACTGCTCGAGAAATCTATCACTCCTGTCAACAGAGAGAGATACGCTCACCTAACATGTCAGGGTTGGGTTTACGCCTCACTTGTTATCTAATCTTGTTCGTTTTTCTTTGACGACGGGGCAGATGAGGGTTTTAACACGCATTTTAACTATACACTATGGAATATTTACCAAGATGTTTTAAATCTCGCGGGGTAACGCCAAGCAAGCAGAGCGTGCGTGTGTGTGTGTGCATGAGTGTGCGCGCGCGTGACTCATTCCCTCCGGACAAAAGATGTATCTACGTCTATCACTATTATTTATACTGTACATCCATATTGGCTCTATATTACGGTAGTTATATAACCTGGTAATACACAAAGATCGTCCCTAATGACACAGTACTAACCTGGTACTCCCGACAGTAGGGTGTGTATTGGTATCCCTCCCTCCTTCCCTTCACGGTGCTTCTCGGCAACTAACGATTGGCAGTCGGCTACCTTCACCCACCGCCCTCCTCCACCACTCCCCCCCCCCCCCCTCCTCCACACGTTTACGACCTGTATAGCCAAACAACAAGCCGCGGCACCAGAAATGTTTCATCTTGCTTCCTACACAGAGCCTGTGGGCAGCTTCTCTAAGTATGTTCATAATGGAAAAGATGATCTAGACAGGGTGATAGACAGAAAGTAGAGCAACAAATAGGAGCAACAGTGAAACAAAACAACAACTTTGGGAATTACAAATAAAGATAAGACTATGTTCCTTCAATTTTATAATTCATTGATGGTATTAATTTTGATCCCTATAATTCCATTCAGTTCATAATAAAATTTTCCAACCATCATATCGATAAACAAATTGAAATTCCTTTTAATATAGTTTGTCTATTGTCGATACAGCCCCGTATATATACGTGTGTAGTCGGCGCTGCTCGCTCACGCGGCCGTGGTCTCTTGACCATGGAGACGTCTGTCGGGCCCTCCCCTTTCCCCATCAGGATTTATCAACATCCTCCCACCAACAGTACAGTGCAAAGATCAACGATCAATCCACAAGTGTTAAACAAAAGTGACAATTTCAACTCGAAACAAAGAAACAACTGTAAGAGCAACAATCGTGCTTAGTGGTCAGTGTTGACCTGACGCGGACCTGACACACCCAGGGTCCGCCGTACACTCACCACCCCCAACACTGGATGAGAAGCCAAGAAACTCTCCAAACTACACCAGGAGGGAAATGAGGACTCCCTACTCCACCCAGGTGGTAGTAACTCTCGACAGGAGCTGCCATGCATAGGCCAACTGGCCAATTGCAGACTCCTTATTTTCTTATGTTCTATGAATTCCTAACTACATCGCAAGAACCATCTCCAACACCTTGTGTGAGCTGAAGGAACTACCCGGACCACGTGGTACACCTGTAGTGAGGTAGCGGCTTAACAGCCAGGCTTGGCTCCGGGATCAGGTCATAAGAATGTCTGCAGACCAGCTCCCACAGTACCATGTTGTCTCTATGTTTTCTGTTCATTGTATATTTTCAGCCTTCAGGCTGCCATGTTATCTTAATAAACCGTTAATTATTATTATTATTAACATAAGAATGGAGGAAACTGCAGCGGGCCTATTGACCCATGCTGGGCAGTCCCGTTTATACCCAACCCCTATTGCTCATATAAGCATCCAACCTATGTTTGAAGCTATCCAGCGTATTCGAGTTAATGAAGATATTTGGTAACTTGTTCCATTCATCCACTACTCTGTTTCCAAACCAGTGTTTACCTATTTCAACAACAATAATAATAACAATAATAATAATAATAATAATAATAATAATAACAACAACAACAACAATAATAACAACAATAAAATGAACAATAATCACACAATTAAACACAACACTTATCAGCCTTGACCCAAACATATAATTGTAAGACAGTGTAGTTCGCTTTACATGGTGGACACATGCGTCAGGAGTGGGTGGAAGGCTCCAAACGTTTCCCAGGGGTCAGTACTAGGCCCACTCTTGTTCATAATCTACATAAACGATCTAGATACTGGGATCAGCAGTGACATAAGCAAGTTTGCGGATGACACCAAAATAGGGCCGCAGATTAATTCAGGGCAGGATGCAAATGCATTACAGGAGGATCTAAATAAACTGCAGGGGTGGTCTGAAAAATGGCAAATGAAATTCAACACCAGCAAGTGCAGCGTACTTAATATTGGAAGAACAAATATTGTCAATGTATACAGCCATAACATCAACCTACAGAAATCGACTTGTGAAAGAGACCTTGGGGTACTTGTAAGCCCGGACCTACGGCCTAGAAAACAGTGCGTTAATGTTCGAAATAAGGCAAACAGAGTATTGGGTTTTATATCTAGAAGTGTAAATAACAAGAGTGCAGAGGTCTTATTACAACTATATCTTGCGCTAGTCAGGCCGCACCTCGATTATGCGGTTCAGTTCTGGTGCCCTCATTAATAGAATGGATATCAATTCACTAGAGTCGGTGCTGCAAAGAATGACGAAAATGATTCCGGGACTTAGAAACCTTCCATATCAGGATAGTTTAAAGAAACTAAACTTGCATTCCCTAGAAAGACGAAGAGTGCGGGGAGATATGATAGAAGTATTTAAGTGGGTGAAAGGAATCAATAGAGGAGATATAGATAAAGTTCTTATAATATCCGAGCAGGATAGGACTCGGAGCAACGGATTCAAGTTGGATAAGTTTAGGTTTAGGAGGGAGATAGGAAGGAACTGGTTCACAAATAGGGTGGTGGACGAGTAGAACAAGCTTAGCAACTTTGTAGTAGGTGCTGGAACGCTGGAAAGTTTCAAAAGGAGGCTAGATAAATGCATGGATGATAGAGAGTGGTAGTAACTCTCGACAGGAGCTGCCATGCAAAGGCCAACCGGCCTATTGCAGACTCCTTATTTTCTTACGTTCTCTGACATACTTACCTGCCTTACACAACACATCAAATTCTGGGCAACACTGATGACTTCTCGAACTATTTCAATTGTTATCTGACTGACTTTTCAGCTGCTGACATACTTTAGTTAGTTCTTTCAGATAATGAGGCATCAGCTTAGAGCATGATCTAACTTATCAAACATAATATCAGATGTCTCAGTTGGAAAGATACTGTACAAACTGCTACTGCCATCTAAGATAAAACACCACAACGAACGTAAAAAGAAAGAACTTGCCGAACTACTTTGTCTTTCCAATCCCATCTAGCCATCTTATCTCCCCAACTCCATCAATCACCCTGTCCCTCACAATGTAAAGTAGTTTTAATATTAGACACAATTTGGTAGAGTAATACACTAAATCTTGAATTTCACTGTCAGAGAAAACGAAGACATTTGTGAATCAAAGAAAACGTAAATATTTTACTATTTAAGGGATAACTAGCGAAAATTCTCTTCCATGTGGTCGCCTCCTGAAAGCTCGTGTGTACTACAGTATAACAAAGCTAAAATCAAAGAGGTTAAACAGAGGGACATATTCAGAAGTTATATTTTATGGTAGCTAAGTTGATGTTTAGATGACGTAACTGAAAAATTAGTTTTAATAGTACATTTTGATTATATATAGAAGTAAATAATAAAAAAAATGAAATAAAGAGGAAATGTCAAATAAGTTAAAATAATTCACTTTAAAATATAAGAACATGACGTCTGTCTACATTTGTCTGTTTGTCGATATCTGTCTGTCTGTCTAAATCTGTCTGTGTGGATGCAAGATCAATTTTTAAGTAGAACGAGTTGGGTGTCGGGTGCTGGGTGTTAGATGTTGAGTGCAAGGTGCTAGATGTCGGCTGCTGGGTGTGTGTGTGTGTGTGTGTGTGTGTGTGTGTGTGTGTGTGTGTTTCCAATATTTATGTACTGAAATCAAGATATCTAACGCGACCACGTCCTATAATTCAGCGGCACCACCACCCACCACCAGTAGCTACCTCGGCCGCGTCATTGTCATACCAGCTCACTCACTCACTTCCCACACTCGCAGCCAACACACACGCACACACGGACACAGCCTATCACAGCACCATGATGAACAAACCTGGTGAAATACTGGTGATAGCTGCTGTGTGATATTGTTAAAGAGCTAAGATATACTGCGTGTTGTGTTGTGTTGTTGGTTGTTCCGGGTTATAGTAGTGACGCTGAGTGTGTTGTTGTAGGAGTGTTGTGGAGGAGCTATGAGTGTAGTACAGCCCACGACCACACCTCACCACCAACAAGACCTACTACAGCAACACATGACCACCCTCTACGACCACCTTCTTCAGGAAACGACCACACCACACCACCACGACCTACTACAGCAACACACCAAGACGCTTCATGATCTCTTTCTGCAGCAATCTTCTCCCGACGGCAGGTAAGACTCCCATCACCTACAGGTAAACTTGTGTGACAGAAAGACCACAGCATACAAAGTCGACGGTACATAACGAGACAATGTGGATGGCACGTCACTCAACCACCTTCACTTCCTCAACTGAATCATAATGTGTGAGGTGGAAAGCGTGGCTGTACGTGTATTTGTAAACAGATAAATGTGTTGATAGTTATGACTTCAGTTGTTAAGGTGTGATAGTATTCTTGAGGTTGTTTTTACGTCTTTAAGTGACTATGGTAGTTGGGTATACCTTCGACTATACACAACACCTATGCCAACAACAAACACTCCTTCACCACTACCACGACCATCATCAGGCACTCCTCACTACAACGAATATTATCAACAACATCGCCACCATCACCACCACCATCATTATCGCCATTACATCACCACCACCACTACCACCTCCGCCACCAACAGGTCAGCTCGGGACAGTGGTTATGGAGGTGGTGGGTGTGGAGGCTTCGAAGTATTCGCCTTCCTCGCCTTTCTCGTCGCCCTCCTCGACCTCCTCCTCGATCTCAACGACATGAACGACGGTGGTGGAGGAATGAGGCAGCTGAGGGAGGTTCACACTGCTCCCGAAGGATCACTCGACTGTACGGTAAGGCGCCTCTGTACTCGGTCCTTCCCTCACTGTTAATTTAAAACACTATAGTTAAGGATTACTGTCTTGGTATTCTCTCTATTATAATATGTATTAACCCTTTCGATTATAACTTAACCCTTTAGATGATAACTTAACTGAAAACGATATCCAAAACAATGCTGACAGGTCGAAGTTTTGTTGACAGAATAATCTTGAGGCGTGGGAGGGGGTATGGGCGGCGGGCGTGCTAGCTGACGGGGTCTTGCAGGCGGTCACCAGTCCCCCTGCATGTGGCCACGCCTACCTGTGTCAGGCCGCAGCTACTGCAGCCGCAAGAGGACCCCTACCAGCGACGATTACCAGGCTAGTAGGGTGAGTCGGCAAGGGTTATTAAGCACCATGTTTCCAAGTCTTGGTTTTTACTGCAGATAAAGTATAATTAAAAACAAAATCATCACACACACACACACACCTGTACACGTCTCAACTAACCCCCCTCTCAATATATCATGTGCGACAGAGATTGGCTGACGAGGTGGCCAAGTTTGTCCTCTTCACAGCTGGGTCAGATCACACTCCAGGCTTCCTCCACCCTCTCCTGCCCTCCCGACCACCTCCTCTACAATTGCTCAGCTGACAGCACACCAACCTAGATGATCCAGGCCCTTTAAGAACAACCGGTTACTCCTACATCATCCTACGCCCATATCAACCCTAGACTAACTTTACCCACGCCCACAACACCCGCTAAAGATCCTTGGGTGACTGGAGACGCCTTGTTATGACAGATCAACTTCTACAGTATGTCAGAGGACGAAGAAAGATCCCGAGGAATTAAATTAACTGACTTAATTTTATATTTAGGAACGTGTAACACAGGTGAGGTGAGGTTAGGGAAGAGCAACCATTCGTCAGAGACCCCAGTACTAAATGATCCCAACCTAACCTAACCTAACCTAACCTAGCCAGCAGAATTGATGTATAGTCTTAATAAGTCTCATACCTCACGAGCCCTTATTCTAATGATTGGGTTAGGTCAGGTTAGGTTAGGTCAGGTCAGATTATATTTCATCAGGTTAGTTTAGGCTGAGGCCAATTAAGACTGAGGTCAACCTCATTTTATAACTTCAGTAATTATAAGTGTCATTATTCCATTGTATATTAAATAAACATTGACGTTATGGTATACTTGTATTTTTTGTACCTGTGACGACACCAGAGAGAGAGAGAGTCACTACCCATAACCAATGCTCACTTAACGCAGTAGTCACACCACCATACCGCTATCCACACACCTCAAGTGACCTCATGACCGAAAACTTACGGTTGAGGGAACACTTATGGACGTATGATTATTTTTAAACATTTTCATTTCCATTGTGGGGATTTATATAAACGTTCAGATACACGTAGGAAAAAAATGTCCAAGTTGAAGTGTTCTACAGAAAGGCATCCTAGGGTGAAACGTTTTATAGTACAATGTTTGAGAAATAAACGTTCTGTGCTCAAATGTTCAAGAAATAAACGCTCTGGGCTAAAATGTTCAAGAAATAAACGTTCTGGGCTAAAATGTTCAAGAAATAAACGTTCTGGGCTAAAATGTTCAAGAAATAAACGTTCTAGGCTCAAATGTTCAAGAAATAAACGTTCTAGGCTCAAATGTTCAAGAAATAAACGTTCTAGGCTCAAATGTCCAAGAAATAAGCTCTCTGGAATGAAACGTTCTATTTACACCAGGAAGGTTCACACGTGACTGACTGGCAGAAAGGTAAGGCGCAACATTCCCTCCCCGTTAGGTTGACACAGTTCAGCTTCGGCCCCACCTGTCATGTGTTAATTACCTCCCCAAGTTCCCTCTGCCCCCTCTCCCTCCACTCCTCACCAGTCGCCCTCACCTCTCTCTCCATCTTCTCATAAGGTCCCCTTTCTTCTACCTCCTCACCACTCTTCACTCGCCAATCTCCCCTCACCTTACCCCCTAAACTCATCCCCTCCTCCCCACTCTGCCTCCTGTTCCTCCCCACTCTACCTCCTCCTCCTCCCCACTCTTCCCTCCCTCCTTACTCTGCCTCCTCCCTCCTACGTCAATTCCACTCCCCTGGACCGTGACCGTCACTAGCGCCACCTCACGACCATCACCACAACCAGCCACTGATCAGTTCGTCTTCGTCGTGTGAACTACAAGACGTGTTGATCGTCTCCAGAAGCTCGGTGATACACCAGGTAACTCGTTCCCTCGTCGTACAGGTGAGGCAGTAGTGCTGTTGTAATACTGTAATACTGTGATATTGTATTACTTCATGACCTTTGACACCTGTGTGACTGGTCAATGGTTCATGAGTAAAAATCAAGTCTGGTGAATGTGATGATTGATAGTTATATATGTTGTTATTGCTGTAAAAGTGATGAGGTGATGAAGGCGGAGAATGATTCATCTTTCAAGAGTGAAGGAACGTGACCATGGAGGGGCTGGGACAGGTGCCGGAGGATATGATCTTCTCCTTCTCCGACCTGACGCAGATTATGGTGGACAGGGTGACCAACTCCCTCAGACAGTCACAACCTGCAGGAGATCCCAGGTGAGTCTCCCTCTGATCGCGCCCCTGGAGCCTGACAGTAAACAGAGGGGATAATGACGTATTCTTATCACTCACGCAGTTATTCTACACCGTCGCCATATTGAAAATAAACACAAACGTAACCTCACCCCCTCGCCATTTTCCAGTCTTTTAGTGTCCACCTCTCCCTCTCCTACAGATTCATCATCCCCTTCTTCAGTAGCTCCGGAGGTTGTAACGATGCCTTCTCCGGATTCGGGTTTTTGGCCTTCCTGCTGGCGCTACTTGACCTCATCCTAGAGCTACAGAATAATACAGGCACCAGGAGGAGGCGGGAGGCAGGGGACTGGAGCGCCGACGAGGACCTCTTGTCTCTACACCTGGAGGTAAGAGCTGTACTGACAATGTGGAATTTTTTGTTGTTGCTGTTCACTCACTGTACCTAAAACGTGGACTGTCAAACACCCGTAAAAATTCAGCTTTATTACATCACTCAAGCTGAATGGTACAGGGCTTGAAGGTTCCTGTGGAGAGAACTTGTAAGCTTTGGTAAATAATCGTCTTTAGTTTGTCATTCAGTAACCATCTCTTCCTTTCACTCCGTCTCCCCGCGTCGATAGGACCCCAGGAGCCACAGGGCGGCGGCGGCGTGCTACAGTATGTACCGGGGATTCCTCAACGCCCTGTCCACCACTGACGGGGACTGTGCCAGGAGGTTCCTGTGTGAGGGGGCAGAGGAAGCGGCCTCCACGGGTAAACTCGGCCAGATGATCGCTAATGTTGCCAGGTAGGGTGTGTGTGTGTGTGTGTGTGTGTGTGTGTGTGTGTGTAGACGAGAATACAGAGATGACAACACTTAAAGCTATGCCGTGAGTTATGTCTTCAAGTCTTACCAAACTTCAACAGGGACGAACACGACACAACCCAAACATTAATACACTAACACAGATGCCAAAACAAACACTAGTGGCTTTACAATGTCCTTCAATGATCTTGTTATAATGAATTACACTATTAAACCGAATAAAACTTCCTTAAATACACTGTTCTTAACCTCACCAAGTCTAACATAACCTTCCGTGTATGGTTCCTGCCCACAGTGTCAACGCAGCGACGTGGTTGACGAGGGAGAACGCCACCCGGTACAAGGGCACGGCGGACGCTGGCCTGGCTGGGGCGGCGGGTGCGATATGTGCCGTGAGGTTCTCCCAATGCTTCAGTCTCCCCTCCAACTACCAGTACCCCATAGTGTATACCGGCGACCCTCTCACTGACTACCGGACTCCAGGCATCCACGATGACCTCTAACTCCCTCCTGCTATGACCTCTGACCTCTTGCCATTATTTACCCTGACCTTTTACCCTCTATAACCTCTGACACGCATCAACCTCCCAGAACGAACATTTAATCTACACAAGTTCGCCAATCTTATCACACACACACATTACACATAGTAATATTTTATGTATAACAGAAACACAAAATATACATTGTGAATTATTTATGAATCAATAGTAATAAAAAACAACAATTATCATGATTATATTTTACCCCTGGTTGTAGTTGTGACCTGAAGGGTGGTGGGGGGGTTCATAGTTCTCAGACACGGAAAAAAAAATTTATTAAAACTCACAGAAAACGAGACTCAATAGATAATGGATTGAGTGATAATGATGTTCTAAGTACGAGTCATTGATGAGTCTTAATTACCCCGGCACTAACGCAGCTTTGATAACTTGTTGATGATGTTTTTGTTTATTTTATCCGTCGTAGATAAGTACGTGATTATTTACATCTTCAGTGCACCTCGTATAATGTATTGCGGATCACCTGAAGATTAGACTCCCAGTTTATTTCACCCTAAGATTAACCATCCTAATGTTAAAATAACTTAACTTAAATTAACCTAACAGTAACCTAAACTAATGCTAAAATAACCTATCATAACCAAACTTGACTTAACAGTAACCTAACCTAATGCTAAAACACCTAACCTAACCTTACCTAACTTAACCTAATCTAGCTTAACTTAATGCTAAAATAGCCTAACCTAACAGTAACCTAGCTAACATAAAAACTAACCTAACCTAACCTAGACACTATACACACAACAGAAGACTTCAGTAAATAGTAAACAACATTCACTCCGCCATCTTGAAACATCCATAGAGACTTAATTCTATAAATGTTTGTTATTGTTTACATTATTTGGGTGACAAGAACAACAATATACAGTTATCATATTTAATCAAAGGTATTATTAACTATACGACACCAACCAGGTAAACGATGAGTGTTTTATATACATACATACACGTCGTGGAAACATACAACTATATACCTAAGGATGAAGCCAAGTGACGTGGCCCCATCAGTACACGTCATTGAGAAAGACTTGACGACGTGTAGAGAAAAATTATCACTATAAGTTCTTGATTTACGGTTCTCGTTTCTGACACCTGGACTGTAGCAGGTTATAGACAGGTGTATCTTCTGCCACGTCTACGTCAAGAGAGGTTACGGAGGAAAGTCTGGGCATGTGTGGTGAAGTACTGATGAGCTGTTGACTGTAGTGCCCCACAGGACTCGACTGACCATCTCGACATGTCCTGATCAACACCCTGTACCGTCCCCAGTAAGGCCTTGAGAAACCCCACCGATAACTCCCTCTGCAGCGTGTTGAGGACCTGGTCTGTGTGCTTCCTGGTGGTGGTGTCCCTCGGGTGTCTCCTATCCTCCTCCACACCACTACGGAAAATCTCCTGGGTGATCCTCAACATCTCCAACACCTGGGAGATTACACTTGAAAAACTGGATACAGATCTCCCATTGGTATTGTTATTATTGTTGTTGTTGTTATTATCATTGTTGTTATTGTTATTATTGTTGTTGTTGTTGTTGTTGACGACCACACCGAGGATGCTGGAGAGGAAGGTGCCAGACAAGGCCCCAGTAGCCAGGGCCAGCAGCGTCAGCAGGAGGGAGAAGGCGTAGACCATAAAGGTGAGGAAGTTGAAGAGTCCCAGGGCCGGGTTGCTACCTAAGGGGGGGGGGGGGGGTCAGGTGTGTACAGTACGAGGTTAGTATTATTATTATTATTGCTGTTACTATTGTTATTGTTAGTATTGTTATTATTGATGTTAGTATTATTATTATCATTAAGTTATGTTAGCTTATGTTAGGGTCGGACTGTAGCTCCACACCAAGCATATCCAGTCATACATCCATCATCTGTCTTCTTCCATCCACACCATACTCACATCCTCCACCATATCCTCCACTCCTGGCGGTGAATTCCATTCCTGAAGATGCGGCAGCAGGTGCGGGCGTCGTCTCCACGTCATAGCGGAGTCCTATCGGTACCTGGGGAGGGGTAGAAGCACCAGAGACAAGTGATATCACACCAACCGTTTTCTTTGAGTTTATGTCATGTCACCATATAGCACCCGCCCTCTGTACCACGACCCCACACCAGCCACCCACACTATCACCATCACCCACACCCTTTCGCCAATAGACGTGTGGAGTTTCACCTCACAAGAACCTCCTGACGGCGACCCAGTAGGAGACGAGGACTGGTGGTGGCCGTCCAAGAGCTGCAGGTTGAGGTGGTGAAGCCAAAGGGCCCCTCGCTCCACAGCCTCCCTCCTGTCCCTCACTGACACGTCTCCGTCAGGAGGCCTAAAACAAAAGGTCATTATTGTTGCCAGATCACCTGAAGACTAGATATCCCAGCTTATTTCACCTGATGATTAAACACACAAACGCTACCAAGGGAGATTAAGTTAGCATTAGGTGAAGTTAACGTGACGCAACCTAACCATACTTTGCTGGTTATGTTAATGTTGGATTAGATTAGGTTAAGTTAACGTAACCTAAGCTTGCTAGTATGTTATAACAATCACCTGTGTTGCTTGGCATGCTGCAGGAAGGTCGCCAGGGAGGTGAAGGAGGCCCCCAGGGAGGACAGGTCCACTTGTAGGGGATCGAGTATTGGGGGATGTGTTTCCTGGGTCGAGGTGTGTTGGGTGCTGCGAGGGTACACGGTGTCGACAGGTAAGACAGGTGAGGCTTCATTCTCTTCACAGGTGTCATTGTAACCTTGTGTCCTCTGGCTGAAGGCTGTACACTGCACACACAATACCAATAAATTAATCCCTCCCACAGACAACAAAGCCTTCATGGTGACGAAACAAAACTGTCAGGATATTGGCGGGGCGTTACAGTGCCATCATGAGTACAGTATGTCACTACAGCTGTAATATTCCTAAAAACTGTTCTACAAAGTACTCAAGTTTACACCTCACAAACACTAGTACACTGAGTAGTATTTCAGCACATGTCCCCACAGGAGTACAGCCACCAAGAGCACCATTAACCTCGATTACAACTGACGAAGGAGGAGCTCTCGAGCCTAAGGTGTTGTCTGTGTTAGACTTGTGTTTGGTGCCTCGCTACTGAGGAATATCCCGCCGTCAGACCATGATGAGGTGACAAGTGGTAGTTTCGTCACACCTGCATCGTTAGGACCCCCCCCCCCCCCCCACACCCACTAGGTGACCTCGTCGGTACAGAGTATATTACATCAAGTTGGTTCTGTCCTACTGAAACCAAACTTTTCCTAACAAGTAATGACAACAGAAAAACCGCGTCATACATATATCTATATATATGTGTGTGTGTGTGTGTGTGTGGTAAAGACATCCTTACGTTCAGGCTCCACCTCACCGCGCGCTTTATACCGTTATGAGGCGAGAGTGTACAGTACCTGCTGGTGGTGCGCGGCTGGTGAGGATGGTCGCTCGGTCACTACATAACACACAACCAGGCCACCACCTCCACTACCACCATACCACTACCACCATCACTATCACTACCACCATCACTACCACCATCACTACCACTACCACCATCACTACCAGTACCACCATCACTACCACTACTACCACCAGCACACCTACAACCACTACCACCACCTGTGTCCCCCGTCAAATCACAACCCTAATAATGTCCCTCCCAGGTAACCATAACTTAATAACTAACCTACAAGGACCAACTCGGTCTTCGTGTAGAGTAGGACCTTGAGTATCATGAGGCACGAGAAGCTTCAGTTGAACTCATCGTCGTACATAAGTTTTCACAACATTAACCACGAAAGGAGTAGGTTAAAGTTATTGTGCAAATGGGCTCCAACCTTAAACTATCCAAACTTAACCATCTGGAACACGTTATCAACAGGGCCCTTGAGAATGGTGGTCCAGTCTAAATTACTTCCATCCAAGACAGAACAAACACAGCAGGGTACAGGTAACTTGTCAACATCGTCCCAGCCCTCGCGAACAATGTTAAAGGGACATGTTGAAGCGAGTGGCTGCCTGCGTGAGGAGGTAGTGGTGTGTGGCGGAGGTGAGAGGAGAACCACACAACAGTGCTTGGGGTGACCCGCCTGACGCCTGCAGCAGGACACTCAGGACACCACCACCCAAACTCTGCTCCAGTGACAACACAAACTCCCGAGGAAGACCAGCAGACTCTATGAAAGTGGAGGGGCGTGAGGACAGGATTGCTTTAGACTGTAGGTGATATAAAGGCTTCATAAAAACCCAGGAAGGACGTGTCGAACTGCTGAAGGTGTCGCGGGAGGCAGCCAAATGAACCCTCGCTCTCACGTTTGCCAGTAAGTTCTCCCACATGCCCCGTCGCGCTGACCTACTGCCCCGCCCTCGGTGACCCAGCAGGTGTAGGAGACCAGGCAGGTAGGTACCAGAGAGGGTGTTGGCCATGGAGCCCGTCGCCAGGGTCAACAGCGTCAGCAGGAGGGAGAAGGCGTAGACCATGAAGGTGAGGAAGTTGAAGAGTCCCAGGGCCGAGGTACCTACCACCCACACACAACTCAGGTAAGTCAAGCGGAACAACATCATGCCCAGGTGTTGATGAAGTAAAGATGAAAAAGAATCACTAGAACCCATGAACATCAGACATCTCAGTTTATTTCACCTTAAGAATAACTAACACGACGTTACCTGGGTAGGGTAGGTTAGGTTCTGGGCCATGAGGACTAGCAACTAACAAAACTTGACTTATTATAGCAGTGTCTCCTATTATGACTAAGGCCAATATGACCTCCTGTCCTCCGTACCTCCGCAGTAGTCCCCAAGCGTCCTCCTAGTGGCGTTAGCACCATCATCCTCATAAGTCTCCATTTTGGCGAGCCCGAGGAGATCCTGCTGGGTGGCGGGTTGTCCTAGGAGACGCAGGTTGGCGGCGGAGACCAGAAGAGCCTGATTGAGAAGGTCTCCAGCAACAGTAGATGACCGAGTCTCCTCCCTCCGTCTGTATAATAAGCTTGTGTCAGATTGCCTGTCTTCCATGTACAGACAGACAGACAGACAGTTAAACAGACAGAGTACCATAACATTATATGCATCCAAGTCACAGGAATAAGAAGAAACCTATCACCACTACCACATAAAACTGCTCACCTGAAGATTAACCGCCCAGCTTATTTCACCTGTGGGGGGGGTGAGGTTAGGTTAGGGTGATTGGTCTCAAGGTGAAATAAACCAGGGTGGCTAATCTTCTGGTGATCCGGTAGAGGTTGTTACAGTAGGTGTAGAAGGTATGTTAATGATCACTTCACCTGACGTCCCTAACTGCGGCCAGGTGAGCTCTGAGGGTGGCTAAGGTGCCCCCCAGGTGTGTGTGGTCCTCCTTCAGGTGGGTGTTTATAGTCGTCAGCTGATCGTCCAGGGTCGTCAGCTGATCCTGGGCACCTGACGTATCCACATCACTGAGCTCCTGAGTATGATGATCCAAGTCCTCGTCACCACCACCACCACGTCCATGAACACCTCCTGCAGCCACGTCACCCCCCGAGAGGACCCGCTGGTGCTGGCCTCCCGCCTCCACACGGGCCCCGGTAGCACAACACAAGAGGACTACACAAACAGACCCGCCCCATATGATCATCCTTACCATTAAAATATTCCCACAATAACACTCCATAATCCAGGATAATCCACACGACGAGTTATAACGATAATCCAATTGTAATTATCTACTACACTGTACGTACTGCATAATAACACTGTACCTGTAGTCTTAATTAGTGTATAATTCTGTGGTATAATCGTCTTTGTCTTTTAACGAGGTACTCATTATATAACACATACCTTGGTCATATAATTTGTTCTTTCATATATGTTCAGTGAGCATATATTTACACACAAGGTACCAGGTAATTCACACACAAACACACACACACACACACACACACACACACACACACACACACACACCACGGGTTATATGTCATGTGTATGTGTGTCACTTGGGAAACACAGTAAGTCACGATGATAATCAGAGAATAGCGACGGTGTTCACGGGCAGGTGAGTTGGTAATGAGGGAGATACCAGGTACTCAACGCACAGGTAAGAGCTAATGACCAGGTATGACGGACTGACTAACTAACAGACTGACTGACTCTTGCTGTGGCGGTTACACATGGTTGCTGTTGCCCCCACCACCACCACCACCATACCCCCCTCCCCCCCTCCTCCTCCTCCTCCCCCTTCTCCTCCTCCCCCCTCCTCCTCCATCCTACAGTTACTCCACCCTCCACTACACCCTCCTTCACCTTCCCGTTACCTGCTCAACATTTACACTCACCTTCCTACACACCTACAACACTTCCCTTACCCATAACCACCCTACAACAACACTGCCCTCTACTCTACAACACCTGCCTACATATCTAATCATCAGGTGAAATAAATCAGGTGTGTCTAATCTTCAGGTGATCCCCAGTTTGTAGAGGAAAAAACAAAGGATCCAAACCTAACCTAACCTAGGGAGACCAGTCATGTCTTTACTGATAAGGCTATAGGGTGATTCACTCGATTCTAGCCCCTTTGTTAGGTGTTATTTAGACGACAATAAACAAGAGAGAGAGAGAGAGAGAGAGAGAGAGAGAGAGAGAGAGAGAGAGAGAGAGAGAGAGAGAGAGAGAGAATTATCACCCTGTAGTAAATAGCAATAATAAGCGTCTAATAACAGAACATTACTAGTACTTCTATCTATAACTTGTCCGGGGCAGGTCAGGGTAGGTCGGGGCAGGTCAGGGTAGGTTAGGGCACGTCGAGGCATGTCGGGGTAGATCAGGGCAGGTCAGGGTAGATCAGGGTAGGTTAGGGCACGTCGGGGCATGACAGGGTAGATCAGGGCAGGTCGGGGCAGGTCAGGGTAGGTCAGAGCAGGTCGGGGTAGGTCAGGGCAGGTCGGGATAGGTCAGGGCCGTAGACTTTATCCGGGCATAGTCAAATGAGCTCCCATGTGTGAACAGAGCCCAACCTAACCTAACCTAACCTAACCTAACCTAAAATACATACCCATTCTTGACATGAATATTCGTTTAAGTTAAGTTACGCGACTTGGATCTCTCTCTCTCTTTCTCTCTCTCTCTCTCTCTCTCTCTCTCTCTCTCTCTCTCTCACTCTCTCTCTCTCTCGCACACACACACACACACACACACACACGGACACTGTCTCTACTTCCTGTACACATCTATACAAGGCAAGACACGCCCCTCCCCCACATAAACACAAGGGCGCCAGTTTCACTCCCTTTTCTAAATCTGGCGTTGTGGTACTTGACTGTGGCCGCTCCGGGGTGGTCATTGATCAAAGGTTCCGAACCCTCTGAGTGGCCTCTTGGGTCCTACAGGCACGGGATTCCTGCCACAAGTAGGATCAAGGAGCTGTGGATGAATGTTTCCTGTCTCTCTCTCTCTCTCTCTCTCTCTCTCCTTGTAAGTTCATCTTTATAACATAACTTCAATCAGGCAGTTAGATACGTTTGACTTTAAGAATCTTTGAGAATAAACATTTATATTGTTACTTAATAGAGAGAGAGAGAGACACAATCAGTCTGTCTGTCTGTCTGTCTGTCCTGTCAGAGAATGCGTTCATTAACCCCCACTTAACGCCGCTTGGATTGCAGTATGAACAGAGCCAACAATAGAGTACCAAGGCGAGTTAAAACACACTCACTTTACATTAACATTTTAGTATGAAGAGTTTAACTTGGGTCTTGTACAGTATGTGAGGCAAGAGGAAGGCAAGTCTGGGGCTGTTTACAGTGTGTGTGTGTGTGTGTGTGTGTGTGTGTGTGTGTGTGTGTGTGTGTGTGTGTGTGTGTGTGTGTGTTGTCTTGTCTGAGATGCGTCTGACAGTTGTGTATAAAAGTTTGTCGCGTACAGGAGGGGGAAGGGGGGGGGTTAGTGGAGGGGGGGGGGAAGGGGGGGGTAAGTGGAGGAGGTGAAAGAGAGGGGAAGGAGGGGGGAAGTGTTGGTGGTTGTGAAGAAGGAGGAGAAAGAGGAGGAGGTAGAAGGTGGTGGAGATAGTGTTGGTTGTAAAGGAGGGGATGGAGGGAAGGGAAGAAGGAAGGGAGGGGGAAGAAAGAAGGGAGGGGAAGAAGGGAGGGTTGGAGGGAGGGGATATCCGCGCCGCCACTCACACACAGGAACTCTCTGTTGGATGGCTGGCTTGTGGTGGTGGATGCTGCTGGCCCTCACTCTAGTCTCACAGCTTTTTGTGGGAATAAGTTAGTAGAGTCAATGGTTGTGTCTGTACATAGTGTCTGTTGCTGCCTGGTCGTAGACGGGTTCCAGTACTAGCAGGTCCAAGTAGTAGTAGTAGGTCCCAGTACTTGAAGATCCCAAGTACTAGTAGGTACCAGTAATAGTAGGTCCCAGTACTAGCAGGTCCAAGTAGTAGTAGTAGGTCCCAGTACTTGAAGATCCCAAGTACTAGTAGGTACCAGTAATAGTAGGTCCCAGTACTAGCAGGTCCAAGTAGTAGTAGTAGGTCCCAAGTACTTAAAGATCCCAAGTACTAGTAGGCCCCAGTACTAGGAGGCCCCAGTACTAGCAGGTCCCAGTAATAGTAGGTCCCAAGTACTAGTAGGTCCGAGTACTAGAAAGTACCAGTACACGTAGGCCCCAGTACTGATAGGTCGCAGGCTGAGAAAACAGTTTAGGTTGTGGTCAAGCAGAGTATTTTTTTTTCACATTAAAAGTAATACAATGAGACTACACAGGTGTGGGTGTAGTCTGGTGTGGGTGCAGTTTGGGTCTGGGGTGGGGGTAGTCTGGTGTGGGTGTAGACTGGTGTGGATGTAGTCAGGTGTGGGTGTACTATGGTGTGGGTGTAGTCTGGTGTGGGTGTAGTCAGATGTGGGAGTAGTCTGGTGTGGGTGTAGTCTGGTGTGGGTGCAGTCTGGTGTGGGTGTAGTCTGGTGTGGGTGTAGTCAGATGTGGGGGTAGTCTGGTGTGGGGGTAGTCTGGTGTGGGTGTAGTCTGGTGTGGGTGTAGTCAGGTGTGGGTGTAGTCTGGTGTGGGTATGTGGATAAGTTAGTCAGCTATGGGAAGAGCGAGAAGAGGAGGAGGAAGACCTGAGCAGAAGAGAGAGAGGGAGGGGTGGAGGGAGGAAGAGAGAGAGAGAGAGAGAGGTGGAGGGAGGAAGAGAGAGAAGAGGAGGGAGGAAGAGAGAGAGGGGAGGGAGGAAGAGAGAGGGGGGGGAGGGAAGAAGAGAGAGGGGAGGAGGGAGGGAAGAAAAGAGGGAGGAAGAGAGAGAGGCAGGGAGCGAGGAAGACACAGAGAGGGGGTGGGGAGAGAAGGAAGGAAGGAGGGGTGGGGGGTAGGGGGGGGGCAGGTTACTGAGCCCAGGTACTGCTACTTGACTCAGGTAAACATACATTGGCGGCCGCCCCTAGATGTTGCCGCCCGCGACCAACCACCCATCAGCCACCCACCTTCCACCACCCACCTTCCTACAACAACTCAATACCTCCCCCTTACACGCACACATAAACATACCTAAACACACACACACACACACACAATAAGAACAGTTACAACAACAATAATAATAATAATAATAATAATAATAATAATAATAATAATAATAATAATGACGGTTTAATTTCGTTAATTAGTTCCGTACACCTATTGCTCTCGAGATAAGGTGGTACAGTGGTGCAAAAATGGTTGCTGAACAGCTGGTCAAGACAGATTTCAGAATGAACACTATGGCTGGTGTCATGTCAGAATGGTTGGTACGCCTGGTTGTGAAGTGACTCTCAATATTTCGCAATAATATATGATGCTCGTCTTTATAGTATTTACAAATGAAGAAAGGTTATTAAATATGCAATACAACTTCTTCAGGGAGCAATGTTCGGATTTCTCGGTCGTTCCGTCATATTGTATAACACTTAACCATTCGAGAACTTTTTTTGGATGACTGTAGATAATAGTGTTACAGTGTATACGAGTGCTACAATTACACCCCGCACATTCTGGGGACATCCTGGTCATACTGGGGACACCCTGGACACAACGGGGATACCCTGAACCCACTGAGGACACCATGGACCCACTGAGGACACCCTGGACACACTGAGGACACCGTAAAAATGTGTCATGCCCCCAAGTAGACAACGGAGGGGGCAGGGTCGGGCATCAAGCCATTCAAGCGGTGAGGTGAGGCAGTTGTCCTGGGCGGTCGACAAGGGGCGGGCACGCGGTTCCATCTCCTCCTCACACATCACGTCCCCTCACCAGTCACACCGACCAACGTGTGTACCTAGCAACTACCCCTCTCGCCACCTGGGCATCTGTTGGACCTCTACCTACCTATCTACCTACCTACCTGCCCGCTGCCCCGTCTTGGAAGTTTACTGGAAACATAGGACTCTCTTCATAGTTAACTGAGAGATCACCTTAAGTCCAAAACAGCCTTCAGTGATTCGGATACACTTACTGAACCTGTAGGTATATATTATCTACTGAAAAACAAAAAAAGTAAACTGAATTGATCCATTCTACTGTCCATGTCTACTGAAATCACAAAAACTCGTAACTAATGAACTGAGAACAGGTTATGAGAAATCGACTGATACCAACCATTGAGCACATATTGTGAAGATCAACTGAACTTGAGGCACTCCCACAACTCAAGAGATACAGTGGAGACATCTCGTGTGTGAGAGACAGTAATATAACTCATGAAGTTGTGTTGTGTCTTGTGAGGACCACCACACCAGCAGGCTCGAGACTTTCCTAAAACTATCAAACTTCTTCAGAATTTTAAGGAGAAGATTTTAAAAGCAGATTCAGTGTATAGTTTTTTATTTTATTTGTAGAGACTAAAAGTGAACGAAATCTTGTGCTACAGCCGTGAAGACCAAAGGAAGATGGTATTCTCTACAGGATTTGTCTTGATGATGTAAAGAAACTTATGAATTCTACATGATACCTTTGACGGTGACTACGAGTGAGTGCTGCTTTAGGGCGTCAAGTATCCTATGAGATATGTGTTGAAACCCATTAACATTCTCACCATCGCTCCAACAATACTCACCATCGCTCCAACAGTGAACATAAACCACATTATAAAGTGCCTAAGGTATTCCATGAAAAGTAAGACGTTTTCTTCAAGCTCAGATCACGGCCAAGACGCTCAAGTTGAAAACAAAAGACGACCGGCAAAAAAAAGTAAACAAACCGCCATTAAAAAAGTCTACAGGAAAACTTAATAAAATATTACGCTATGTTTATATTGAAGAACTTTATCACGTTAGTTGTGTAAGTTGATTTGAGTGGCTTATTATTCTTGTCTTTTTTATTATATTGACGTTATTCATGATATTAATTCCGGGTTCCATTTCTTACATGCCAACTCATAACTCCGGTCAGTGACAGCAGATGTGGAGTGAAAAAGCCCATTAACTTTTAGATGACATAAGTGACTGTTAAGTAATGATATGCCGTATGTTATCTCTGTGATCAAAGACCTCCAGACGGTGTAAAGTTCCTGACGGAGTAACTACAACAGAGGACATCACCCCCACCAGCGAGAGTTGCCGTAGAGTTAGTAACGTATTCTCAACTACTAAGTGACCACGAACACTATCCAACTTATCGTAAACTTCTGAGGGTGTGTAGTAGACGTCAGGAACAGAAGCCAGGGAAATACTCCTTCGTCAGGTAGTTCTCCCGTGTTGAAGAGGATGGCGGTGACGGCAGCAGTGGGGGAGAGGAGCAGGGGTCTCTCTCTCCTCCAGTCCATCTTAGTCCTCCTAGTGATGGTGTCTTGTCCCAGCTACACTATGGTAAGGTTCAGCTTATGCTGTGTCTGTTTCAACGTTTCTCCTTTGACTTTATAAGGGTCTCTATATAAGTTTTAATAATAATAATAATAATAATAATAATAATAATAATAATAATAATAATAATAATAATAATAATAATAAAGGCTGATAGTCATATCATCAATTTGCTTAAATTATTATCTCTGTCTTGGTCAAAAGTTTTTATAGGTCAAAGTGTATGGTCATCTAATATCGACGTTTATTGTCAATATTAACACAACAGTACACCAGTTTGACTCTGTGTGTGTGTGTGGTAGTTTCCCCAGTCTAGGCAGTGGTTGTTATGACAAGGGTCCCACACAGACGCCCGTCTCAGCCTCCTACTACCTCACACACCACCACGACTGTTGCTCATCCCACCCCACCACCATCTCCCTCACCACCACCACCATCTCCACCCTCACCACCACCAGCACCACCCTCATCACTACATCTCCTTTACCACCACCACTACCTCGCCACCACCAGCATCATCCTCATCACCCCCACCAAATCTCCCTCGCCACCACCACCACCTCCCTGGGTCCGGATGTACTGCACTTCCCAGACACACCCAATGACTTTCACTCAGCATCTCAGTATAAACGTAACATCACAATGAACTAAAGTCACCCAGTTATCTATATATCTATCTATCATGAAAGTGACTTCCTCCCCCCCCCCCCCCCCCCACCGTGGCCAGTGAGGACACAATACGCTGTCTACTATACACTCGGTACACAAGGAGACTGTCTGGCCGGTACTGCACGTCACTCGTCCACCTCTTCAACCCCATCCACAGCTGGGTCGAGCCGTAGTCCTCCGGGTGTCAATAAGCAACCCTTTCCAGAGCAGTTGTTATTGTTGTTGTTTTTCATTTGTTATTTTTTGTTCATTGCATTTGTTATTGTTGTTCTTTACAGTTCATGTTGTTGTTGTTTATTGTCCATTGTAGTTGTTATTGTTTTTGTTTACAGTTTCAGTGCTCCAGCTTAAGTGTAAATAAACTATTTCTGTCACTCACTCTGACATCACCCTTTCTCATGGTTCCTAGAACACCCCCTTCAC
Source organism: Homarus gammarus (assembly GCA_958450375.1). Classification (NCBI taxonomy): domain Eukaryota; kingdom Metazoa; phylum Arthropoda; class Malacostraca; order Decapoda; family Nephropidae; genus Homarus; species Homarus gammarus. Next base: position 286,774 of record CAUDMG010003165.1, on the reverse strand, counting down.
CACCTGCCTCTCCTCCACACACCTCACCTCACCACCTGCCTCTCCTCCACACACCTCACCTCACCACCTGCCTCTCCTCCACACACCTCACCTCACCACCTGCCTCTCCTCCACACACCTCACCTCACCACCTGCCTCTCCTCCACACACCTCACCACCGGCCTCTCCTCCACACACCTCACCTCACCACCTGCCTCTCCTCCACACACCTCACCTCACCACCTGCCTCTCCTCCACACACCTCACCTCACCACCTGCCTCTCCTCCACACACCTCACCTCACCACCTGCCTCTCCTCCACACACCTCACCTCACCACCTGCCTCTCCTCCACACACCTCACCACCGGCCTCTCCTCCACACACCTCACCTCACCACCTGCCTCTCCTCCACACACCTCACCTCACCACCTGCCTCTCCTCCACACACCTCACCTCACCACCTGCCTCTCCTCCACACACCTCACCTCACCACCTGCCTCTCCTCCACACACCTCACCACCTGCCTCTCCTCCACACACCTCACCACCTGCCTCTCCTCCACACACCTCACCACCTGCCTCTCCTCCACACACCTCACCTCACCACCTGCCTCTCCTCCACCAACCTCACCTCACCTCACCACCTGCCTCTCCTCCACACACCTCACCTCACCACCTGCCTCTCCTCCACCAACCTCACCTCACCTCACCACCTGCCTCTCCTCCACACACCTCACCTCACCACCTGCCTCTCCTCCACACACACCTCACTACCTGCCTCTCCTCTACCAACCTCACCTCACCACCTGCCTCTCCTCCACACACCTCACCTCACCACCTGCCTCTCCTCTACCAACCTCACCTCACCACCTGCCTCTCCTCCACACACCTCACCACCTGCCTCTCCTCCACACACCTCACCTCACCACCTGCCTCTCCTCCACACACCTCACCACCTGCCTCTCCTCCACACACCTCACCACCTGCCTCTCCTCCACACACCTCACCACCTACCTCTCCTCCACACACCTCACCACCTGCCTCTCCTCCACACACCTCACCTCACCACCTGCCTCTCCTCAACACACCTCACCTCACCACCTGCCTCTCCTCTACCAACCTCACCTCACCACCTACCTCTCCTCCACACACCTCACCTCACCACCTGCCTCTCCTCCACCAACCTCAGCTCACCTAATCAATTTAAATTCCTTAGTTGTTGAAGCTCTGCAACAACATCAAAAGTGTATACAGGATAGAGGAGGTAAATCCTATAGTTACCCCTCGTCATAACTCTTTTCTATACATACATCAACATAAAAAACCATTCGAGGGAAGACTAAACCAAATATTAATATCACTAAACTAAGACCAATTTAAATCATACCGAAGACTCAACCAACACGAACCTTCGGAAGATAATATTACTTACTATAATGTTAAATAAGGGAATATTATGCCAGATTATGCCACATTATGAGGGGTTATGTCAATTTTAAAAACAAACAAAATTAATAAGAACCAGTTTAGTCTTCCTGCTCAAGGTGTTTCTGCTGACTTATGATGATGGGTGATTATGATGGTGATGGTGACTTATGAAGATGGATGATGATGGTGAAGGATGACAGGACTCCATCATCACCATCACCGTTATTATCATCGTCTTTTTAACCATCATTAGCGAAAATGCGTACAAAAATTACTTTAACTTTTCATTTATATCCATCATCCTCCTCCTCCCTTTCTCCTTCTACTTCTCCCCTCCTCCTCCTTTTCCTCCTCCTCCATCTCCTTCTTTCCCTCCACCACCCCTCCTCCTCTCCCTCCACCACCTCCTCCTCTCCCTCCACCACCACCACCACCCCTCCTCCTCCACTACACATCAAAGATATTAAGTGCTCATAATTAGGAATTGTATCAAGATGTTGTGAGGAAACGACAAGACACTGATGACAGACCAATCGAGCCTCAGATGGGTGTTGCGGTGATAGGACAAGACACTGGTGCCAGACCTTGGAGTGGTGGGTCAGGGGGTGGTTTGGTTTTACGTTACAAATGTCGTAGCTAACTCTCTCTCTCTCTCTCTCTCTCTCTCTCTCTCTCTCTCTCTCGTTTTATAGTATAATAACAAATATTATCGAGCACTCGGTTAACGGTGTGTCTGCTGTCGTTGTGTTATCATCAGACAGAATCTCACACACACACACACGGGCGGCGGTGAGGCACAAATTGGAGGCGTGTGTTGGGTGATGTGTGGTGAGCGTTACAACCACTAATGAGGCCGTCTGGCTATCCTCCCTCCCTCACTCACTCTCTTACTCTCTCCCTCCTACCGCCACCCTCCCTCCTTCCTTCCCAGCTCTTCCTCTTCCCCCCACTCCCACGTATTTTCCCTTCCCTCCCACATTCCTCCCTCCCCCCCACTATTCCTCTCTTCTGACACACCAGACTACTGCAACTCACACAATTGTCTCAGATCTATAAGAGGATGAAGTCTGCTCTGATCACCTGAGAGAGATTTAACACCCCAGTTTATTTCACCTGATAATTTAACCACCTTAATGCCAACCTAACTTTAACCTAACCCATCTTAACGGCAACCCAACCTAATCTAACCAAACCTAACCCAACCAAACCTAACCCCCTCCCAACCTAACCCCACCAAAACTAACCCCACCAAACCTAACCCAACCAAACCTAACCCCCTCCCAACCTAACCCCACCAAAACTAACCCCACCAAACCTAACCCAACCAAACCTAACCCAACCTAACCATACTTAACATGAAATAATCTAGGATAGGTAATTTTCATGTGATTAATTTGAGTCACCTGAGAGAGAGAGAGAGAGAGAGAGAGAGAGAGAGAGAGAGAGAGAGAGAGAGAGAGATCAGGTATGTGGAGGTTGAGGGTTCATCATCACAGTGAATACTAATGCCAAGGTAGGATAAGGAGACGAGTGCAGTGGCCGAGAGGAGACAGCGCTCACCACCTGTCCAAAAAGGGGTCTGGTTCACGCCAAGGGCACCACACCCCCCCCCCCCCCACCCACCCCCAGCCCACCCAGCTGTAAAAGGGTGCCTAATTTTACAGTTGGGGATGTAAAGGCGGTCGAGTACACTACCGGATACACTTGACGCCTCATGCACTGTTATTATTGGGGGGATAAGGAGGAAAGGGGTGAGGGGAGAAGGAAGAGAGGGTAAGGGAAAGGGATGAGGGTGATGGGAAAGGGATGAGGGTGAGAGGAAAGGGATGAGGGTGAGAGGAAAGGGGTGAGGGATGAGGATGAGGGTGGGAAAGGGATGAGGGTGAGGGGAAAGGGATGAGGGTGAGGGGAAAGGGATGAGGGTGAGGGGAAAGGGATGAGGGTGAGGGGAAAGGGATGAGGGTGAGAGGAAAGGGGTGAGGGATGAGGATGAGGGGAAAGGGATGAGGGTGAGAGGAAAGGGATGAGGGTGAGAGAAAAGGGATGAGGGTGAGAGGAAAGGGGTGAGGGATGAGGATGAGGGGAAAGGGATGAGGGTGAGAGGAAAGGGGTGAGGGATGAGGATGAGGGGAAAGGGATGAGGGTGAGGGGAAAGGGATGAGGGTGAGGGGAAAGGGATGAGGGTGAGAGGAAAGGGGTGAGGGATGAGGATGAGGGTGAGGGGAAAGGGATGAGGGTGATGGGAAAGGGATAAGGGTGAGAGGAGAAGAGAGTGAGGGTGAGAGAGGGGAGGTGGGGGTGGAGAGGGAGAGAAGGGAGACTGGTAGTAGGAGTCTTACATATATGAATTAAGATCACCCTGACCAGCTCCCTGCACTAAGGCCCGCCAGCTCTCCTGCAGCGTCACGTCGTATCTAACAACAAGTGAGATGAATTACCTCATTTTTTTTTATCCTTTTAAATATACTACAAGGAGAGGCGACACTTACACTCAGCGGCGTGCAGGGAGGAGGTGGCGCCAGGGTGTTGATGGTGACGCTGTCGGTGCCACGCTAGTACACACGACTCTACACCACACCACATGACTCTACACCACACCACATGACTCTCCACCACACCACATGACTCTACACCACACCACATGACTCTACACCACACCACATGACTCTCCACCACACCACATGACTCTACACCACACCACATGACTCTTGATCACACCACACGACTCTCTACCACACCACATGACTCTCCACCACACCACATGACTCTACACCACACCACATGACTCTCCACCACACCACATGACTCTACACCACACCACATGACTCTCCACCACACCACATGACTCTTGATCACACCACATGACTCTCCACCACACCACATGACTCTCCACCCTTCAGCAAACGACTCTCCATCTTCTGCCACGTAACCCTCCACCATGCAGCAGACGACCCCCTCACCCCACCTCAGAAGCAGCACACGACCCCCTCACCCCACCTCAGAAGAAGCACACGACCCCCTAACCCCACCTCAGAAGCAGCAGATGACCCCCTCACCCCACCTCAGAAGAAGCACACGACCCCCTCACCCCACCTCAGAAGAAGCACACGACCCCCTCACCCCACCTCAGAAGCAGCAGACGACCCCCTCACCTAAACCAACGTCTCTCTCTCTCTCTGTATCCCCCCATCTATTTATTTACCCAGCCACTTGACATGAGCCCCACACAGTGTTGCTTAAGTCAATTACACGATACTATCTCTCATCTCCTCTCACAACTTTAACACAACATTTGATACAAGAAAAACAACCCGATTCTTGAGACATCGTAGAGTGATCATTGCCTGGGTGAAATTAACTTAGTGTCCACCTTCACTGACTTGACGGCGGTTGTGTTTATCTTATGAGGGGGTTGAGGTTTTGATAAAGTAAGGATTTGTATGAGCAAATTCTGAAATATAGTTGTTAATGTTGTTTATCATTATCAGTAGTGCGATAGTAGTAGTAGCAGTAGTAGGAGTAGTAGTAATAGTCTTCGTGTAATTATTATTATTCATATCTATCTATCTATGCACCCATGTAACAATACGAGTTATTACATCAACACCAGAGAAGTCAAGTTTTTATGTGAGCTCTCAACCTTCACAACAGGTTTACAATACAAAGTATTAATGGCAGTTCTCAGAAAGTCTCAATCGCTGTAACACACAACCACTTCTACGAGGGAATGAGGGGGGGGGGGTAGGTGGGAGGGAAGGAGGAAGGGGGAGAGAAGGGAAGGGAGGGAGGGAGGGGGGACAGAAGAAGGGGAGGGAAAAAGAGAGCCCTACCATGTAACTAAATTGTACCTAAGATATTTTACCTGAGAATTAATTAACATACCTCTATAAAGTTGAGGCAGTGACAAGGTTAATTCTCTGTCTCTCTTTCTCTCTCTCAACGCCACTTACTAACCTATTTAAAGCCACACGTAATCAATATCATACAAAGTGTTTATGTCAACAAGAGACGCAATCAAGTCCCTCCTGAGAGCATGCACTAGACTGACGACAGGAGCCACAGTGTTAACAAAGTGGTGGATGTCGCGGGTTTTCTCACATGTACTGAGATCCGTTCATATCCTCACGGGAGTATGACACCCCCCTCCTTCTCCCTTAAGACGGCGTTCACTGTTCTTGACGGTTTAATGAGCGTTTTATTATTATTATTAAAATTATTATTATTATTATTATTATTATTATTATTATTATTATTATTATTATACACTGGAAGTACAGTGTGTGTACGGCGCAAGAAGGCGTGGGAGGGCGTGGACAACTCATTACGAGACAATACAGCCACCTTACATTACAGAGTGTGTCCCGGGGCAGCGTGGAGGGAATGCTGGAACTAAGCCAGGCAGTGACGCAGCTGACTCAGAGGCTCGCCACCCTGGAGGTCAATATCGAGTCGCGCCTTATGAGGCTCACAGATGCAGCCACTAAAGGGGTGAGTAACAGGTCCTTTTTCCAGGTCCTCTCTCTCCAGGTCCTATCTCCAGGTCTTTCTTAACTAACGTCTCCAGGTCGCCCCTACCCCCTTAACGAACATCTTCAGGTCCTATCACCAGGTCTTTCTTAACTAACGCCTCCAGGTCCACCTTAACGAACATCTTCAGGTCCTATCACCAGGTCTTTCTTAACTAACCAGGTCCCACCCCCCTCTTAACTAGCGTCTTCAAGTCATATTAGTAATAGGATCTATTAGTTTTAAGTAAAGTTACAGAAGTTTTAAGTAAAATACATAAAGTTTTAAGTAAAATACAGAAAGTTTTAAGTAAGATCCACCATTACAGGAGATGCTCATAGACACACTGTCCTCCCGCCTCAACAAAGTGGACACCCTGGTGGAGAAAGTGGACGCTCTCGACTCCCGCCTCACCCTCGAGTCCTCCTCCCTACGCTCCACCATCAGTATCACCAACAGGGATCTTCAGGTATATTAATTAGGCTCCTATAGATATAACTAGGGTCCTACAGGTATAACTAGGGTCCTACAGGTATAACTAGGGTCCTACAGGTATAACTAGAGTCCTACAGGTATAACTAGGATCCTACATGTATAAATAGGGTCCTACAGGTATAACTAGGATCCTACAGGTATAAATAGGGTCCTACAGGTATAACTAGGGTCCTACAGGTATAAAAAGGGTCCTACAGGTATAACTAGGGTCCTACAGGTATAACTAGGGTCCTACAGGTATAACTAGAGTCCTACAGGTATAACTAGGATCCTACATGTATAAATAGGGTCCTACAGGTATAACTAGAGTCCTACAGGTATAACTAGGATCCTACATGTATAAATAGGGTCCTACAGGTATAAATAGGGTCCTACAGGTATAAAAAGGGTCCTACAGGTATAAATAGGGTCCTACAGGTATAAAAAGGGTCTTACAGGTATAACTAGGGTCCAACAGGTATATTAATTATGATCCTGCAGATATAATTATGGTCATACAGGTATATTAATTAGGGTCCTATGGGTATATTAATTAGGGTTCTACACGTATATTAATTAGGTTCCTACATGTATATTAATTAGGGTCCTACAGGTATATTAATTAGGGTTCTACAGGTATATTAATTAGGGTTCTACACGTATATTAATTAGGGTTCTACACGCATATTAATTAGGGTCCTACAGGTATATTAAATAGGGTCTCACAGGTATATTAATTAGGGTCCTACAGATATATTAATTAGATTCCTACATGTATATTAATTAAGGTCCTACAGGTATATTAATTAGGGTCCTACAGGTATAATTAGGGTCCTACAGGTATAACTAGGGTCCTACAGGTATAATTAGGGTCCTACAGGTATATTAATTAGGGTCCTACAGGTATAATTAGGGTCCTACAGGTATATTAATTAGGGTCCTACAGGTATAACTAGGGTCCAACAGGTGTATTAATTAGGGTTCTACAGGTATATTAATTAGGGTCAGTTGTTTAATCTACAGGTTTTATCTTCTCTACTAACCACCACCACAGGGGATGGCCACACACCTGGAGCGCCTCGACTCCCGGGTAGACGGTGGAGGCGGGTCAAGACACGACACGAGGTCAAGTTGGAGTGACAGCCAGGTCTCCGACATCAACCTCCTGTCTACCACGGTACCTCTCTACCTCTACCTCTCTGTCTCTTTGCTTCTACCTCTCTATCTCGCTACCTCTACCTCTCTGTCTCTTTTGCCTCTACCTCTCTATCTCGCTACCTCTCTGTCTCTTTTGCGTCTACCTCTCTATTTTTCTCTCACCTTTCTACCTGTCTGCACCACCTGGTAAGTACCTGTCACCTGGTCATTACCTATTACTTGTACTGTCTCTTTACTGTAACTGTATTAGTATTCATGTACTGTACCTGTAACGATGTGTTCAGTGTACAGTTGTGGACAATATTCCCTGGACACTAGTGGCACCGTCTGGCACCATGTACTTGAGGGCCATGGAGGTGAGGGAGGTCAGGGAGGTCAGGGAGGTCAGGGAAGTGAGGGAGGTGAGGATGGTGAGGGAAGTCAGGGAGGTGAGGTAAGTCGGGGTGAGGGTGATGAGGGAAGTGAGGGAGGTGAGGGAGGTGAGGAAAGTCAGGGAGATGAGGGAAGTGAGGGAGGTGAGGAAAGTGAGGGATTTTATAGCATATTTTCCTCTATCTTTCGCGTTAGTGAGGTATTAACTAATGTTATTATTTTGATATAATTTACTATAATAAACAGAATTCATCTCCTAACCTAACCTAATGTAACCTAACCCAACCAAACCTAAGCCAAACCTAAACCAAACCTAAGCCAAACCTAAAACCAAACCTAAACCAAACCTAAACCAAACCTAAACCAAACCTAAACCAAACCTAAAACCAAACCTAAACCAAACCTAAAACCAAACCTAAAACCAAACCTAAACCAAACCTAAACCAAACTTAAACCAAACCTAAAACCCAACCTAAACCAAACCTAAACCAAACCTAAAACCAAACCTAAACCAAACTTAAACCAAACCTAAAACCCAACCTAAACCAAACCTAAACCAAACCTAAACCAAACCGATAAAATAAACCAAAGTGCTCAGGGAATTATGACCACCACAGTACAACACGAGAGAAAAACATTAATTTACGTCGTGTTTGTTTAATACCGTGACCTCTCACTGTTTACACACAATACTGTCCACTGAAAGCAGACATCTCACGTGTGTAAACAATGGTAAACAAGCTTCCATGTGTTTACAGTACAAAAGTGATGTACTACTCTCTCTCTCTCTCTCTCTCTCTCTCTCTCTCTCTCTCTACGCTTGTTTTATCTGTACGAGAGAGAAAAAACAGACAGACAAAGAGAGATAGGACAGAAATAGACAGACATGGACAGAGACAGACACAGAGGAATATGACAGACAGAAGGTGAAACAAACAAAGACAGAGAGAGAGAGAGAGAGAGAGAGAGAGAGAGAGAGAGAGAGAGAGAGAGAGAGAGACACACCTACATACAGACAGAAAGACACACACACACACACACACACACACACACACACACAGAGCGAGATAATAAGACATGGTGAGAGATAATAAGACATGGTGAGAGATAATAAGACATGGTGAGAGATAGTGAGACATGGTGAGAGATAGTGAGACATGGTGAGAGATAGTGAGACATGGTGAGAGATAGTGAGACATGGTGAGAGATAATAAGACATGGTGAGAGATAATAAGACATGGTGAGAGATAATAAGACATGGTGAGAGATAATAAGACATGGTGAGAGATAATAAGACATGGTGAGAGATAGTGAGACGTACTGAGTGAGACAGTGAGAGACAGTTTGTTCTCTTCACCGATAATTGAAACACGAAAGCAAAAACTTATTTCTCAATAATAGAGAAAAAATATCACCTGTACACCTCTCTACCTCCTACCCCTCCTAACCCCGTCCTACTACCCCCCATCCTCCTCCTAAACCCTCCCTATCCACCTCCTCCCCTCCTAACCCCTTCCTACTACCCCCATCCTCCTCCTAAACCCTCCCTATCCACCTCCTACCCCTCCTAACCCCTTCCTACTACCCCCATTCTCCTCCTAAACCCTCCCTATCCACCTCCTCCCCTCCAAACCTCTTCCCCCTAACCCCACCTCCTCTCCTCCCCCTTAAATCCTTCCTCTCCCCTCCTACCCCTTCCCCTACCCCCCTATTATCAGCTCCACCACCCCCCCATCTACCCCCCCCCCCTTATTTAACTCTCACGGGGTACAACATGCAATCTCCACACTGTCTCTCGGTTACTTTCACCTGGACATACGAGAGACACTAAGCGAGATATCTCTTTTATTATCTCCAAGTTGTGTAGTGGTGCTCTCTCTCTCTCTCTCTCTCTCTCTCTCTCTCTCTATCTGAATTACTGTCACTGCCTGTCTTTCTATCTTTCTGTCCACCAGCCTTTCTGTCTGTCTGTCTTGTGGTCGTTAAAAAAAAAATTAATAAAGTATTAAACCAAAAAATGAACCATCGCTTTTTTTTTTACCAATCTCTCATTCATTCTCTCTCTCTCTCCCACACACACACTTCGCGCGGCGGTGTGTGTGTGTGTGTGTGTACAGATTTCTCGGAAGGTCAATGAGTATGTGGAACGCACTCTACCTCACTTACTGGACCAAGCCCTCAACACACTCCACGACACACTCTACAAGAAGATTAGTAAGGTGAGTGTATGTGTGTGTGTGTGTGTGTGTGTGTGTGTGTGTGTGTGTGTGTGTGTGTGTGTGTGTGTTGTTTAAAGACCTCCTTACTAATAATACCTCTCTCATCTTCCTGGTGGGGTAGAGTGTGGGGGAGCTTCAAGAGGAGGTGAGAGAGACGAGAGAGGAACTAGAGGACCTGGGTACACAGACGCTGACGGCGGCGGCGCAGGCGAGGCAAGATATACAACGAGACGGTAAGACGACCCACGACGCCGTCACTGACATCAAGAACAAGATTCAGTCCGTACATCAAGACCTGTCCTACAAGATCACCACGTACGTCTCTCTCTCTCTCTCTCTCTCTCTCTCTCTCTCAGTGTACAAATATTAAGTCATATCATATTGCACAAAGCACAAAGTACATAGGATTAAAATACAGTACGACAATTTTAAGTACAGTCATCTACAAAAATCCGGTAACCGTCTGTCCACTCTGTAGCCATACGAGGTTTTAAACTACACGAACCTTGATATTGTCTATGGTGAGCAGGTCGATACCGGACTTTTGTGGCCGTTACCGGACTTTCGTGGCCGCTACCGGACTTTTGTGGCCGTTACCGGACTTTTCTAGTCGTCTGTAAGTAAACATTCGTACTAACTTTCCTTCACCGTAACACCTGTACTGTACACTCACACCCTAACACCTGTACACCCTAACACCTGTACACCCTAACACCTGTACACCTAACACCTGTACACCCTAACACCTGTACACTCTAACACCTGTACACCTAACACCTGTACACCCTAACACCTGTACACCCTAACACCTGTACACCCTAACACCTGTACACTCTAATGCCTGTACACTCTAACACCTGTACACCCTAACACCTGTACACCCTAACACCTGTACACCCTAACACCTGTACACCATAACACCTGTACACCCTAACACCAATACACACCTAACACCGGTACACCATAATACCTGTACACCTCGTAAAACATAAGAGGTTCTTTGTATCCCCCAGAACGACGCCGTCACTAAGCAACCTTCGACCAGTCCTGCAGCAGATGAATCACACAGTTGTTCAGAGCATCGCCCAAGCCGCTGCAGGTCTTAATGTTACCCTACTGGAGGAGGTCGCCCGGAGGAGAGGTGAGAGAGGATATTTCACCTGAAGATTAGCTACTCTTCATAAAACCTAACCTAACCTGACCTGACTTGACCTAACCTGACTTAACCTAGCCTAAAATAACCTAACCTGATCTAACCTAACCTGATCTAACCTAACCTGACCTAGACGAACTTAACCTAATCTAACCTAACCTAGCCTAACCTAGCCTAACCTTGCCTAACCTAATCTAACCACACACCTCGAGTTCAACCTTCATTTAACACCTTGAGTACGACGATTTAAAACCAAGTGTACAATAACTTAAATCCTACAGTACGATAACTTAACCCATTGAGTACGATGATTTAACCCCTTGATTACAATGACTTAACCCCTTGATTACAATGACTTAACCCCTTGATTACGATGACTTAACCCCTTGATTACGATGACTTAACCCCTTGATTACAATGACTTAACCCCTTGATTACGATGACTTAACCCCTTGATTACGATGACTTAACCCCTTGATTACGATGACTTAACCCCTTGATTACAATGACTTAACCCCTTGATTACCATGACTTAACCCCTTGATTACAATGACTTAACCCCTTGATTACGATGACTTAACCCCTTGATTACGATGACTTAACCCCTTGATTACAATGACTTAACCCCTTGATTACGATGATTTAACTCTCTCCTATCTAAAGATCTACGTCTGCTATCAGGTTGTCTTGCAATGTGTTACTTAATCTTTGTAATGTCGTGTCTTGCCAACTTGTACAATCACACTATGGCCTTGGGAGAGAGAGAGAGAGAGACAGACAGACAGAAACAGACAGAGAATACATAAAAACATAAAAAAAAAGACAAAATAGAGAGAAAAGAGATTGAATGATAGAGAGAAAAGACAAAAGAAAGGAAGAGAAAGAAAAAAGAAAGGGAGAGAGAGGAACTAAATTGGAAAGCCCCACGACTCATTCGGTCAAGTCTCTCTCTCTCTCTCTCTCTCTCTCTCTCTCTCTCTCTCTCACACACACACACTGACTCCCGTGTTTACCTGCAGGCTGGGGTGGTGGTGGTGGAGGAGAAAGGTACAGACAGACACACAGCCAAGCCCTACAGTGCCCTGACCCCACCACGGTCGCCGCTCTCCTGGAGGTTAGTATCTATGTACTTGATTCTCCCTCTGTCCTTGTTCGCTGTGTCCTTGATTCTCCCTTAGTTGCCATGTACTTGTTCCTTTCTCTGTCCTTGATTCTCCCTTAGTTGCCATGTACTTGTTCCTTTCTTTGTCCTTGTCCGTCGTGTCCTTGATTCTCCCCTATTTATCATGTACGTGATCTAGTCTTCTCTATAACGTAAATCCATATTAGCCCCTGGACAGGTGTTAGTACAACATCTGTGTTAACTACAGGTGTTAGTCCAGTACTTGTGTTGATTACAGGTGTTAGTCCAGTACCTGTGTTGATTACAGGTGTTAGTCCAGTACCTGTGTTGATTACAGGTGTTAGTCCAGTACCTGTGTTGATTACAGGTGTTAGTCCAGTACTGTGTTGATTACAGGTGTTAGTCCAATACATGTGTTAATAACAGGTGTTAGGCCAATACCTGTGTTAATAACAGGTGTTAGTCCAGTACCTGTGTTAATTACAGGTGTTAGTCCAGTACCTGCGTTAATTACAGGTGTTAGTCCAGTCCCTGCGTTAATTACAGGTGTTAGTCCAGTACCTGCGTTAATTACAGGTGTTAGTCCAGTCCCTGCGTTAATTACAGTCTTTATAAAAAATATAAAATAGTGTGTTGTCTCTTCCTCCCACAGGTGAAATATCTACTACAGTCGCTGCTGAAGAAGAGTGAAGACCTCCGCCGTGGACTGACGAAGCAAACGAGTGAGGGCGTCGACCTCCTGAAGCTGCTGCACCAAAGGTTCTCAGTCCTGCTGCGTCGGATGAACACAGAACCAGACCACGGTACGTCGTCTGGGGGCTTGGTGTCTGTTATCCCGGTCTTGGTGTACCGGGAACCTTATCACCAGCCCCCCGCCCCCCCCTCATTCACAAGAGATTTTTTTCACTTGAAGATTAACCACTCTAATACTATCCGGTGTGGTTAGATTAGCGTTGGGTTGGGTTGGGTTGGGTTGGGAAAGTTCGGGTTAGGTTGGGTTAGGGGTAGATTGAGGATGGGTTGGTTTAAGGTTGGATTGGGTTGGAATAGGTTAGGTTAGCATTAAGGATGTGTTTAATGACCAGGTGAAATAAGCTACTTGGGGGAGGGGGTAGGGAGGGTGGTGGTGGTAGGGAGGGGGGTGTGTGGTAGGGAGGGGGGTAGGGAGGGGGGTGTGTGGTAGGGAGGGGGGTGGTGGTAGGGAGGGGGGGTGGTAGGGAGGGGGAGAGGCAAATAATTAGGTGATCTCAAAAAATCCAATTTATCTTACCTGACTAAATTGACATACAATCACACCTTTAACCTTCTGAGAGCTACGAACATGTCCTTTATACCTCCATGGCTACGAACGACCCTTAAGTATTCTTATTCTGGTTAAGTTTTATTGAGCTGAGGGGAACTATTAGCAAACAGAGACACAAACACAACACTAGTGGTCAACCGTACACAAAGTCCCCCCCCCCCCATCCCCACCCCTTACCCCCTTATAGCCTCTGGTCCTCTCTGCAGGTCAGATACTGGTGACGGAGATGCAAGACCTGGGCAGCTTGGTTGAGAACTCCTACACCGCCGTCTTGGTCGCCCAGAACGCCTTCATCGACTCGTGTAAAAGGATACAGAACGAGGAACCAAGCCTGGAGCTGAAGATCACGGAGATACTCGACAAGCTGGTCACCAACATTGACCTGGGGTAAGTTAATGACCTCATCTGATCCGATCTTCATCATTCCACTCAGCTGAACCTCATTTCCCTAACCTGGGGTGAGTTAATGACCTGACCTGATTTGACCTCTATCATTCCACTGAGCCGACCTACATCATTTCACTCAGCTGGGTTGAGTTGCTGACCTGACCTTTATCAATCCAGTGTGCTAAAACTGTCTGTCTGTGTCTCTAATGTCACCTCTCTGTCTCTCTGACGTCATCCCTGTTCCACTGACGTGATCTCTTTCTCTACCAACAGACATCAGTTGAATCGGCAGCAGTTAAGTGAGCTGAGGGAGGTGGTGGAGAGACTGGGAGATAACAGCAGCCCCCTCACCGTCACCCCCCTGGCAGGTGTACAGGTGAGCACCCTGGTAGTTTCCAGTCCTAGTAAGTCCCCAGCTATATACAGTCCTTGTCCAAATAGTTCACAATTATAATGTTTTGGTTAGGTTAGGGGTTAGGTCGTTTCCTCCATTCTTATGTTCTTAAGTTAGGATAGGTTAGGTATCGTCAATTACAGTCATTATTGTAGGTTCAGATGGCGAGTGTGAGCATCACCAGTCCTGGTAGTGCGGGGAGGAGCTGTAGGTGTGAGCTGTGTTGACGATGGTTTACTTACTGTCACGTTCTCTTAGGTTGAGGAGGTGAACAGTGAGGTGAGGAGCGACCAGCAGTTTACAGTCGAGTCCAACACTAAGCTGGGCGAGGTGAAGGACGTCATCCTTCATGCCCTGGAGGCGGCCAACTGGACGGTGGTGAGGCTAGAGGGAGTGGAGGCGAGGATGGACAGTGTCTCCAGTGAACTCGTCAGTACAGATTGGACCAACCTACGACAGAAGGAGCCAGCAGACCAGCTTGTGACGGCGGCCAAGGACCTCAAGGGTTACGCCCAGGAACAGATCATCCAGTCCTTGAACCTACACGAGGCCCTTCTGACCCTCCTGGATCACAGAGTCATCAACGGCTCCGTCAAACTTCGTCACGATAAAGGCGTCAAGTCCGCCGTACCTCTTAACTTGATGAATGACGGTGGCATATCACTGACGCTGCCTCCCTCCTGCACGGCGGCACTCCTGCAGCAGGTGTGGAGCACGCCAGACCTCCAGGCAACTCCTCAGACAACAGCTCTACCCGTGACTGAAGTCACCGACCCTGACGACTACGTCCCTGCCTGGTACACCGATCCCGATTTTCTGTCAGGAAACTACGGCACACCGGACCGAGGGTTTCCCGTGTTCCAGGAGGAGGAGTGGGTGGACATGGAGGAGGACTACGCCAGAGATGACTACCACCCCCCACAGTCCTCCTCATCCTCCTCATCCTCCTCTTCCTCATCCTCCTCCACCTCCTCCTCCTCCCCGCCCACCACCTCCACAGCGCCACCCAAACCTGCCGCCCCAGCAGGAGTGAACAGATTCTTCGGGGTGAAAGAAGTCCCCAACACCTCACCTCCACTGTCCAGACAGACGAGGAGGACGGAAGACTTTCCATAAAAGTGACCTGATCTGTATAGGACAATATCTTCCTAAGAGACGATCTAGTGTACCATAGTATTAACGTAAGCTTTAGATTGACCCACTAACAAGGTAGAGATATACTGGCTACTAAAACGACACATTATGAGCCTCAGTGAGTTTAATATAAGTTCTAAAGTTCTTAAGACATATTAAAGTTAGCCAGAAGGTGATCTATAAATTATCATACTCACGAACGCGTCAATAACCTCACTAATACAAGAGTTAACACGGAATCTGTTGAAATAAAGAATACATCATTTAATATAAACACCATTCTAAAGCTAATAAATAAATATCTTTGTTAACTAAAAATGACTGTGTTATTATACCCTGGAACACACATTTGACACCTTCACACACAAGACGATAAACGCCTGCCTGACCTTCGTGACGTCACCGTTTATTTTGAGCGATGCATTGTGGGTAGGATGATGAAATACCTGTAAAGATGGTTGATGATTGAATGATGAAACGAATTCCTATATCCCAGACACTAGGAACTAACACTCAGACAGTAACGATAATTTCCTCTGTCCATACAATCACCTTACGTAACGCGTCTCTAAGTTTGTTTACAAGCGTGACGTCACTCAGATAGGCCAAAGGTAACTGATGTACGATAATTATTAATATATCTTCATGTTTAAATTACTTCCTGGCGCTGTGGGGAGTCATTTAGAATAATGTGAAGAGTCTGACCTAATGATTAAACACCCTAATGCTAACCTAACCTAATGCTAACATAACCAATCTCAACCTAATGCTAACCTAGCCTAATCTAACCTTGCCAAAACAATACGTAAAATGAAAACACAAAAATATCTTAGAGAAAAATTATCTAATACATAAAATACCCCCCATGAACACACGTACACACGCACGCACACACACACACACACACACACACACACACACACACATTCCCCGAAGCTACTTGTTAAAAAAAAAAATCATGACTGGATTCCTGACTCACCCAGAAATGAACCAAGCTTGACCCCTTACCTGTTTTCCTCTCCTCCTCCTCCTTCTCCTCCTATTACTTCCTCTCCCTTCGTTTTCCTCCAGCCTCTTCTTTTCTCTTCCTCATATTCTATTATCTTCTTCCTCCTCCTTCAAGGTCCTGACTCAACCAACACTAACGTGAACCCTTCTCTGCCCCTTCCTCCTCCTGCTCCTCCTCATCAACCTCCTCTCTAACCTCCGTGAGTTGCAGGTACGAGTCCGGTCATCTGCCCGTTAACAAAACTGTAAAACTTCACTATGATCATAAGCTTTCACACACACACAGCCCTGTACAGCCCTGTAAATGTATTGAACGCATATCATTAAGTTTAAATCACATGTAAGTTTGCATATTTTCAGCCACCGGCTGCAGCTCTATTAATAAACCGTTTATTATTATTATTATTATTATACACACACACACACACACACACACACACACACACACACACACACACACACACACACATACCTTTACAAATTCTCAGTCAGCAGTGACCCCACGACTTTTCTGAATCTCTCTCTCTCTCTCTCTCTCTCTCTCTCTTGTGTGTATGTGGTTCAGATTGTCCACGCTAGTTTACTGGACACCGCCTTGCATCCTGTGCAAGGCGAGGCGCTAAAGCGTTTACAGCAGCGGAGGTCATGCTTGCCTTCTTGACTCAAGCATTAAGGACGCAAGTGCCTGATGGGCCATGGGTTATGTCGGCAAATTACCTATAGTGACAGGAGGACGAGTGTGTGGAGGGAGAATTACCGATACAATGCATCTGTTTATGGCAAAGCGTGGCAGGTCCCTATGTAAAGTACCCGGTCTGTCTCTAGGAGGAGGGATATTTGGTCAGGGAGGAACGAGGTGCTGGTGACGGCGGGGACCTGTAGGAGGAGGTCTTGGTTTATGTGTGTGTGTGTGTGTGTGTGTGTGTGTGTGTGTGTGTGTGCGTGTGAGTGTGTGTGTGTGAGCGTTAACCTCAGACGATTATATTCAGCACAGAGGAGTTGAAGATCTGTCATGTGTGTCGAAGCATCACTGACCTGCCTGACAATTCGTACCTTTTACCCGTAATGACTAAAACCAGGTCATGTGTATGTATGTGTGTGTGTGTGTGTGTGAGAGATTAATACTAACCATCACCACGACCTCATCTGCAAATTTGGTAAGAAACTTCTACACCATCCTCGACACCGGCTCCTACTACCACCTGAGATCCCTAGCCCGAGAATTGCTGTTCGACACCACAACCGCATCCAGCCCATACGTGCACGAACTGATCTCTATAAGAACAGCCCAGTCCCAACCATTGTAAAAATTATCAATAACTTGTAATAGACCAGTGTATTCACTCCCAGTAAATACTACTTCTTGCACTGTCACTATGTTGAAATGCACTGTAGTTTGAGCTTTTCCCCATCTAGTTATTATATATCTTATTTGTGTCACTTATGTTACTTGTATATTATTTATAATTCGAAACCCATTCCCCAAATATGTAACTGTATATTTTCAGCCTTCTGGCTGCCAAGCTCCTTCAATAAACCGTTAATTATTATTATTATTATTACACACACTCACACACACACACACACACACACACACACACACACACACACACACACCACTTATCGCATATCCAAGAGGACTTCTTAGGTAAAATCTGGACCAATGAGACATCAAGAAGCCAAAAATGACGTAACAGCTTAAATTCACTCCAAATCTAACCAACAGAACCAATAAATAAGCACCAAAATAACCGAGCTGTCAACTCATCACCCCAAAAAAATAATAATAGCCAAATTACTAACACACACGTAATTCTGGACACAAGGCTAAAAATAACCAATAAAAAATCAACGTTGAATAAAGAAAATCGCCGAGAAACTGTGATTGGCTAACACAGTAGGAGGAAGAAACGCCCCCTGGTGGACCTCGTGCTGTCTCCTGTATATATATTGGAGAGAAGAGACCTTGAAGAGGCAGACTCGCGACGGACCTGGGAAGAACAAGATGAGGTAAGTCTCCACGTTATACCTAAATGTATTGTCTCTATACCAGGTACCTACAGTGTCTCCACAATACACCAGGTACCTACAGTGTCTCCACAATACACCGCACTGTAGGATACCTGAACGTAAGCAGCATATGAACCCACTGACCGTCACCACACACAAACACACACACGTTCAGATTGTATATATCCCACTGTATTTGATGTATCCCCCCCCCACACACACTCAAAAAATACACGATACTCTGTACTTGTATGATGATGGACAGTATTCCCTGGACATTAGTGGCACTGTCTGGCACTGTCAACTTAAGGGCCATGAAGGCGAAGGACGGATATGATATTATAGCATTTATTTGACCGAGCTTTTGTTTCAGGGTAGGTTAGTTCAAATCTCGTCAACATAGATGAGGTCAGGATCGGTTACGGTAGTTCAGGTTAGCTTACTTGGAATGAATGATTACATAGACTGACTGTAACACCCTGTGTACATGAAGACACTGTAACATTTGGTACATACACTCACTGTAACATACTTATTACATAGAATAATTGTAAATAAACATACAGTACATACATTAATATATTCTCTAACATCTAACACACACACACACACACACACACACACACACACACACACAATACGTATTACAGTTCACTTGATACATACAATACAGCCCGAGCATCAAGTAACGGGATGTTTATCTGAGTAAGAATGTTTTTTTTATTAATATTATTTTTAGAAAACCAAGGACTACCATCTGGCCTATTATCTGTGGAAATACCTGAGTTTTCCATGACCAGCTTGGTGTTGTTGTGGTGGTGGTGTTGTTATTCTTGTTGTTAGTGTATTCATTATGTTTTTGAATGACTGTTTTAGTATTCATGGTACACTATACAGAGAGAGAGTAGTAGTAGTAGTAGTAGTAGTAGTAGTAGTAGTAGTAATAGTAGAAGTAGTAGTTGCCGTGATGTGTATGAATATGTACAGGTACAGGACTACAGGTATATCCTCTCACCTGGCGAGTTAAGAAAAGGATTCACCACCACTACCAACATAACCTTGACGCTTCCAACTACGTCTTTAGTCCCCCAATTGTGTCCCGGCCTCACTGCGCTTGATTATAGAAGAATGTATCTAATAATAGGGATCATCTGATTGTCTAGAGGTCATCGCAAAGACACCTGATTGTCTAGAAGTGATCATCAACACATCTGATTTTCTAGTGATGACTTACTAGAGGTTATCACAAAGACACCTGACTGTCTATAGGTTATCACAAACATATCTGACTTTCTAGGGATCATCACAAGGACACCTGACTTTCTAGGGGCCATCACAAGGACACCTGACTGTCTATAGGTTATCACAAACATATCTGACTTTCTAGGGATCATCACAAGGACACCTGACTTTCTAGGGGTCATCACAAGGACACCTGACTTTCTAGGGGTCATCACAAGGACACCTGACTTTCTAGGGGCCATCACAAGGACACCTGACTTTCTAGGGGTCATCACAAGGACACCTGACTTTCTAGGGGTCATCACAAGGACACCTGACTTTCTAGGGGTCATCACAAGGACACCTGACTTTCTAGGGGTCATCACAAAGACATCTAACTTTCTGGAGGTTATCATAAATACATCTGACTGTCTATAGGTTATCATAAATGAATCTAACTTTATGAACTCAACCTCTACACACCTGTTTGGCAACTCACGACGCCTCGCACAAGAAGTGGTTAGGTTAGGTTAGGTTAGGTTATATCTGCTTGAAGTTGCAGCAAGTTAGGCAAGTTTTGGATAGTTATCATTTATGCAGTAAATTATTTAATCCTTCATGTTTTACATAGTTAAGTTTTTATGGGATAGGTAAAGTTAGGTTTAAATAAGGTTAAAGGTGGGTTAGGTTAAGTTAGATTAGGGGTAGTATAGGTTAGGGATAGTTTAGGTTAAGTTAAGTTAGGAGTAGTATAGGTTAAGTAAGAATACGTTACGTTAAGGTTACGTTAGATCGGATTAAGTTAGGTTAGATTTTTATCCCAGCCTTTATCCATAACAACTGGTGTACCCTAAGGCGGTATATTGGCGTCCCTTCTGTTTACACCAAGTAACATAACACGACTACTGTATATAACCTTTGTCTCCTCCCCATCCCTGTGATACTGTACACACTCGCCTCGTACACGCCGACACACATAATTCTAACAAAGTATTTTTTGGGGAGGAGGAGGGGGGGGGGGGGTGACAATTGCTATTTGATCTTTATTTACCTGCAAACGCAGTTCTTTTGACAACCCCCTAGTTTATTCACTTGAAGATTATCCACTCCAGCTTATTTCACCGAATGATTAACCACCCTAAGGCAAACTTAACCTAATCTAACCACCCTAAGGCAAACTTAACCTAATCTAACCGCGCTAACTTAACCTAACTTAAAGTGTTGAGTGAGGTAGGCGTTAATTGAGGTAAAGTGATAAGTGAGGTGAAAGTGGAAAGCAAAGTCAGGTCAATATTACTTTCTATTTTACGACAAGTAACGGTGACCTTTGACCTGACCTCAAACTTCAACAACAGTAACCTGTGATCTGACCTCAAATTTCAATAACAGTGATGGTGACCTGTGACCTGATGAAACACCCTAATGCTAACCTTACCTAATCTAACTATGGTAACGTAACCTAACCTAACCTCATCTTCTGGTTCACACTGACTAGTTTGACCACTTTATTGAGGTTTAAACCCTTGAGTACGATGATTCAACTATCTAAGTACTGAATCATTGTACATCGTTCTCGTTTGCATCTTGGTACTTGAAACATAAATATACTGTAAAGTACTCAGTATAGGATATGTAAACAGGGAAACCAATTAACAGATGAACAACGATGCCATTGTGGAATCCGACTGCGAGAGAGATTTAGGAGTAATGATAAGTAGGAATCTTAAGCCAAGTAAACAATGTGTTTTTGCTCGTAACAAGGCTAATAAAGTACTTGGGTTCATACAAAAGAGTGTTAGTTAAAAGACTAGCGAGGTCATCTTAAAATTATATCTAGCTCTTGTGAGACCTCACCTGGATTACGCAGTTCAGTTCTGGTCACCGTATTACAGAATGGATATAGAATCATTGGAAAGAATCCAGAGGAGAATGACAAGACTAATCCCGGGCATTAGGAACCTTGAGTACAGAGACAGGTTAAAGCATCTTAATTTGCACTCCCTCGAGAGACGTAGAGTGAGGGGCGACATGATAGAGGTGTATAAATGGAAGTCAGGGTTAAACAAAGGGGACATTACGAAGGTACTCAAGCTATCCAACCAGGAGCAAACTCGTAACAATGGTTTTAAATTAGACAAATTTAGATTTAGGTGTGAAATAGGTAAACACTGGTTTGGAAACAGAGTAGTGGATGAATGGAACAAGTTACCAAATATCATCATTAACTCGAATACGCTGGATCGCTTCAAACATAGGTTGGATGCTTATATGAGCAATAGGGGTTGGATATAAACGGGACTGCCCAGTATGGGTCAATAGGCCCACTGCAGTTTCCTCCATTCTTTTGTTCTTATGTATCGAACTGAACGAATTAATATCGTATTCCATGGGTTAATATCGTACTCAATGGGTTAAAATCGTACTCAAAGGGTCAACATCGTACTCAAAGGGTTAAACATAGTACTCAAGGGGTTAATATCGTACTAAAGACGTGAGCATCGTATTCAAAGGGTTAAACATCGTAGTCAGGGGGTAGATAGATGTGCATGTTAAAGGGCGACCACCGTGTAAAGGGCCACTTGTTTCCAGAAGTAACACCTTGAGTCGAGGACGAGGTGAAGAAGACTGTGTAGGTGAGCGGAGATACAGGTGGGGTTAAGTGGTACAGGCAAGGTGGTATTAGGTGACGACAGGTTAATGAAGTCAGGTGATACAGGTAGACCCAGAACCTAACCTAACCTTGGGACGGACCTGAACATACTAACCATTACTGCTGTCTGCTGCAAAAAATGTACCAGTCATGCCATTAGAGGGAGGGGGGAGGGAGAGAAGAGAGATAGAAGAAGGAGGAATGGAGGAAGGATGGAACGATCAGAGGGAGGGAACGAAGGAAGAGAGGAAGGAAAGGAACAATGGAAAGATGGGAATGTGAGAGGGAGGGAAGAGGGAGGGTAGGAGAGGGGGGGAGGGAAGAGGGAGGGTAGGAGAGGGGGGAGGGAAGAGGGAGGGTAGGAGAGGGGGGGAGGGAAGAGGGAGGGTAGGAGAGGGGGGAGGGAAGAGGGAGGGTAGGAGAGGGGGGGGAGGGAAGAGGGAGGGTAGGAGAGGGGGGGGGAGGGAAGAGGGAGGACAGATAGACAAGGATCAGGTTTGGGAGAGGGAGAAAGTTATGGTATCTCACGTGACCTGACCTGACCTAAAATAAGCAAGTCATATCTGAAGCTGACCTGACCTAGTGGCATAATAAACACTACCTTGCCTGAATAAAATATTACAAGACGCATAAGAGGGGTCAAGTGAATGTAGTCTCTCTCTCTCTCTCTCTCTCTCTCTCTCTCTCTCTCTCTCTCTCTCTTTATTTGTATGTGTGTGTGGTGTCGGGGGGCAGGGACATGCCGATCCTTGACTTCTGACCTCCCGAGTGCCGGTCATCACCTCCACCAAGGATGAACTTTGGGCAGAGGGCTAATCTTCAGTTGAGTTCAATACCTGATTACTTCAACTTTTAAAATCTCTTCCCAAGACTACTTTCACTTCCACACCTTATTACTTATTTTTCTTATTTTGTACACATTTTTTACCACTTGATGATGACATAAGGTAGCGTTAAATAAGGTTAGGTTAGATTAGGATAGGTTAGGTTAGCGTTATGGTGATTAATCTCCAGGTAAAATAAACCGGGGTGTCTAATCTTCAGGTAATTCGAGGAACTTCAAAACCTTAAGACATCAATTAACTACAGCGAAGGAAATTCCCGAGTTAGGACGGTACCTTAGTGAGTCAGAGACCTTACCTAACACCCACACCTTAGCCCAGGGAGTCAAGGCCAAGGTGAGGGAGGGAGTGCTGTGCCTCGAGTGATGTGAACCCCGCCACAATTACCACCATCTCGTCATCACTGTCATCACCACCACCACTACCATCACCGTGATCAGGTGGTAGCAGTGGTTAGGTGGTAGCAGTGATCAGGTGGTAGCAGTGATCAGGTGGTGGCAGTGGTCAGGTGGTGGCAGTGGTCAGGTGGTGGCAGTGGTCAGGTGGTGGCAGTGATCAGGTGGTAGCAGTGGTCAGGTGGTGGCAGTGGTCAGGTGGTGGCAGTGGTCAAGTGGTGGCAGTGATCAGGTGGTGGCAGTGGTCAGGTGGTGGCAGTGATCAGGTGGTAGCAGTGATCAGGTGGTGGCAGTGATCAGGTGGTAGCAGTGGTCAGGTGGTGGCAGTGGTCAGGTGGTGGCAGCGGTCAGGTGGTGGCAGTGATCAGGTGGTAGCAGTGGTTAGGTGGTGGCAGTGGTCAGAACAACCAATATTGACCCAGTTGTACAGGTGACTCAGCACACCTGACACTGGACTAAACAACGGGTTTACAACAAGCACGTGTCGGTCTACCACTGATTGGTATTCACAGTCCACACTGCACTTTGTATCCCCTTTCGAATTGTCTCTTTCGTTTCAGTCGTGAGTAGATATAATCAATCCTTACACTGGTTTATTGGTGAGGGGAAGGTTGTCCACTGGCAGCCCTAAGGAGCCTCACAATAGTAGCCGGACTAAGGATGCTAGATAAGCATTCCGGAGAATTGCCACATCTCACAAAACTCACCAACTACTGTACCAGGTATAAGTGCAGGCGACTGTACAGTACACACACACACACACACACACACCGTGTCTTTGTATGTAATAAGTCATTTTTGTCCAATGTATATTTTCAGCCTTCGGGCTGCCGACTTTTTCAATAAACCGCTAATTATTATTAGTATTATTATTATTCATTATTACACACACACAAACTAATGCACCACCCTCGTCATTGCCACCTCGCGCAGTCCGCCACTTCAACAAAATTCAGCCCATAAGAGCCAGCACCGATAGCTATAAGAATAGCACCATCTGTACAGCCCTGTAAATGTATTCAATGCATATTATATCATTATGTCTAAATCAAATGTAAGTTTGTATATTTTCAGCCACCGGCTGCAACTCTATTAATAAACCGTTTATTATTATTACACACACACACACACCTATTACTGCCACATAGTGTTCCTACCGCAGGGAAGGAGAGGGAAGGAGGGAAGCTGTCCTGGGCTCCTTCACTCCTTCCTTCATGGGTCTCCTTATGTCCCTCCTCCTTTCCAATATTTATCTCTCTCTCTCTCTCTCTCTCTCTCTCTCTCTCTCTCTCTGTCCTCCTTCTTTCTAATCACTCCCTCCCTCCTATCCAGCTCTCCCTTGTCTTCACCCCTGCCACTCCCTCTCTCCCTCCTTTCCAGCCCCCTCCCCCGCCGCTCCCTTCTCCAGTACTGACCTTGGTAGTCCCAGCCTCTACAGCACCGTGTCTTTGTCCAGGATCCTCACCATTGTCCAGCCTCATAATCGAAGTCATTTTGATGATTCGTATTCCTTTACCTGATTATACAATGACGAGGGACGACCATTGTGCTCCTTCCTCTGTGTGTGTGTGTGTGTGTGTATAACTTAACAGATAAAACTATTTTCCTGCCATTACTAAACATCTTCTTTCTTTCTCGTTATCACTCTC
The DNA here is from genome assembly GCA_958450375.1 of Homarus gammarus. Classification (NCBI taxonomy): domain Eukaryota; kingdom Metazoa; phylum Arthropoda; class Malacostraca; order Decapoda; family Nephropidae; genus Homarus; species Homarus gammarus. The sequence continues at coordinate 261,369 of CAUDMG010003165.1, read as the reverse complement.
TAGGTTGGCATCAGTGTGGGCGGTTTGGGCGGTGATGGTGGGCGTGGGGATGGCAGTACCCAGCAGCACCAGGAACGAACGTCAAGTGGTGTACACGAACCATTACCCCTCCCTCCTGTACATCGACTCCGCCGGCGGGTCAACCCAGCTCAATACCAGGACCTCTTCCTCCGACACTTCAGACATCATCCAGGTCATCATCCACCCTTACTCCCCCGTAAGTCCTCCTCCAGTATACACATAGGATTGGTTTTCCTCCCTCACTCCCCCAACATCATCTCTCGTCCTCGCCTTATCTTTCCTCCCTCACTCCCCCAACATCATCTCTCGTCCTCGCCTTGTCCTTCCTCCCTCATTAAATTCCTCCATCCTTGCCCCTCCCCACCACCCCTCCCCCTCTCACCACCACCTCCCCCCCTCCCCTCACCGCCATGCATGACTCGTCTGGCAAGTTTTTTTTTATCTTACCCAAATTATTTATGTTCACAGCAAGCTTTCTACTTGTATTGCCCCTCCCCATACTTGTATTGCCCCTCCCCATGCTTGTATTGCTCCTCCCCACACTTGTATTGCTCCTCCCCACACTTGTATTGCTCCTCCCCACACTTGTATTGCCCCTCCCCACACTTGTATTGCCCCTCCCCACAGTTCTATTGCCCCTCCCCACACTAGTATTGCCCCTTCCCACACTTGTACTGCCCCCAAACATTTGTATTGTCCCCACACACCTGTACTGTCCATACACACTTGTTCTTCACTTATACACGAGTACTTCACCCAAGTACTTCCCCACGCACTTGTACTGTCCCCTACACACAGAAGTACTTCGCCACACACACACACATATATATGTACTCAATATAACCCGTGTACTCCACCAACAGAATCCACAACCCCCCAGGAAAGCAGTGGCGGTGTTGAAAGGGTCAGTGGAAGGCACCTTGGTACTGACGCAGGACACGCCTCCCACAGGAGCTACCAGGGTTGAGGGAACGATAACTGGCCTTACACCTGGTCTTCACGGCTTCCATGTTCATCAATTTGGCGACCTGTCTGGCGGCTGTGGCACTGCTGGCGGTCACTACAACCCCTTTAGAGTAAGTATGGTGACTCTCTTACATACATACACACACACACACACACACACACACACACACATGTATTCAATGCATATTATATCATTATGTCTAAATCAAATGTAAGTGTATATTTTCAACCACCGGCTGCAACTCTATTAATAAACCGTTTATTATTTTACACACACACACACACACACACACACACTTACATTCACTCACTCACGCACTCACTGGGGTATTAATAACATAAATAATGTTTGTTTACAGAGGAACCACGGCCACCCTGACAACCTGGAGCGACACGTGGGCGACCTGGGCAACATCCTGGCGGACAACAACGGTACCGCGCATGTCAACATCACGGACGAGTTGGTGACGTTGGTGGGGCTGAGGTCAGTGGTGGGTCGTGCGGTGGTCGTTCATGCCGGGGAGGACGATGTAGGACTTGGTGGTGATGCTGAGAGTCTCAAGACAGGCAACGCTGGAGGCCGCGTAGGCTGTGGTGTCATCGGATATGCGTAAAAAAAAAAAAGGTGTCCTATACGCCGAGAGAGTTTGGGACTCTTACACCTACACGAGGGCCACAGGAACCACCATGAATAAGGACCTCAGCACTCTCCAACACACTTCCTGTGACGCTCCTGAAGGCAGTATTATGACTCCTTCACTACAAATAGCATCACAAAATACCCTGGGCTGACCTTAGTTGTTCTTCACACTGTCACGTTCATCTTCCGTACCTCACTACAGCAACCTAGCGAACACAGACCATTACATTGACGGACTAAATAGCCTTGTATTTCCTGTAGTCTTCCTCATAACTACCTGTAATGGCTTGGATCAACAAATAAAAGAAGAATGACATTGTTTATCATTCTCTTTCCCTCTAAAGGTTGGCTAACATATCAAAAGGGTCTTAGATATTGGTTTTACTGTAACTCATATAAAAAGAGAGAAAAGAATATCCCATAAATAATAATGATAATAATAACAATAATAAGGTGTGTGTGTGTGTGTGTGTGTTTAATCATTAGTACAAGAAGAAATAAGCAAATAAGCAATAAATAGATGATAAAGAAAAGACTAATGATGAAGAAGAAGAAGAAGAACTATAAAAATCTTCAATGTTTGGTCAACTTCTCCAGTGTTCCGCCTCTCCCCCCCAGTTATCGACGCTATAGGCTTAACTTTCCTGTTGTTCGTTATCTCTTCTATCCCTTCCCCTTCCTCTTCCCCTTCCCCTTTCTCTTCCCCTTTCTCTTCCCCTACACTACAATGCCTCAGTAAATATTTATACAGACCTTGAAGGTGTGGTACAGTGTGTGTGTGTGGTTTACTCTCCCTCAGTCCCTACCTCACGCTTTCTCTCTCTTCCTCCATTCCTTCCCTCTCTCACTTTTTTCCTTCCTTCGCCTCCCTTCCCTCTTCTTTCCCGTGTATCCTCATTCCTTTCTTTCCTCTTCTCTTCACCCCTATCTCCCTTTCTTTCCTCCCCTCTTTTCTGTCCTCTCCCTCCTTATCACTTCTTCTTATCTCCCTTCTTTCTTCTTACCTCCCTCCTAGTACTCTCCTTCCTTCTTTACCTCCCCTCATCCCATCTCTTCCTCCCCTGTACTCTCAACACAGTTCTGGTGATGACAGACGGCTGGGGTACACAGTTTATAAACGCCCTCGTAACATAACATAACATAATTATAACCAATTGTAACAGTTAAAATATATAAATCTTTAATAAACATCATCGAATTTATTTAATATATATTTAGTTAATTTATTATAGTGGTTTAAGGAAATGTGTGTGTGTATGTGTGTGTGTATGGTGTGTGTGTGTGTGTATGGTGGGTGTGTGTGTGTGTATGGTGTGTGTGTGTGTGTGTGTGTGTGTATGGTGGGTGTGTGTGTGTGTATGGTGGGTGTGTGTGTGAAACATGACCGTAATACCACCCCCCCCCCCCAAGGTTGAGGCATTCAACCTGACAAACATTTACACTAACTCTCCCTATTATCTGCCATCATTAGTGTACACTCGTTCCTTCCCTCCCTCTGACCCTCCTTTCACGTTCCTTCCCTCCCTCTGACCCTCCTTTCACGTTCCTTCCCTCCCTCTGACCCTCCTTTCACGTTCCTTCCCTCCCTCTGACCCTCCTTTCACGTTCCTTCCCTCCCTCTGACCCTCCTTTCACGTTCCTTCCCTCCCTCTGACCCTCCTTTCACGTTCCTTCCCTCCCTCTGACCCTCCTTTCACGTTCCTTCCCTCCCTCTCACCCTCCTTTTCACCTCCCTCCTTCCTTCCTTCTTTCCTTCCCTCTCCCCCTCCCTCCATCTCCCCTTCCTTCCTTCCCTCCTTGGTTGGCATTATTCTCTTTACATTCGTTAGGTTAGGTTAGGTGTATGGGAGGGAGTATATCCTAATGATTCATCCTCCTTCACTCCTTACCTCCAACTCACTCACTCCCACTCCTTCCCTCACTCTCTCCCACTCCTTCCCTCCCCCTCCCTATAACCTTGAGAAACATTAATATCAAAAAGTGGGGGATTTTATCCTTCACTGCACTTTAACTGAGGGGATTTTCTCGGGGAAATTTTATCCAGGGGAGATTTTGTCCATTGGAGATTATGTCCAAGGGGGATTTTGTCCAGGTTTCCCTTTGTCCAGTGTGGTTGACAGCCAATACCTCGCCACCAGTGATCAAACACCACACTACACACAGTCACCGCCCCACAAGTGTCAACAAAAGGAAGGAGCTGTCAGTGACCGCCTCTCTCTCTCGGCTGTGTTCTTGGTGTAAGGTGTGTCTTAGTTTTGAAAATTTATTTACTTATTTCACTTCTATAACCTAACCTAACCTAACCTAACCTAACGGAAACTAACCTAACCTAACCTAACGGAAACTAACCTAACCTAACGGAAACTAACCTAACCTAACCTAACCTAACGGAAACTAACCTAACCTAACCAACGGAAACTAACCTAACCTAACGGAAACTAACCTAACCTAACGGAAACTAACCTAACTTAACCTAACCTAACGGAAACTAACCTAACCTAACGGAAACTAACCTAACCTAACCTAACCTAACGGAAACTAACCTAACCTAACGGAAACTAACCTAACCTAACCTAATCCTAAACTAACCTAAACTAACGTAAACTAACCTAACCTAAACTAAATTAGCCTGACCTAACTACTGACCTTACCTAACCAATGTGAAAATGAACGCCGACGCATACTGAATATCTATCTATCTATCTATCTGTCTGTCTATCTATCTATCTATCTATCTATCTATCTATCTATCTATCTATCTATCTGTCTGTCTGTCTGTCTGTCTATATATAAAAACAAGTGGTGTAGCTGGTTGTTGATGAGGAGGAGGGTGTAGGGTGTAGGTGGGAAGGAGGAGGGGGTGTAGGGTGTAGGTGGGAAGGAGGAGGAGGAGGGTGTAGGGTGTAGGTGGGAAGGAGGAGGAGGAGGGTGTAGGGTGTAGGTGGGAAGGAGGAGGAGGAGGGTGTAGGGTGTAGGTGGGAAGGAGGAGGAGGAGGGTGTAGGGTGTAGGTGGGAAGGAGGAGGGGGTGTAGGGTGTAGGTGGGAAGGAGGAGGAGGAGGGTGTAGGGTGTAGGTGGGAAGGAGGAGGAGGAGGGTGTAGGGTGTAGTTAAGAAGGAGGAGGGGGTGTAGGGTGTAGGTGGGAAGGAGGAGGAGGAGGGTGTAGGGTGTAGGTGGGAAGGAGGAGGAGGTGTAGGTGTGTAAGGAGGAGGGGGTAGGAGGAGGAGGAGGGTGTAGGGTGTAGGTGGGAAGGAGGAGGAGGAGGGTGTAGGGTGTAGTTAAGAAGGAGGAGGGGGTGTAGGGTGTAGGTGGGAAGGAGGAGGAGGGTGTAGGGTGTAGGTGGGAAGGAGGAGGGGGTGTAGGGTGTAGGTGGGAAGGAGGAGGAGGAGGGTGTAGGGTGTAGGTGGGAAGGAGGAGGAGGGGGTGTAGGGTGTAGGTGGGAAGGAGGAGGAGGAGGGTGTAGGGTGTAGTTAAGAAGGTGGAGGGGGTGTAGGGTGTAGGTGGGAAGGAGGAGGAGGAGGGTGTAGGGTGTAGTTAAGAAGGAGGAGGGGGTGTGGGGTGTAGGTGGGAAGGAGGAGGAGGAGGGTGTAGGGTGTAGTTAAGAAGGAGGAGGGGGTGTAGGGTGTAGGTGGGAAGGAGGAGGAGGAGGGTGTAGGGTGTAGTTAAGAAGGTGGAGGGGGTGTAGGGTGTAGGTGGGAAGGAGGAGGAGGAGGGTGTAGGGTGTAGTTAAGAAGGTGGAGGGGGTGTAGGGTGTAGGTGGGAAGGACGTAATTGTGGAGCTCAAGGTCAGGTGAATCACGGAACACCACTTATAGTTGTTGTGTGGAGAGGAGCATGACGAGGTCGATCTACCTGCTGTAACGCGGGCCACCTGATAGATAGATAGATAGATAGATAGATAGATAGATAGACAGACAGATAGATAGATAGATAGATATTCAGTAAAATCGTAATACAAAGCCATTGTGGGGTATGTTATGGTTGGTTCACACTCAGGATGGGATGGAGAAAGGAAACTCACAATGTGCTCTCTGTATACATGTTGTATTGGATGTACAATGCAGCTTGGTGCTGGGAAGGCAGCATGGTTACAAGCGTGATGTAGAGAGAGAGCTGGTTGGTGAGGGTGCTCAGAGGAGGACCAGCTTGTGGGTCGCCATGCTCGCCGGCGGGAGCGAGGACCACCAGGCAAACGGAGGAGGAGGTGTTGCTGGCTGGTTGGTGTAGGTAGAAAGAGAGAGGTCACAAAGAGGTCAGGTCTTAAATAGCGGGGGGTAGGCGTGGCTTAGTAGTTGACCTCCGTGATGTATGGCGGTGCTGGTTGACCCAGACCACGAGGCATACACTAGGGAATTCGCGGGGTCGGCTACCCAGCGACAAACAGCGTTAGTAAGGGAGAAATCCACTACACCATATTGGTTCAGGATGTACGAATTGCACCTCGTACATTGTTTGAATCACGTGAATATTCGGCACCCCAGCTTATTTCATATGATTAATGAATCTGTCTGTCTGTCTGTCTATACACGGTACAGTTAATCAGTTATTACCAGCGTCTTATTAATAGATTCTCAACATCTTTGGAGACCTGAACAATCTCTCTCTCTCTCTCTCTCTCTCCTAACCTTCCTCCCGTCTCATTCCTCAATCTTTACACCATCCCTTACTCCCCCCTCATCCCTACTCTCACCCAGCCAAAACCAATGACTCCCCCTTCAAACATCTATAAAACTCCCTTTTCTATGATAACACCACGTATGAAAAACCAGCTGCATTTTCTAACCTTTTATTTGCATGGGGTAAACTGTTAATAACTAGGGGAGGAGGGGAGAACTAGCTCATTCAACACACACGGCACGAAGATTGGTGACAGTGAGAAGTAAGGGAGGGAAAATTAAGGCAATTCAAGACACCACAACAGGGCCGGATTCAGGAGTGGGCAAAGTGGGCAGCTGCCCAGGGGCCTCCACAATCTGGGGGCCTCTACATATTACATCTGACCTTGGACTTAAAGAAGTCTCTTGAAAATTTTTGACATGTGCGGTAGCAGCTATATCAGGGCTGGTCGACTTGAAACCACATGAATGACTCCAGTCATGTCTCACTTTTGTGTGTGTGTGTGTGTGTGTTGGGAATTTGTACACTATCAATAAATATACAGTTAATTAAAAATTTCTCAATGTTCTAATTTCCTCAATATAACTGCATATGGCTTCAAAATTCTCCAAAGAAGTGTTCAAATTTCAAAATTTTCCCGGGGGGCTTACAGCGCCCCCCGGAACTCTCAGATTTTTAGGCTCGCTTCACTCGCCACCCCACCCTCTTGGGTAGTTATAATGAGGGGGGCCTCCACAAAGAGGCTGTCCATGGGCCTCCACAGGTCTAAATCCGGCACTGCACCACAAGTAGTTATGTCTCAATAGTGTGATCAATAATTGCTAGCTGAAAATAGTCCGCAGTCTACGATTAGATTGATAGATATTTAGCTAGATATTTATTCAGTAAATTAGTCATACATGTTTTTAATAGTTTTAGTATGCATGTAGATAGGCAATGAAGGTATACAGTTCAGCATGTATATAGATAATGTAGGTACACAGTGTAACTCGTCCCAAAAGGTATCTTTACAGAGGGGTCTGATGAATTTGAAAACGAACACTGCGACTCCTGTTCTCTCGGTAGGTTTTAGGGTTTCCTTCCCGGGATTCCGGGCGTAAATGGTTGTTTTTTTTTTTCCCGGGAATTTGGTTCAAATCCCGGGATTCTTATTGTTATTCCTTATCTCTGATTTGCACACTCACAGATAAACTCAAGGCAGCAATAGAACAGGTTCAGAGTAAAAGTAGAAAGGTGTATGAATGCAAACATAATGGGAAAGAGTTCGATGTGTTTGAGGCAACAGGACAGAGAACACACAATATAGAGAAACTATTCCAGGCCCTCATCTCAGTGCCACCAAGTTCAGTTGAGGCCGAAAGGGCATTTTCAGCTGCTGGCCTATTTATTACAAAACTAAGAACAAGGCTCACTGACTGCAGTATTGACTGTTTGTGCTTCTTGAAGAGTTATTTCATGAACAACTTTTGATGTGTGCGTGACTGTGTGACTTGTGTGCACAAATGATTTTATGCTATTATTTTTCACAGGTCATTCAAGTGTTCGCTTTAGGTTTTTGTAGAATGTGGCTTCCAAATGGCATTAAATATAGAATTCTTATTTTTTATAACAGCTAACTTTGAATGCCATTCCAAATGTCTGTGAGTTTCTTTTATGGCTAACGGAATGAGATCAATTAAAATTTTGCTTGTTTAATCATATTATGTACCTAATTTACACCAGTATGCAAGTTAATAAAGAGAACTTTGCTTCAGTGTAATATAATTTATCAAATCAATTGCCTATCAAATAATCTACAGATACTACACTAAGGAAGTATAGGGTTAGCATATAGCATTAGTTAGTACAAATATCACCTGATGCGGGAATCCCGGGATCCTGGGGAATGTCCTGGTTTGTCCCAGAATCCAGGGATGCTAAGAAACCCCCAATACAGGAAACCCTAGTATGGTTGTCAAAATCCTTCGTCCGTTGTGTCATATTGTGTCACATAAAATCGTAAGCATACGTTTTGGAGAGTGTTGGTAAATATATAGGCGATGCAATTACTGAGTCTTGGTTATTGATGATCGAAACGAAGGCTATAGTTCACTCCGGCGATTAAATGAAAGAAATATGAGAGCGTAAACACTGGAGGGGGAAGATAAGCGACAGAGAGGCGGGTGAAGTGTTAGTTTAGGTCCCCCTGAGAGGAGTTGACTAAAAACAAATGAACTCTGAGCTGCGTCTACTGAGCCACAATGACAACCTCTCTTGACTTGACTGACAATGTTCTTCACCACGCACGAGGGATATATTTCTCTCTCTTTTATTCCTAGTCAGTTTGCACCTTGTCAATGGTGTTTGATGGTTTACAGTGGCACCTTCACCTACATCCGGGTATTCATGTTTACGTCATTGCACCCTACCTACCTGGCAGTCTCACACACCAGGTATGTAAGAGGAGGAATAAACATGAAGCTGCTTCCTGAGAACGCTATAAGGAGTCCACATAACACACATACCTTCAAGGTAATAATGACGTAACTCCAGAAAATTTTATGACACACGCGGCTGGATAGCGACCGTCAGCCAGCCAGGCTACGGTTAGAGGCCAAAACTTAACCAGATCTAACCAGACTAATCTAAACTGATTTAACCTAACCTAACCTGATATGACCTAACCTATCTTAACCTGACCTAACCTAACCATTATAGAAGCCGGACTCTTCTTGCAAGATCTTCATCAGTTGCTCAGACTTTAACCTGTCGAAAGTCACCATCATCTTCAGGTGGGTGTTGCCTTACTAAAAGGTCCTTGTATCTGGAGTTTATTATGGTTGTCTCCGCCTCATAACAGCAGGGAGTCTCACTTAATACTCTCGCAGGCGTGTTATGAAAATTATGTTTAATATCCACTCAGCGAGCCTGATAAGGAGAATTTAATCGAGATAACTGACTGAGGAAGCTCTGTGCTGCAGTGAGGGCCTTGCCAACACCACTCAGGGAGCATGACTGAGAGAACCAGATCAACAAAGCCACTCACTAAGCATCAGAGTCAGGGTTACATCAACACACCCATTCAGCGAGCGTCACAAGACATGCGGTGGCGTATAAATACTGTGAATGAAAGAAGAAAGTGTATTTACGCACGTAGTCCCTCGTGATCACACCCGGTAACCTTAATTCATCTTAGTGGCAGGCGTCGACAGGTGATGATACACAACCTCGCCCCCAGTAAGAATTTCCTCAAGAACCTCGCCTTCCCTGCGTCCTTCCCCTTACTGGCTGGAGACTGCTACCCACTCACCTTACATGATGAACGAGCACCTATTTTAAGAATCCACAAATTTCGTGGGTTCTTGAGGGACCTTACCTGGTGAACGTGAGCACCAAAATTAGGAACACAGTCACCTGGACACACACGAGCTTTTGGTGCGTCGGTGGAGCAAAAATAATACACAGAATATCTTGATGGATCTCCTGAAGATTACCTCTCCCTCCCTTCCTCCATATCTTCCTCCTCCTCCCTCCCCTCCTCCTCCTCTCTCCCCTTCTCCATACCTTCCTCCTCCCCCATATCTTTCTCTTCCTCCTCCACACCTTCCTCCTCCTCCTCCTCCTCCTCCTCCTCCTCCTCCCTCTCCTCCTACATACCTTCCTCTTCCTCCCTCCCCTCCTCCCCTCCATACCTTCCTCCTTCTCCCTCCCCTCCTCCTCCATACCTTCCTCCTCCTCCTCCACAAATCAGATAGGGAAGATGGACACTGAACGGAATAATGTAACTAAAAATAAGATCTTGACATACTGCACTGCTGTGTGTGTGTGTTTGTGTGTGTGATAGATATATTTTACGTTTTATAAATATTTTTCCCACGGTCACAGAGAGCGTGGGGAATGAAAATAAACACACACACAGGCCCCTCCTAACACCATCTGTGAGGGAATTACTACACCACGTGATGCCCCTCCTAACACCATCTGTGAGGGAATTACTACACCACGTGATGCCCCTCCTAACACCATCTGTGAGGGAATTACTACACCACGTGATGCCCCTCATAACACCATCTGTGAGGGAATTACTACACCACGTGATGCCCCTCATAACACCATCTGTGAGGGAATTACTACACCACGTGATGCCCCTCATAACACCATCTGTGAGGGAATTACTACACCACATGATGCCCCTCATAACACCATCTGTGAGGGAATTACTACACCACGTGATGCCCCTCATAACACCATCTGTGAGGGAATTACTACACCACATGATGCCCCTCCTAACACCATCTGTGAGGGAATTACTACACCACGTGATGCCCCTGATAACACCATCTGTGAGGGAATTACTACACCACGTGATGCCCCTCCTAACACCATCTGTGAGGGAATGACTACACCACGTGATGCCCCTCCTAACACCATCTGTGAGGGAATTACTACACCACGTAATGCCCCTCCTAACACCATCTGTGAGGGAATTACTACACCACGTGATGCCCTTCCTAACACCATCTGTGAGGGAATTACTACACCACGTAATGCCCCTCCTAATACCATCTGTGAGGGAATTACTACACCACGTGATGCCCCTCATAACACCATCTGTGAGGGAATTACTACACCACGTGATGCCCCTCATAACACCATCTGTGAGGGAATTACTACACCACGTGATGCCCCTCATAACACCATCTGTGAGGGAATTACTACACCACGCGATGCCCCTCCTAACACCATCTGGGAGGGAATTACTACACCACGTGATGCCCCTCATAACACCATCAGTGAGGGAATTACTACACCACGCGATGCCCCTCATAACACCATCTGTGAGGGAATTACTACACCACGCGATGCCCCTCATAATACCATCTGTGAGGGAATTACTACACCACGTGATGCCCCTCATAACACCATCTGTGAGGGAATTACTACACCACGCGATGCCCCTCATAACACCATCTGTGAGGGAATTACTACACCACGCTATGCCCCTCATAACACCATCTGTGAGGGCATTACTACACCCCGTGAAGTCCCTCCAAACACCAACTGTGAGGGAATTACTACACCACGTCAGGCCCCTCATAACACCATCTGTGAGGGAATTACTGCACCACGTAATGCCCCTCATAACACCATCTGTGAGGGAATTACTACACCACGTGATGCCCCTCATAACACCATCTGTGAGGGAATTACTACACCATGTGAGGTCCCTCATAACACCATCTGTGAGGGAATTACTATTCCACGTGATGCCTCTCATAACACCATCTGTGAGGGAATTACTACACCACGTGATGCCCCTCATAACACCATCTGTGAGGGAATTACTACACCACGTGATGCCCATCACAACACCATCTGTGAGGAAATTACTACACCACGTGAAGTCCCTCATAACACCATCTGTGAGGGAATTACTACACCACGTGAGGCCCCTGGGCAGCTGCCCACTTTGCCCACTCCTGAATCCGGCCCTAAAAAGTTACATATAGACAAAAACAATAACAACACAGACACAGCTTCACGCCTCACTCTGGGGGTCAGCGCTTGATGAGAGACTGGGCACTCACTGGGCACTCACTGGGCACTCACAAACAAACTTAAAACTGTCATAACAAATATAAGAATGATTAAACTCAGGCCAGGCAGAATGTGTGTGTGTGTGTGTGTGTGTGTGTGTGTCCCCCGCGCTGTACACGGTAGGGGCCCCAGGGAATCTAGGATCCCCAGCTTATTACACCTGACGATTAAACACCCCATTGCTACAGGGGGAGAGGGGTTAGGTTAGCTCTGGGGTATTTAATCATCAAGTGTAATGAGCTGGTGTTTGTAATCCTAGTGAGATGCCGGGAGTGTTGAGCAGAGCGCGAGAACTTCCGTCCAGCTCTCAGGACCAACCTAACCTAACCTAACCTAACCTAACCTAACCGAACCTAACCCAACCCAACCTAACCTAACCCAACCCAACCCAACCCAACCTAACCTAACCTAACCTAACCTAACCTAACCTAACACACAGACTCTTAAGACACAACACACAGACTCTTAAGACACAACACACAGACTCTTAACACACAACACACAGACTCTTAAGACACAACACACAGACTCTTAAGACACAACACACAGACTCTTAAGACACAACACACAGACTCTTAAGACACAACACACAGACTCTTAAGACACAACACACAGACTCTTAAGACAACACAACACACAGACTCTTAAGACACAACACACAGACTCTTAAGACACAACACACAGACTCTTAAGACACAACACACAGACTCTTAACAAGATTTTCACCAACCAAGTCGTATTTTAGGTCCCTCGCAGCTGACGAAGGGCCATGTATTACCAGGACCAAGAAGCAAGTATATACAGGATGATACATTTATACATATCCAGGTCAGGTATACATAGTGGTAATACTTATATACAGGCAAGACATTTACGTATTTACAAGAGGAAACGTAAATACAAAATGAGAACAGGTATACAAGCTGGGAGTATACACCAGAAGACAATGCATACATACGGAGGACAGATATACATGCAAGCAGGACATATATACATTCATGGCAGACATGCGTATACGCACTTAGGATAAACGCCACTGGAGGGGGGGGGGGGTGAGGGGGGTCGTCTCCACACAGCCCGGGAAGGGAGGGGTGGGGGCTACTTTACCTCTCCCTCCACCGAAAACGATGGCCCACTTCCTCCTTGGCTGCGACCCACAACACAGGTCAGTAGTGCTGGTGGTGGTGGTAGGTGATAGTGATGGTAGTGGTAGGTGATAGTGATGGTAGTGGTAGGTGATAGTGATGGTAGTGGTAGGTGATAGTGATGATAGTGGTCGATGATAGTAATGGTTAAAGTCCCTAATACTATACATGGTGACAGAGAAAATTTCTGAACCGCACTGTGACGATTCTACATCAGAACACACTCCCTCCCTTGTCTTCAACTCTCCATCAGGCAACAAATGAAGGAGTCTCACCTGTCTACCTGGCCACTGAGCTAATTAGTGACTCTCAGGTGTGTTAATGATCCTAGTTGACATATTGAGATGGAAACTAAAAATAATATTTGAAATTAATAGACTTTAATGGACTTTTTAAACACAGGGATATGTGTTACGTGTGTGTTCAATGCAACTATGTCTAATGAAGGTGTATAATTAACGGAGGTGTATTAATGGAGGTGTATGATTAACGCAGGTGTATTAATGGAGGTGTATGATTAACGCAGGTGTATTAATGTAGGTGTATGATTAACGCAGGTGTAGTAATGTAGGTGTATGATCAATGCAGGTGTTTTAATGTAGGTGTATGATTAACGCAGGTGTTTTAATGTAGGTGTATGATTAATGCAGGTGTAGTAATGTAGGTGTATGATTAACGCAGGTGTAGTAATGTAGGTGTATGATTAACGCAGGTGTAGTAATGTAGGTGTATGATCAATGCAGGTGTAGTAATGTAGGTGTATGATTAACGCAGGTGTTTTAATGTAGGTGTATGATTAATGCAGGTGTATCAATGTAGGTGTATGATTAACGCAGGTGTATTAATGTAGGTGTATGATCAATGCAGGTGTAGTAATGTAGGTGTATGATTAACGCAGGTGTAGTAATGTAGGTGTATGATAAACGCAGGTGTAGTAATGTAGGTGTATGATTAATGCAGGTGTATTAATGTAGGTGTATGATTAATGCAGGTGTAGTAATGTAGGTGTATGATCAATGCAGGTGTATTAATGTCGGTTTATGATCGATGCAGGTGTATTAATGTTTGTGTATGATCAACGCAGGCGTATTAATGTAGGTGTATGATTAACGCAGGTGTATAATCAACGCAGATGTATTAAGATAGGTGTATGAGCAACGCAGGTGTATAATCAAAGCAGGTGTATTAATGTAGGTGTATGATCAACGTAGGTGTATTAATGTAGGTGTATTATCAACGCAGGTGTATTAATGGAGGTGTATAATCAACGCAGGTGTATTAATGTGGATATATGATCAACGCAGGTGTATGATCAACGCAGGTATATTAATGTAGGTGTATGATCAACGCAGGTGTATTAATGTCAGTGTATGATCAATGCAGGAGTAGTAATGTGGGTGTATAATAATAATAATATTAATAATAATAATAATAATAATAATAATAATAATAATAATAATAATAATAATAATAATAATAATAATAATTAACGGTTTATTGAAAGAGCTTGGCAGCCAGAAGGCTGAAAATATACAGTTACATAATTGGGGAATGGGTTACGAATTACAAATAATATACAAATAACATAAGTGATATAAATAAGATATATAATAACTAGATGGGGAAAAGCTCAACCTACAGGGCATTTCAACATAGTGACAGTGCAAGAAGTAGTATTTACTGGGAGTGAATACACTGGTTTATTACAAGTCATTGATAATTTTTACAATGGTTGGGACTGGGCTGTTCTTATAGCGATCAGTTCGTGCACGTATGGGCTGGATGCGGTTGTGGTGTCGAACAGCAATTCTCGGGCTAGGGATCTCAGGTGGTAGTAGGAGCCGGTGTCGAGGATGGTGTAGAAGCTTCTTACCAAATTTGCAGATGAGGTCGTGGTGATGGTCAGTGAGAGTCGAAAGGGTCAGTGTGTCGAGCGCTTCTTGATATGTGGAGTAGGAAGGGGAGAGAATAATCTTTCATGCCCTCTTTTGCACTTTTTCTAGGTGTTTACGTTGTGTGGCATTTAGGGAGGAAGACCAGGTAGGGGAGACAGGTGTATTAATGTAGGTGTATGATCAACGCAGGTGTATGTTTAACGAAGGTGTGTATACCAGATCAAGGAACATTTCCTGTCAACTGGATAAACATAGGGCGTCACTACCTCCTTCCTTCCCGTCTCCTCCCCTTCCTCTTCTTCTTCCCTTCTCCTCAGTTCCTCTTCTTAACCTCTTTCTCTTCCTCCCCTTCCTCTTCTTCTTCCCTTCTCCTCAGTTCCTCTTCTTAACCTCTTTCTCTTCCTCTCCTTCCCTTTATTCTCCCTTCTCCTCAGTTCCTCTTCTTAACCTCTTTCTCTTCCTCTCCTTCCTCTTCTTCTTCCCTTCTCCTCAGTTCCTCTTCTTAACCTCTTTCTCTTCCTCTCCTTCCCTTTATTCTCCCTTCTCCTCAGTTCCTCTTCTTAACCTCTTTCTCTTCCTCTCCTTCCTCTTCTTCTTCCCTTCTCCTCAGTTCCTCTTCTTAACCCCTTTCTCTTCCTCTCCTTCCCTTTATTCTCCCTTCTCCTCAATGCCTTGTCCTCCTCTTCCATCCCTTACACCGCTTCCTTTCCTCCTCCTACCTTCCTCTCCTTACCTTCTCCCCAGTGCATCTTCTTCCTTTCCTCCTCCTCCTCCCTCCCTTCCCTTACTATGCTCCCCCCAGTGTCTCCTCCACAGCCCCTTCCTCCTCCTCCTCCTCCTCCTCCTCCTCCTCCTCCTCCTCCTCCTCTCCTCCACCCCCCCCCCCCACAATCAAGGACAGTCACTTGGCATCTTGGAACACACCTAAATGACCCTCCTCCTCCTCCCCTCTTCCCCCCTCGTCTCTAGGAAGTTACAGGAGGGGGGAAGGAAGGTTCCGTGAGGGTTTTTTTCCCATAACCAGTGCCGGGTTAACCATGAGGCACTTGAGGCACTGGCCTCAGGCCCCCCGACTCTAAGGGGCCCCCAAATCCAAACATTCTCGAAGTTGAAGCATATAAAACATGAGCTTCGTTCAACGATGTCCTAGCAACGTTTCAATTTTCTGTCTCTTATGAACATTGAATGTGTTATTTTGCAGAAGCTTAATAATGATAAAATCATTGATAAATTTTGGTATATTTTGTTCTTACTATATATATATATAACCTTGAGGGTAGGGGCCCCAAGTTGATCTGTGCCTCAGGCCCCTATTAAGCTTAATCCGGCCCTGCCCTTAACGCAGTCCGTAAGTCCGTCCCTTCATCCACCATTCAGTCCGTAAGTCCGTTCGTCCTTGGGTCCGTTATTCGTCCGTAAGTTTATCCCTTTGAGCTTCCTTCCCTCGAGTCACAATAGGTTAGGTTAGGTTAGGTTAGCTAGAGTGCTTAATCTTCAGGTAAAACAAATTGAAAGTGTCTAATCTTCAGGTAACTCATTAGTGAAGCTTTATTCACTTCCATCAATATTAACAATACACCCGAAAAGTATTTAATTTAAACTTTTGTCTCCACCCCCACCGCCCCACCCCCACCGCCCCACCCACCCAACCCCCACCTACTCAACCCCCACCGCCCACCCACCCAACCCCCACCTACTCAACCCCCATCGCCCACCCACCCAACCCCCACCTACTCAACCCCCATCGCCCACCCACTCAACCCCCACCTACTCAACCACCACCACCACCACCACCACTACCACCTGATGAAGCAATTGTTTTGTTACCACCTGTCGATAAGGTCCGCTCACAAGACAAGACCATTAATTAAAACGAATA
This sequence comes from Homarus gammarus, assembly GCA_958450375.1. NCBI lineage: Eukaryota > Metazoa > Arthropoda > Malacostraca > Decapoda > Nephropidae > Homarus > Homarus gammarus. The sequence continues at coordinate 244,631 of CAUDMG010003165.1, read as the reverse complement.
AACACCTGTAGAACGATAAGCATTACCTGTTACACCTACTTCCTCTCCGGGTCACCTGAAGGATCTCCACTCCCACCTTATTTCACCTAAAGATTAACCACCCTAATGATAACCTAACCTAATACTAACCTAACCTAACTTAATCTAACCTAATGCTAACCTGACCTGACCTAATCTAACCTAATCTAATCTAACCTAGCGCTAACCTGACCTGACCTGACTTAACCTAACCTAACCTAACCTAACGCCAAACTTATCTAACTTAACCTACAACTTAACATATTTTATTAATGTGTATTTAAAACTGAAGAAAGAGAAGAAGAAAGCAAGGAGATGATGAAAGAAGAAGAAGAAGAACTGGATAAATTACATTATATTAAGAGTAAAGAAAAACAATGAAAAATACATTAACTCGAAATTAAACAAGTAAACAACTCAATCCAAGAAAATACAATAAACAACTCTAAACAACACACATGAAATAAATCAGGCAAACGAACTTGTAAACAACACACTCAAACAAGCAAAAAAAAACACGACTCAAAAATGGCAAGCAACCTCCCAAACAAATAAACAAATAAAACTTCTTGGTTATTTTTGGCAAACATTTTACCCACTCAAACAAACAAGAAGCAACTGTTAAATAAGTAAGAATCAACCTCAAACAAATCAGGGATCAAGTTAAACGCGTCAAAACTAAGCATAAACAAATCCGAATCAAGTTAAACAAGTTCGAATCAAAATTAACATCACAGGATCAAATAAGAACGCGTCATAATTTAAATTAAACAAGCCAGAATCAACTCCAAACAACAATGCCTCACACACATACCCACACACACACACACACATACCCCACACACACACACATACCCCCCCCCCCACACACACATACCCCCACACACACACATACCCCCCCCACACACACACACACATACCCCCCCACACACACATACCCCCCCACACACACATACCCCCCCACACACACATACCCCCCACACACACATACCCCCCCCACACACACATAACCCCACACACACACATACCTGGTTAATTTGGTGTCAGGTCTAGGTTGTATGTGGAGACGGAAAAATAAACCAACATGAAAATCTGACATTTGTTTATCTGACTGACAAACAGAGGAAGGGGGGAAGAGGGGGGGGGGTAATAGAAGGGAAGACGTGGGGGGAGGGGAGAGGGAGGGAAGATGTTGGGGGAGGGAGAAGGCATGAGGGGAGAGGGAGGAGATATGGGTGGCAGAAAGGGGTAGGATAGTACAGGGGCTCACGGGCAGTCCATACAGTAAATACTCCCTGAATCACATTTAATTCTATAAATTCGAAGCCTTTCAATACGGCCCTTATTCTGAAATTACCCTGAGCCCTGAACCCTGTCTAAGAACAAATTAAGGTCCTCTATTACTGATGTGCACCTATACTAAAGTACCTCCGTGTTGCTACTGTACTGTACGTCATCCGTCCAGCCAGAGATTGCAGACTTCGCGCAAAAAGTACCAAGTCACCCATCCCATTAAGAGCTCATTGCACAGTCAACAAGCACAGTTAGCGTTTTATCTCTAAGGCTTTAAATTTATCATTAATTTAGATTTTTAAAGGTAATATAGTAAGTGTTTGGCCCATCATGCATCAGGTAATTGTATTATTGTTCTCTTTGCAAAGAGTCTGCACGTCCCTGGCTTATAAGTACTGGAATCAGAGTACACATTGTTGAAAAAGTATACATAATTACTATACAGAATCAGAATAAATTACTAAATTGCCAACATTCATATTAGTAAAAAAAATAATAATTATTAAAAATAAGTCATTTTTCAAAGATTTCAGTTTAATTTGCGTATAAAAATATGCTTCAATAACTTCAAGATCAGTTAATTAAATTTTGGAGTGACTTCACTTACATTGTTGTCATAAATACATTTAAACAATAAACAGTGTATATTATTTGTTTGTCTCGCAATGCACGTGACGTCTTTTTGATGTTTACGAGACGTGTGTGAGTAAACTGTGTTGGCTATTGTTTATATATATCTAAAGTGTGTGTGTGTGTGTGTGTGTGTGTGTGTCAGAAGGCTCTATAATTTCCTGTGTACATCTGATACACGGAAGCATTATTGGGAGTCTTGCGCCACACAAGACATCCTCCCATCGTCCTCCTCCGCCAGTCGTTATCCCGGCGAGCGGTAGTGACGTCTCGAAGTTAATCAGGGGTGTAGAAATAATGCAAACAATGACGCACGTTGATACTAAGGTGACGCACGGTGACACCTAGGTGTTGCATCGTGAAGCACATGGCATCGCCCCATTGCAACACAGGAAGACGTAAAACAAAGCACCGGAACATCAAGCTGAGACGTACGACGCACCTACAAATATAACGCAACTCCTATTCATATTAATTCACTTTAAAGTAAAGGAATTATAAGAACTCGATGCAAAGCAACGCAAAATTACACCTTCCCACAAATCGTGAAACACCTTCAAACGCAATGCAAAAACATCGAACCTGTGACCTTTTTTTCCCGTAAACTTGTGTAGTCACCCATAAACTGTCTCATGTCATCGTTTTCTGTTACTCATACATAAAAAAAATATATCTTTACCCCTCATTTACCAAGGCAACAACATTTGTTTTATCTTGTGATTTGCACGAAAAGTTTATGATGTGGACCTCGCCAAGCTTACCAATATAGAAACATATCCGTGAATTCGTTCTCCAATTATCTTAGAAACAGACCGACAGGATCGAAAACAATAGCCTATACAACACTAAGCTGATGATGGGTACTGACCGTGTTGTTCCCGTGGGAGAGTGACTTGACATGACATTACAGTACATGGTGTGTGTGTGTGTGTCCTTCCCAGTCACACACACAGGATCTCACACTCACATACCTTCCTGCCACTGCCTGGGAGCTGAATTTATCTAATAATAACAACATCACCCTAATGCAGAATAGGGGTTAGGTTATTCATTGAGTGAAAGAAGAAGAAGTAGAAGTGGGTTGGTTGGGTGAATGGTTAGTAATGATGTGAAGGAAAGAAAGAAGGAAGGAAGGGGTGTGTGGGGGACATTGTTCAAGGGCTAGTAGTGATGGGAAGGAAGGAAGGAAGGAAGGAAGGAAGGGATGTGTGGTGGATAAAGAAACATTTAGACGTAACTGTAAACAAATACCTTGGCAGCAACGGTTCTTCGTACTCAAGGTTTAAACCATCGTACTAGTGGGGTTAAATCTTCATACTCAGGGGGTTAAATCATCGTACACAAGGGGTTAAGTCAATGTACTTACACTGCCAACTATAAAACTATGTGCAGTATATCAAATAGCCAGTGGTGCTTCCTTCACTGGTTAAAGAGAGAGAGAGAGAGAGAGAGAGAGAGAGTTCACTAGAACGTTATGATTTCAGACGTTGCTCTCTCATAGGACTCCGACAGGTTACTGCTGACCTCCATTAGCTTCGACCGGATGTTTTATGCTAAGTAGCTGAGGTCATGGACATTTTAATACCAGACTTTGAAGCCTTGGACGTTTCGAACCGAGGTATTTCGACCTAGCTGTTGGGCGCTTCAACCTACGAACCCTAACCTAACTTACGAAGCCTAGGTCATGGAAGCTCTAATTGTGCACACACTTAGTTTGTTTCAGTGTGGCACCTTCTCACCTTCGCAACAACCAGATCTAAGAGGCTTTATCCTGATACACTACTACCATAACTCGTAACATATCAACTTAAGCATTTTTCGCCTCAACAAAACCAAAGTAAATGTTAAAGTTGTCTCCAAGATATGTTTTTGGTTGTGACAGTCTGTTCATCCTGTAGATGTGTTAACCTTTACACACACACAACCAAATGAAAAACAGGATGGACAATATGAGACCAGAGATCAAAACACCCAAAAAACAAAAGTTGGTAACATACAGAAGCTAAAAACCCTGTGACAAAACATCCTGATGATGTACAGTATATGAGCACCTATTTATCATAATGAGTATGATGATATTGTACTCACGGGTTTAAGTCATTGTACTCCACCAGTTGATGATATCTTACTCAGTGGGTAGCTTTATTGTGCTCTGGGGGGGTTAGGTTAGGTTACCGTTAGATTAGCTTAGTGTTAGCGTTAGGTTAGTGTTAGTATTAGGTTAGGTTAGTGTTAGGTTAGGGGAATCTTGAGGTAAAATAAGCTGGGAGCTAATTCTGATGTGATCCTTCGTGTGCATCATCAAACATAGCAATGACTGCTTAATAGAACTGATCAAAAGATTCCTTCATCTACACATGAGCAATGAGCATTGATAGTTCCCTGATCCTTATTTAAATGTTTAGTTGTATTGAGGGAAAACACAACATAGTATTCTTTGAACATCTGGCCTGAGATATAGGATACCAGAGTATTCTTTTGTACCCAATTTTTTTTTACGGGGAATAGCCCACCTGGGCACAAGTCATCGACCCACAACGGGGCCTAGGGGGCGAAAAAAAAGAGTAAAAAGAAATTACAAATAGAAATGAAAAAGTAGTAGTTTCCATAATTTATGACGTTGCCTATGAACACTTGAACCAGTCCACCACAACACTTGGCACCTACACCTTTGTCTTCCTTCTGGGTAATTTGACTCATTGGAGGGTGGAGGGGTGGGGGAGAACTCACCTCCCATCCTAAAGGTAGCTGGTCGCCCCCCATGCAGGACACAACCATTACAGCTTTGCAGTTAAGGTGTTTCCTTGTGTTCCGAAGGTTTAATATGCAGTAGGTCATATCAGTTCTGCCTTGATCTGTCCATTAGGCCTCACGAGCCCCACCATCACTATCTCACAGATCTAACAACATTTAAAAGTCATAGTTGGTCCCACAAACACTGTACAATATTCGGCCATCTTCACTTCCCCAACTGCAAAATTAGGTACAGTATTCATTTACAGCTGCGTGGACTGGATACGCCCCGGGGTCTAACTAGCGACCCTTAAGACAAAGACGTGAGCTCCATCCTCTCAGCCGCCACACACTTAACTACGTATATACACTACAGCATTCTGGTAAAATTATCTTGAGGTCCAGCAGGACTCACATTTACTTTGATGTCGTATCCCGCAGGTAATGGCAGAACCCACCGTCAACATGTACCACAACAATACCACCGTCCAGCAACAGCACCAGGAGGATGCTGCCGCAGCTCACCTTGCCATTGTGAACGACGTCGCCTACCGCTACCTCATGCCCATCTTCATCACAGCAGGTATCTTGACCAACCTACTGAATGTAGTGATGCTGGGAAGGATGAGGCATCATCAGCAGCAACGTCAAGCCCAGGCCACCACCTTCTGCTACCTCATGTGGCTCGCCCTCACTGACATGCTCGCCTCAATTGCCCTCGTCCCCGCCCTTGTCCACGTCGACCGTACTCACCTCTCATATGGCTGGGCGTTTTACTACGCCCACCTGGAGCTGCCCACCCTGAACAGCCTGACAAGTGCCAGTGTGTACATCGTGGTGGGGCTCTCCGTGGACCGCTACATCGCCGTGTGCCATCCCCGACGCTACCAGGATGTGAGCGCCCCCCGTCTGGCAGTCATCCGCATCACTCTGTCCCTCTTGGTGCCTGCACTGATCTACATCCCACACAGCTTCTACCTGGAGGTAGTGTCAGGCGAAGGGGGTGTTGGTTGGACCTACGAGGGGGTGGAGATGGCCGCCCCTGGGGCCTGGCACGCTTGGGAGGTTGTGGTGGAGCTGTGTCACCGCGTGGCTCCTGCCATCCTACTTGTCCTCCTCAACTGCAGCATCATCTACACCTTCAAGAAGGTCACAGCACGACGCAAGAACATAGTCACTAAAAACGACTCCGTCAACAACTCATCCAGCAATGCCAGCAAGAAGAGTGAGGAGGGCGGCAAGAGTCAGCAGGAGCGGCGACTAATTTACCTGCTGGTCACCATCGTGGCCACCTTCCTGCTCACCAACCTGCCCGCCACCGTCCTAGCTCTCATAGACACCGCTGGCGCCACCCATGGCTCCTTCTCCCTTGAGGTGAGTGTTTAGTTCCTCCCTGACGACTGACAAAACACACCATAAGTCAACATAGCTCTAACGCTAGTACTGATAGATGAGGTAACACTAAGAGTATCAGGCAGTGTTCACAGACTCAAACATACTTCTTGCTGATAGGAACATAGGTTTTACAGGTATCCATTAACGAGAGCTAATCATATAGGTGTCCACTAACGAGAGCTAATCATACAGGTATCACCTAACGAGAGCTAATCATACAGGTATCCACTAACTAGAGCTAATCATACAGGTGTCCACTAACGAGAGCTAATCATACAGGTGTCCACTAACGAGAGCTAATCATACAGGTATCCACTAACTAGAGCTAATCATACAGGTGTCCACTAACGAGAGCTAATCATACAGGTATCCACTAACTAGAGCTAATCATACAGGTATCCACGAACTAGAGCTAATCATACAGGTGTCCACTAACGAGTCAATCATCCAAACAACAAGTATCACACTAACGACGCCTAATAACCATCTTACAGGTGTATCGCGCCGTGGCCAACTGCCTGGAGGTGCTGAGCTTCTCCCTGAACTTCGTTTTGTATTTCATCTTCGTACCCGGGGTCCGCCAGGGGCTGCAGGAGGCGGTGAAGGCGGTGCGCGTGACCCTCTGTGGCCTGGTGGTCAACACCGTGCCATCCCAAAGCTGCTTCATCTCCGAGAACAACACCAATAATACCGACTCTACCGAGGTGTAGGATACATAGACCTGTAGGATACATGGACCTGTAGGATACATGGACCTGTAGCTTTCATGGACTTGTAGGATACAGGGACCTGTGGGATACATGGACATGTAGGATACCTGGACCAAGAGTGTATCATGGTATAGGATACTCATTTGCGTGTGTGTGTGTGTGTGTGTGTGCCTAAAAAACCAACCTGACTGGGCAACCACACCCAGTAAGGTCATCCTTATGCGGTCGAAAACAAAATCACAATTACAGATCAAAGCAAAAACAAACGAAACAACCTCTTATGGTTGCTGCATGAAATGTCAGGACCTTCTGGATACTGGCGCAAATGAACAAATGAGCATCCTGAAAGAAGAACCGCCCTTGTGGCAAACGAGCTGGTTAGGTATAACATCGACATAGCAGCCATAAGCGAGTCCTGTTTCCCAGACGAGGGTCGACTCACAGAATGGGGTTCCAGCTATACCTTCTTCTGGAAGGGTAAGTCCGCCACGGAGAAGGAGTCAATACTTTTGAGTTAGCCCAATTGCATACCAAGGCAGATAAGCGCCAGCGCCAGAAAGATGCAGCCGCCGCCCCTCCCGCACTAGATGTAGCCCTCCACACGTGCAACATCTATGGACAGCCCTGTCAATCCTTTATCAGTCTCTCAAGTCACTTCCAAGCTCACCAACAAAGGTGATATCCTTTATAACTCATATCATTGTACTAAAGCTGGATGATGGCCATACTCGATTCTGAGTGACAGCAAAGTACTGCAGTAGTAGTAGTAGTAGTAGTGGTGGTGGTGTGTGTGTGTGTGTGTGTCATATTCACATAGGTGTATGGCAAATCATACTTGTTCTTGCGTGTTTGTATTGATATTCATGTATAAAAGTATGCCATGTATTTCTCGTATATTTCACATGTATGTATATTATGTATTGTCAAGTATTTGTTACAGTAAAATTGTGAAACCAGTTATGTATTTAGTGATATCCTTGGAAATTTCAGAAAATGCCATCTACTAAAATTACTCTTTCACTCAAGGACTTCATGAAGGTTCTAAAATATTATCATAATTATTACTCAATCTTACTGAAAGGCTTTAAACAACGTGCTGAGACTAATATATCACTTATGTCTTCCCCATATACTGCCAGACTGGGGTCACTAATTCTGAGGGGAAATACTTAACTCTAATCTTAATTTCAAAGGGTCGCTGCCACCAGACCCCCTCTGGACAGTATGTAACTCGTTAGGTAGCGTGCAGAGTGGACTAGGCATTGGGTTAGGTTTGTCATTGACCAGATCGATAAGGGGAAAGAAGGGTGAAACCATAACATGTCTTAACTAATTTACTCTTTATAAACTATATGGTAAAAAAAAAATACAGTTGAGCTGGCCTTCCTCAGAAGAACAACGATGAGTTTGGTTACCCTGCTTATAATATCATTTAACACTTCGGACTGCTCCACCTGTATGGAATATAGCACCTTAGGTCATCATACATAGTAGTACCTTCTCAACACACCCGTTACCCTCCACACCTGCAGGTATGGGACTCCTTGTAATTTCTAGGTATACCTAACAGGCACCTCGTTCGCACACCGTCCTCGGTGGGTAGAGACGAGGGCTACACCAAGAGACATACCAGTACTATTTCTACGCCTGGTATTATAGGTCGCTCCAAGTGACGACCGCAGAGTTTCTCAAGCGTTTCCTTATTTGTTCTACTCATTTGGGGTGGTGTGCTGGGGATTCACAGGTTCACAGTGGAAGTGCATGACCACTGTGGTGTGGCCTTCACAGTGTGGTCATGGCTGACGCCCGGGAGGCGCTCAGAACGCGTCGTCCTGTGTTGGGAGAAGTCGAGGGATCACTGAGGGTGATGTCCCAACTCCCACCCTCCTCTCTGTTTAGGTCTACAGCTTCCAATCTTCAATTTTCAATTTGGATTCCTATGGTTCCCACATCTCCATTTTCCTATCTATTGTGACCTCATGCTTTATAAATACATATCTTAATCCTAAATTACACACTAAGGTAAGGGTCTGGTTTGCTAGTTCCTGGGTAAATTCATTGGGTTATAATGTGGGGTATGGTTGTTTGGTTCACACTCAGGATGGGATGGAGAAAGGAAACTCACAATGTGCTCTCTGTATACACGTTGTATTGGATGTACAATGCTGCGGCTGTAGCTAGAAGAAGAGAGTTGGTTGGTGAGGATGCTCAGAGGAGGACAGCTTGTGGGTCGCCATGCTCGCCGGCGGGAGCGAGGACCGCCAGGCAGGCGGAGGAGGAGGTGTTGCTGGCTGGTTGGTGTAGGTAGAAAGAGGAGAGTTGGTTGGTGAGGATACTCAGAGGAGGACCAGCTTGTGGGTCGCCATGCTCTCCGGCGGGAGCGAGGACCGCCAGGCAGGCGGAGGAGGAGGAGGTGTTGCTGGCTGGTTGGTGTAGGTAGAAAAAAGAGAGATCACCACGAGGTCAGATCTTAAATAGCGGGGGGTAGGCGTGGCTTAGTAGTTGACCTCCGTGATGTATGGCGGCGCTGGTTGACCCAGACCACGAGGCATACACTGGGGAATTTGTGGGGTCGGCTACGCAGCGACAAACAGCGTTTGTAGGGGAGAAATCCACTACAATACTCCCTCCTTCCCTCCAGGCGGTGTAGGAGACTTGTTGTCTGCAGGGTTGCATGGCACATGTGAGGCAGAACGGGCGGTGCATGCCTCATGTGAAACATAACGGCGATGGCGTGGATGAGCCGGCCGCTAGTGGAGGCAACTGTCTAGACACACAAGATATGTGGGAGAAGAGAGGGAGAAAGAGGGTTGTGGAGGCGATTAATGTTGTGCTTCCCTCACGGCAGGTACAGAGTCGTCAGATGCGCCTGCTGGGGTCTGTGGGCCTGGGTCAGGAGCAGGGGCTGCGTCAGCAGAAGCGGATGAGGGCTCGTGACAGCAGCTGGGTCCACGACAGCAGCAGGGTGCAGGACAGTAGCAGGGAGTACCTGAGGGAGAAAAGAGGGGTGTGTGGGTCCGCACTCAGGCTCATGGGCCGCGTCGGGAGCAGGGGCTGCATCAGGAGAAGCGGCAGGGGGTACTGCTGGGCCGGGGGCGGCGTCTGAGGCAGGACGGGTGTGTTGGTCCGCACTCAGGCTCATGGGCCGCGTCGGGAGCAGGGGCTGCATCAGGAAAAGCGGCAGGGGGTACTGCTGGGCCGGGGGCGGCGTCTAAGGCAGGACGGGTGTGTTGGGGTCGGTAGGACGTGGTGCTTGGGGCAGGAATAGGAGCGGCTGTCTGCTTAGAATAGCAGAGCTGCTCTAGGGTGTCTAACCTGCGGTGTAGAGACAGTAGCTGTAGAGCCGATGAGAGCTGCTTCTGGGTGGATAAGCCAGTCTTCCATGTTGCTTGAAGACTGGGAGCGTTATCTGTTTCTCCTCCATCCTGTGTGAGTGCGAAACTCCGGGGGTCACCATTTGTGGGGTATGGGTTGTTTGGTTCACACTCAGGATGGGATGGAGAAAGGAAACTCACTATGTGCTCTCTGTATACATGTTGTATTGCATGTACAATGCAGCTTGGTGCTGGGAAGGCAGCATTGTTACAAGCGTGATGTAGAGAGAGCTGGTTGGTGAGGATGCTCAGAGGAGGACAGCTTGTGGGTCACCATGCTCGCCGGCGGGAGCGAGGGCCGCCAGGCAGACGGAGGAGGAGGAGGTGCTGCTGGCTGGTTGGTGTAGGTAGAAAGAGAGAGGTCACCACGAGGTCAGGTCTTAAATAGCGGGGGTAGGCGTGGCTTAGTAGTTGACCTCCGTGATGTATGGCGGCGCTGGTTGACCCAGACCACGAGGCATACACTGGGGAATTCACGGGTCGGTAACTCAGCGACAAACAGCGTTTGTAGGGAAGAAATCCACTACAATAATATCAACGCGGCACACCCGAGGCGGCCTAGGCGCCAACCCAAACAAAGCCTAGCATCGTATTTTCATGGCGTGGGTATACAAGATATTCCTTTTGAAGCATAGTTTCTAGATCACTTCCAACAGTTCCCATAGTTCTGATACCTTTATCCTTTTTCCAGATCATTGTTCTCATGCATTTTCATATGATATCTGTGGAAGTTATGTTCGCTACACGTTCACAGACGTAAATAGTATGACCTTCAAACCATGCTCCACACAGTCCTACAGTACACTAGCCCGGCTCAACTGGACTTTCCCAATCATCTTATGGATACCCTGAATTCTCCTTAATGCTATGAATACATACAAATAACATTATATAACTGTACCTGGGTACAATACAACACATGGTCTAGTAACATTGAGTAGGTGAGTTATCCTTTAACAATGTTTCCCGTTTTCTGAGATTCTACAAGCGCGGTGGATTTGAATGTTATATAGCGTAATATGAATTAAATGGGGTTTTTAGGAATGACAATGATGTGCGCAGTACACCCAGGACCCCATGGCAATTTCTAGAGATATGTGATGCGATGCAAAAAAAAAAAAAAAAAAAATTATATATACAGTCAACCCTCGCTTTACACGGTCCCACATTCCGCGTTTCCACGTTTACGCAGTACCCTGCCGAAACCGGAATGCTCACATTCCGCGGTGCGTGTACCCCTTTACGCAGAGAGCGGCTGGCGAGCCGCGCCATTTTTGGATCCAAGCCTCCCGCCCTCTCTCCCGCCCTCTCCCGTCATCCGCCATGTTGTGTAAACGGCGCGAGAAGGGTGCGCACAAGGTCGCCCAGTCATCAAAACATTACCGAGTTCTTCACCCGCCACCCACCACAGCCGGCCCAATTCAGTGATAGTGATAATTATAGTGAGGATATGGACTTATATGAACTTTGAGGGGTTTGACAAAGAGGCCCTGCAAGCCTCTGTGGTGGATAGTGATACAATTGACACAAGTGATACAGGTGAGGGCCAATAATCTGCCCTCTGCCTCGGAACCAACCCCCCATCCCCGTGTGCCGAGCCATCTTTTCTACTAATGTAAGTGTTAAAAAACCTAATATTATTGATATTTCTCTTAATTATTAATTGTGTGTGCATACCATCATAAAATTAAGAAGTTATTTTTACTACAATGTAGGTATTGTGTCTGAAAAAGTGGATTTTGGGGGTCGGCCCGGTCTCTATTTCAATTAATCCCATATGTTATGTTGTTCACTTTACGCGTTTCTCACTTTCCGCGGTACCCTGTGAGTTGAATTAACAGCGTAAAGTGAGGGTTGACTCTGTGTGTGTGTATATATATATATATATATATATATATATATATATCTTGATAAAATCACACGGCCCCCAAATACAACCACTTACCGTAACACTGAAAAAATTCTGTGGAAAATGTAAAAAATACAGTACTTTATCTTACCTTTGTGTTATTCAGCATGCAGGTACCCCTAAACACTGGCACAGCACTATCACTTCCACTGGGAGTCTTGGCTTTAAGGTCCTCAAACAATTGTCTGGCCTTCTCACAAATTATAGCTTCACTAATGTTACCACCTGCCATTTCTTTCTCCTTTATCCACACTAAGAGTAAATTTTCCATCTCTTCAATCACATTACACTTTGCTTTGCTAAGTCTAAAGATTCCCTTAGCCACTTGCAGTTTTTAACTCCTCTTTATTCTTCAAAATCGTTCATATAGTCGATTTAGCCATCCCATATTCATCACTAAGTTTCGCAATGCTTCTTCCATTCTCACGTTTCTTTATAATTTCTTTCTTAGTTTCAAGGGTTATTAGCTTTCTCACTCGCTTTGGACGACTCATTGTTACAATTGTATACTTGTATAACAAAATAGTTATACAAATAACGCGAATTTCCACATCAAAAGACGAAATTTCAACAATAACAGTGGTGCACAATGAGACAAAGATGGCGCCTTGTTGTGGGTCGCGGTACAACAATATTCATGCGCCAGGCGAAATAGTCCCGTATTCATGCGCCAGGCGAAATAGTCCCGTATTCATCCGCGTTCGTTGTAGGAGTTGCGTTCGTTATAGCATTCTCAATTTTATAGGTAAAACCGTTCGTTATAGGAATATTCGTAGTAGGATCCATTCGTTATAGCATACCCCACTGTATATATATACAGTATATATATAAATATATACAGGTAGTCGTCGACGTACGACCTATGCGACTTACGTCTGTTCGACTTTACGACCGGCGGTACGACAGTTTCGGCCCCAGCCTCCTGGCGCTGCCGGGAGCTGGAGCCGCGCGCATCCCCGCGCTCAATTACAAACACGCTCGCTGGTACAGCACACTTCCCTCCGTGTCTGTTTGCCTTGTGCCTGTCCTTTGTCTTGGAAATTTTTCTTGAACCACCCCCCCCCCCCCCCCCCCAAGATGTCTACCAAGAGGACGTTCACCACTAAGGGATTATCAGAAGGTTTATCTCTACTGAATAAACTTCTTGCCCATTTTGAAGGAATGGACCCAAACATCGAACGATTTGCAAGGATTGAGCGGATGGCACGCAATTCGTTTCGTCCGTATCAAGAAATTTACGAGGAGAAGAAGAAATGAACAATTCAGACAAAGCTCACCATGTTCATGAAAAAAACAACTCCTCCGGCTACCCCAAACGCTGCCCCAGCTGACGACATCGACGATCCACAGCCAAGCACCAGCGGCCAATAAGATGTTTTTTGTATGTTTGTATGTGTTTGTATGTTTTGCAACTAAAATGCTTTATATGTTTTGCACCTGTATTTTTTTTTTTGTATGTTGTGTAAATAATAAACCAATTGTACTGTAGTATGCAGTGATTGACTTAAACCTGACGACCGTAACAATAATGAACAAAGAAAATGTTGATAAAATATGACTTAAAGATGATTATATTATCATTACACATTATAATATACGTAAGGTAATTATAACATATGCCGACTTACGACCAGATCAACTTACGACCGGGCGGCCGTAACCAATCTAGGTCGTAAGTCGACGACTACATATATATATATATATATATATATATATATATATATATATATATATATATATATATATATATATATATATATATATATATATATTATCAATTAGTATATATAAACACAATATATATCAAGACATCCATTATGATCACCTTTAATGAAAAGCTCAAAAATACACTGTTTTATTCATAGCCTCTCACAGAACTGAAGAAGGATTCATAAAAATATTGCTCATCCCCAACACTTGATTAAAAGTAAACATAGTTGAAGCTTTCAACATCGCTCTCAATGGAGGGATTTTGAAAGGGACGAAAGAGAAAATGTACAGTCAAGGACAAATTTCACTCCCTGTGGTGAAAATGAATCACGGGAATGAGTCTCCAAACTGACTTACTTTGACTGTTTCATCTTGGGTCGATGCTGCTTCATTTTCGGCAGGAGCAAACTTTTAACCCTGACTGTATGTCTCAGGAGGATAGAGAAAACATGTCTCCATGGAGGCCTCAAGAAACAAGTGGTCCCTCGGTTAACGAGCACAATTCGTTCTAGAAGGTTGCTCGTTAACTGAAACCATTGTTTCAATGGGTTTTTGGGTAATTGGTTCCAGCTTAACGAAAATTGCCTAAAGTCAACAAAAAAGGTAGTGGTGTGTATGTAGAAGGCTCCTTGATGATGATGATGATGATGGGAATTAGAATGGGGGTGGAGGAGAAGGAAGAAGAGAAGGAATTGGGGTGGAAGAGAAGTCACCCCATGGCGCCATTTCACCCATAAAATTTTAGTTCACTTGGTGTAATTAAAGATTATTTTCTTTAAATCAACACTGCACTGCATTATATATTGTCAATATGTAAAATAAATTTCAAAATGACCAATAATTTGACTGGAAACACAGAAAAAAAGCATTTATGTTGAAGAGAGTCTGAAGCAAGATGTTACCTCCACTGAAAAGACACAGAGACTGACGCCTGTATGGTGTGTTGACAGGCTGTTTGGCGCACTAAAAACTAGTTTCCCTGTACATAAATTATGTTAAATACTTATTAAAATGACTAAAAATTTTAATATAAGACTTTTAAAATTATTGAATAGTACAAACTTCTAGATATTTACTAAAATAGTAAGGAATTTAAGCCCTAGAACCGATTACTGTACAGTATTGGCGGACTACTACTACAGCTGGTGGGCAGCCAAATGCAGACGAAAACATGTTGGGAAAAATTCGTAAGGAATTCGTTAATCGAGGGAATGCTCGTTAACCGAAGTTAAGAATCTTATGGAAGGTTAACCGAAATTTCGTTAACCGAGGGATAACTGTAGCTACATATTTTATGGACTATTGAGCGTAATATGAATCATCTGATTTTAAGTTAACTAGCATGTATGACTGTGGTCAGTACAATGGGAGGTAACGGCGACTTACTCAGTTCGTGCAGACATAAGACTCCCAAGCAAGTACAAAACAATGAC
Organism: Homarus gammarus; assembly: GCA_958450375.1. Taxonomy (NCBI): domain Eukaryota; kingdom Metazoa; phylum Arthropoda; class Malacostraca; order Decapoda; family Nephropidae; genus Homarus; species Homarus gammarus. The sequence goes on along the minus strand of CAUDMG010003165.1, from coordinate 229,426 downwards.
TTGGACATACCTGAATTGTGATGTATTATGGTCCCTCGAGGAGCTGTTAACTTTCACTAACCTGGAAAAAAATCAATCATATTAACCTTCCATCCAGCTTTAGTCGTATTTTATAATTTTTTGTAAGGGTTAAGGAAAACGCTGCCACTTCTACTGTACTGCATTACTGTATATATTAGAAGGATCTCAAAGATGTGTTTGTTTTAAGGCAAAAATGTTTATTAGGTGGGAGAAAATTAAATAATGATTGTTTACATAATGGCAACAGTCTGTGGGACTACAACAATTGGCAACAGAAACCAGCCTAAGGAGGTTTGATGACAATATCATAAAGGTCTGAAGGAAAACTGTATACAGTATATTTCATTCGACAATTTTTCTTTCTCTCCAATTAGATAAGAATCTGTGCATTACAACCTGATACTCTACTATCTGTAATTTGTTTTTGCATCATTGTAAATGCATGACTATAAATACAACGGAAAATTTTAACTGTGAAGCTCCCCGAGTTGTAAAAAGAACCGAACTTTGTTACTTAAGAACAGTAAAAGTATTTTATGCATAAAGTACTCAAGAACTAAAAGCAAAAGGAAACAACAAAATTATTAATTGTCCCAAATATTCAAATAAATCCACAGTACAGTAAATATAAAATACTTGTTAACTAAAGGTAAAAATAAAAGACACACAGCATTACACATGTTTATTTGCAAATCATTCTATTGGGAGTAATCAATAACTGATTCTTGAAATTTTGGCCTGAATATTATAAGCCCAGCATGACCTACCAAAAGAGAATGCCCTTCATACGTTCAACCGCTCTTCTCCCTACAATCCATCGTAGGGATAGTGAACGAGCTGAAATATATATACATCCAACACTATGATCATTTTCTTCCTTATCCAACCAAGTATCATCGAAGTGGACTCATGGTCCACAGACATAATGTTGTCTCTGTAACTGTCCCAATGCTAACGCCCTTCAACACTAATGCCTTGACTGTCAGGGACCTCCTACCACAGGACAAGTCACTAACCACTATAGGTCACCACCTACTTAACGTAATAATTTAGATTTAATACTCATACACTACCCACGCTTTGGTGGGCGCTAACTCTCATTGTCTTTAAATCATATCAATATTGTCTCCATATCACAAGTCGTAGCGTGTCCTGCGAGATATGAGTACCAATGTATTGGGTCTAACCACATGGTCTTGTGACTAGGCTTGTTGCCCCCTGGGGTGTAATAAATCAATTAAATAATAAATAATCATCCCAGCATGACTAAACAGACAATAGCAAGTTAAGCTTCAGAGATAAGTCATATAATGTCGGGAAGACCTCAGTAACTCCATTCCATCTCCTGGGCATGCCATGTAGCAATCAAGCTCCTTCAGTTAAGTTTGTGGATAATTTTTGCCTCCATAGTGACTGAGTTTGATTAAGACTCACCCCTCTAATTGGGGTGTGGCTGTGGTGACATTACTTTTCGATTCTAGTTAATGTGTGGCTGAATTTTTCACACCCCGTAATATCTGGGCAGTGCTGGCAGGAGGGAGGGTGCAGTGGTATTTAGTTATTTAAGCAGAATTTTAAATGAACTCAGTCTTGCACATATGTATAGATACAGGCTTTATATCTATTACAGAATTATGTAAAGCATTTTAGAATCAAAGTCTCTTTGAAATTCATTTTAGGTACAGTACAGGTATACTGTATGAAAAGAGCAATGACGTCTAACGGGATGATCTAGCCCCTGAAGGAAAGGTGGGGGAGAAGAGAGGGGACTCGATGGGGAAGGGAGGATAAGAGAGTAGGCTAGGTGAGGTGGGTGGTCAAGGCGTTAATGGACACAAGAAGATCAAAGGGAAGGTCCGCTGTCATCGCCACTGCCACCTGACCTAACCTGACCTTACCTCACCTCACAAGACCTCTAGGTATATGACCAAGTGGTGTCTCCCCAAACCCACACCCTTCACAGCTCCACCCATACTACATCCTTGACCACCGTAGGGTCAAGACCAATTCAGGCACTGCTCCTGCTGAGCAGAAGCCCCCCTTGGCCATGTTCAGCCCCATTCCTGAATTCCCTCTCCCCGACCCATCTTCACCACCGGGATATCAACATAATCAAAAGTGACAATTTCGTTTCGGAAAGAAGTCGAACCAGTGTTGAACAATGATGAACAGTGTTTAAGCCAGTGAATTCAGCACTAGACAGGATCAACGAGAGCCGTGACCCACCAGTGAGATAAACACCCCTGGGAACCATCCTCTGGCCAGACGATGTTAATCCGTCCACCCTGGGAACAACAGGGGGCAGGCTATGCACCTGACTACGAGATAACACATCACCGAGCAGAGAGAGTGAGGTATTGTGACACCACCCCACACCACACAGTGTCCCCATGACCACGTGAGGTCCTTCATATCAACACCCAGGACGAGTTACTGCACCACGTGAACATCACACCACCCGACGTCTCCATGACCACACGAGGTCCTTCATATCAACATCCGAGGACGCGTTACTACACCACGTGAACACCACACCACCTGGTGTCTCAATGACCAGCCCAGGCCCAGGCCAACTGTAAACTATAATAATCTGTTTGTTCAATTCATGTTCCTTCTTCTTTCAGTTATGAAAGCTTTTGTTAAAAGACCCACCTACCCCATGTCTTTGTATGTAATAAATCATTTTTGTCCAGTGTATATTTTCAGCCTTCAGGCTGCAGAACTTTTTCAATAAACCGTTAATTGTTATTATTATTACTATTAATATTATTACCATACCCTCCACCCACACAGCTCTTTTACTATGGTTAATATAATTAATTAAAAAATATATTATTAGTTTGCATGTAACAAGTAACACTTGTTGTTTGTTTTTCAATTGTAATGGAGTAAAAGTATTAGAAAACCATACTTCAATGAAAGTACCAAAAAAATTGAGTACACTACTTTTTAAAAAAGTAAATATGTACCCAAAAATTTTTACTTTAGTACAGTACTCCAGTAAATTTGTTACATTACTGCACAACTCAGAAACTCCTGTATTATCAAGTTCTGTTTTTAAATCACATTTCTACTGTTGTGTGTGTGTGTGTGTATGTGGTTCTTAAGTTACCAGTGCAGCTGATGTAAGGTGGATTGGAGAGTTCACTGGAATCAATAGATATACTGAAGTTGGTTGACGGTCGGGTAAATTTTCTGTGCAAGGATTATTAATACTACTGTTTATACAAAAGAAATTTATTTAGCACCATTCATAAAACTAGTGACAAAATATTTTGGAATATGAAACTTATTTATGAGTAGTAACAATAAATGCCATCATGTTTCATATTAGAAATAATTATCACTCATAAATTGCACCTCAGGGAAAATAATCAACAGAAATGAGCCAACCAGGTACTCCCTGAGCACAATTGGTTCCACAGAGTCGTTTGTTAACCAAAAATTTCGTTAACTGAATCTATTATTTCAATGGGATATTGGGTACTGTAATTGGTTCCAACTCTCAGAAAAAGTACATACAAAATACTGTATGTATATCGGTAATAGAATTAACAAAACATTAAGTATAAAATAAATACAGTACTGTACTGCACAGTATACTGCACAATAATAAATAAAAGACAACAGAATACTGTATTTTAACTTACTTTGAGGTGTGTATGTCGTATTCCCAGCAGCTTTGTTTACATATCAAACAGCTGATTGTAGAGGCAGTCAATGATGACATGCCATATTCTTTACAGAGTGCATTGGTTCTAATGCCTTCTTCGTGTTTCATAATAACTATCAATATGTGAACCAAATTACAGAATGACCAATAATTTTAATGTAAAAATGCAAAAATATTCAAGAGACCAACAAACTCGATGTTCACTCTACTGTAAACAAAGTTAAACTGGGAAGCGTTGTTAGATGATTCAATCAGCTGATGGGCACACAAAAACTGTTCTCTGAACTGTATATATTATCAATATGTTAACTATATCTTAGAATGACCAATAATTTTAATATAAAAAATGCAGAAATATTCAAGAGACCAACTTTCTTGACATTTACAACACTGGAAACGAATGTAAACATTGAACTGATTACTGTACTGGCGGACAGACCAATCAGCTGATGCGCACAACAAAACATGTTTCTCGTAAGGCTTTTGTTAATCGAACTGAAAATCCTTATGGGAGCTAATTCGTTAACCAAAATTTCGTTAATTGGACCATTCGTTAATCGAGGGACCACTGTAATCATATTATATCTAATGTTACACTGGTTACCAATATAATACAAATTACATCTTTAAATTTCTATACAAAACCATAACGAATTTTGTATAACATCAGAACCACATTAGAGAAAATAACCAATCCTGTCTGAGCTTATACTGTACAGTACAGGACCTTATGTCACTGAGGGGTCACATGAAGGTCAAGTGTTTTATACCGCACATACACCTCAAGTTTCATATTATAATTTACATAGTTGGTCAACTTTCTGGGATACAGTATATCCATTATAGTTATTACAGTTATCACACAAGAACACCTCACACTGAAAGGTGGTTGTGAACTAATAATTATATAGCTTATTCTTTTAAAATAATCTTAGAATAAAAAAGCCCCATTAAGCTTATATCGATACCTGTATCTAGAAATGGATGGCACTGCTTATGTAGCAATTGAAAAGGTTTATTAAAGCCCTTATATTTCTTAATAAACTCTTGGTTAATAATTACCATACAGTACAGTGCAGTACAATAATATCCCTGATAGCAAGAATCTTTGAACCCCAGAACTTTCCAATACCCAGAGATCTCTCAAATATGGAAAGTTGGAAACGTTCTGCACCATTTGTTCCTGCTAATATTACAGCAGAGTACAGTATATTGCATTCAATACTTGTCTCTCAATATCACTTGTTTTACTCGTTTCAATTTTACATAATGAATCACTTAATAATAAACTCTAGATTATCTTGATGATCTTACCCTGCATAGTAAATACACAAGATGTTAAGTAAATACTGTACTGTAATTACTCTTTTTAGGATTTACATTCAACAAATAAATACAATGCCTTGCACTGTATACCCCAGTACAGTATAGTATAGTACAGTACAGTACAGTAAACTAAGCTGCACCAGGAAGACATTTATATCTCAGCCCTCAATCTGAAAAGTTAGAGGAACACTACAAAAACAGGTCAAGTTATTATGGCCATGAAGTACATGTATAGGGTTGTTTTTGTTGATGGGCCCACAGTCAACACTTTAGGGGCATCACAGCACAGAGATATAGGGTCTACCGTAGGTATAATATCTTTACTCAAGCATCTAAATTTCTTGAACCCAACAAAAACTTTGAAAGAACAAAAGTTTCTGAAAATGTTAACAGTTGTACGGAATACATTATTAAGATGTTTATTATTTTGAATATGAACATATCTAAAATAAACTTCACAAAACTGCTATTGCTTATTTCTTACTAAAGAGTTAATTAGATCAAAAGAGAGACAAAGTTACTGAAAACATTGTGATAAAAACAAAATAAACATCTTGAAAATTTAAAAGCCGATGACAAATGGTAAAATAACATTTGCATAGAGAATAACATGTGTTCCATTACTCCTCAGGGCTCAACAATAATGATATTTTGTATAAGGACAAATCTGAATCAACTTTACAACAATACATGAATAATAAAATCTAAATCTATATTATTGGCTAAGTAAAATGCACATTTGATTGTACTGTACATGTAACATATTTAAGTACATTATGGGGAATGTAATAAAATAACAAAATTACTCTTAATAAGTACAGTATTGCTCTGGATAGTGTGGGAGGGAGAGGTTTATGTTAGTCTCTGGTGTACACAAGACCAGTCACTCATTGGAGGTGTGTCATTGCCTACAGTGCCGACCAGTATGAACACTTGTCACCGTCTCAGAATAAAGTAACTTTCTCACCAGTGGTCAACCATCCTGTATAAAGAATTACAGATGACGTACAGAAAATGGTTTCCTTCACAAAAATGGAAAGTAGATCCACTGTCCTCTTTTCTCCACATCAATGAATGAGGAAGGTGATACAAGGCCAAATTATGGAGGTAACAAAAGAAACATATAAGCTTAACATGGTAATGCTCTTCAAACAACAACCACCAACACACTCTAGGACAGAAAATCTGATTTTCCATACTGACTCATGCAGTACCAAAAGGTAGTACAGTATAAGTCTAGTTTGTAAGGCATCACAGGCTTAAAAATAGCTGTTGAATATGCTGGTGTAGATTTTGAGTTCACACAAATACTTTTCCTTAAAAAATATGGTAGGTGATTGTTACAACTCTCAACAGTACAAACAACATTTTTTAAGTTCCTAAATGAACTGGAACTACTTTATGTTTTCACTGGTTTCAATTTGTCATCAAGATCTTTCAAGAAAGATTGAAAGTATGTGCGTAACTCTGGCTCCATTGCTTCTACTAAGCCACTTACAAACGTATCTACTCTCTCCGCGTCCTTTTCTGTTTCCTCCAAGTAATCTTTCATGTTAGATGTACCTCCATTGCCTTTATACGTATCGTGGCATTTCATTGCATCATTAAAACATGGCCCTCGCTCGTCCACGTCATCATTACGAGGCATTTTTCTATACACATACAACTCAATAATATTTCCTACTTCGAATCCTTGATACTTCAGCCAAAACTGGTACCTTCCTGAGATAGTAGTCATATTTTTGGCTGTAACAGGTACATCTACTATATCTTTATCTTCTGGGTAAAAGTCATCTCGAAGAAACCTGCAATGCAAAGACAATAATCTAATTTCACAGCAATTATCAATACCATACTGTACTTCACATTTGGTTTGTATTCCACTCCTGTACTTCACATTTGGTTTGTATTCCACTACTGTACTGCTATTTAAAGTTTGAAAAATAGTCATCCTTACCTGAAAAAAGCCTCCTGTCCTCTTTTGGGTAGTTTACAGAATTCTTGAATCTGACGCCACTCTTCCAATTCTTTTTTATTTGCAGGAACACCTCGCTGCACCCGAGGAGGCATGAAAAAAATTATGGTACAGTACATGTGAACACAGCATAAATGCAAGGCAACGAATTAGAGGGATTTCTAAATTCATAAGACCCATATCTAACCTTTACAAGAAACAAGGTACATGTACAGTACAGTGCTCTTGTAATGTTACAGTATTTGTGTTGCAGTGAATATTATCAACAAAGGTTTTATATTCACAGGTTTCTTGCAAAAAATATTACTAGCCTCTTTGCAGTCCAATAAAGTCATTACCGGTACTGGTCAGCAAACATCTCAATATCCAGATGAAAATTATAGATCACACAGTACAAAACTTAATGTACAGGGGTATTTGAGGATCTTAAAAAAGTCCACATTAAACCAACTCATCACTGAGGGGGTAACAAATTAAATTATCAATAGAAGGAGTAAGAGATTAGTTGACAGACAACTGAGAGATGATGACAGTAATTTTCTGGCTGAGGTGACAAAGTAATGATGTCTGAATAATGCCAAGAAGGAACAAGCAGCACGGTACAGTATGTTAAAAGAATAATGGTCACACTCCCTGGTCTATGTGTGAGGCATTTATAGCCAGTCAGTCAGTGTTTTAGTTCCTATAATGATTCACAAGAACTTTAATGACAGCTTTGGATATTAAACTCAATAAGAGACAACACCAAGATGCAAGCAATTATCTTTGAAGCTCACCATCTTCCTCTTCAGCTGTCAATACAAGGACTATAGGAGCCAGTCTCAGCCAGAAATGAATTCTTTCAATACAGGTTTTTTTTTTAATGTTCTATCAGTGATTTTTGAGCCAAGTACTGTATTGTATCAACTGAATTCAACAGAAAACAAACATGCAAGACTAATTCACCCACACACAAAGCCCACACTACCCAATGGACACAATTTACTGTAACGCCATACACGAATACAGCTTTGTCTATGGTGGTTGAGATGACACTGATAAAATTATAAAATAAATGTTTATATGTACTGCAATTCTATGGGGCCGGTAGAGTTGAACACCACCCCACAGTATTATGAACAAATCACCTTTTCTCCTTTCAATTATTTAAATACAGTAGTTATTAAATGTAATTTGGTTGTTGATCTAAAATTTATAATTTATTACGGTAAGTAACAGTGAATTCTGTTCGGTTCACCCTATTTATCACCAATGCCACACATATCATAAACTGTTTTATGTTATTTATGTAATTCAGTTCCTCAATGATGACTGAGAAACTGAAACTTTCAGTCAGTGTCAAGATTAAACTCTGGTTATGTTTGTTCTATTCCTTTCTCACATTACATTACAGACTGACCCATTGTTTTCACCATCAGTACTCAAAGAGTGCACGACTGTATCCACCAATAAGACTTGACTGTCACTACCCCCCTAACACAGCGCTCTCGTCACTGGTCAGGTGTGGTTACAACTTACAGCCGGAGTGAACTGGTCAATGTCACGGTAGGTGGTTATGATGGTACAGTAACAGAATACTTAAGGCGGCGATACAAGTTAAGGTTGTGACGGATGTAAGGCAGAAAGTGGAGGAGGCGGGTGTCACATCACAATGAGACACCATATCGATGAGTGCCACACACCTGCCTCCAACACGGACAACCTTCATTTTGAATTATTGCATTCCTCTAAATCTCTATATTGGCAATACATGTGTACAGTATTAATAATTCTATTACATACTGTATTAAAAAATTAACTGTGTTAAGTTTATTTATGTACTGTTCTGTACATGGAAGAAGCAAACATGTTTTTTACCAAAGGTGTTGGGGGGGCATGAAATTTTTTATGGGTTCCTTAGGGTACCAAATATTTGAGATAACCTGAAGGTTATCCCTCCCTCCCAGCCTATTTCATCTTAATTTTTCACCCTAATACAGGACTGTAATACCTAAGGGTGGGTAGGTTAAGTAGAATAGAATTAGGGTGGTTAATTTTAAGTGAAATAAGCTTGGATCTCATCTTTTGGTGATCCAATATTTGTAACTTATTCTGGACGACAGGAGTCTTCAATATCAAATTGAGTTGATTCAATTTGGATGGTTTTAATTACCTTTCCATTATAAAATGGGAACAGAGGAACTAAAAATGGTACAGTAGACAGACAGGAAATATGGGTGAGGACTAAAATGGCTGTCATGGCCCTGTTCTGTGCATTTTAAAACTGTGATACCCATTATAATTAAGTTTCATGAAAAATATACAGTAGCTATACTGTACAGTATAACGATATAGCTGTATTTTTTGGGCGCTCCCAGAGCTTGGTCAACACAGCCATGAACAAGTGACAGTAGGTATTTTATTTTATTTTTATTTTTTTACTGAGAATAGCCCACCCCGGCACAGGTCACTGACCCACAAAGGGGTCTGGGGGGCAAAAAAAAATAAGAGAAAGATTATACTGTACAGGTATTAATCTACATCACAAAGAAGCTGGAAAACCAGCTTTGTGAAGTGAGACAGATTGTAGGAGTATGGAAACACAGAGCATTCCACAGTTTGGCTGTGTGAAGAAAGAAGGATGCATTATACCAGGTTATTCTTGTGTGACTGACATCCACACAGAAACTATTGTACATTCTGATGGTTATTCTGTGTACATTTCTGGGAGTAATGTAGTGCAGTATTTCTGTACTCCTATTATATCACAACTTCACAAGAGCAAGAGGTAATGATGCAAGAACAAAATTAGTGCTTCAGCATCTAAGCATTGCTGGTGAGCTGAAAATGCTAAATTTGGAGACACACTGAGTCACCCCACGACATCAACCACTCCACCATTTCACTCCCTGCTCCTTGGCCTTGTGGGATATGGTTTACTTATATTATAAGATACAGTATTGTATTAATGTTTAATCAGTGTATTTGGTCATTTAATCTTTGAATACTGTACTTCAGGAGTTGTGACCCTGTCTTGCCACATAAGAGGGAGCTTGGAAGTGCTACATATGCCAAGTTCCACTTTCTAAAAGTGGGTTGGTGAAAGGAAGATCATCCACTCTCTTAAAGTGGGTTGGTGATAAGAAGGTCATCCACCAGATAAAAGAGGGTTGGTGATAAGGTCATCCACTCTCTCAAAGAGGGTTGGTGATAGGAAGGTCCTCCAGCTGTAAAATTGCTTCAAATCTACCTGATGGCAGCCTGGAGAGGCTAAACAAGACTAACCCAAACAAAAGTGGAAAATGGCTGTAAGACAGTGATGCTGATGTTGATGTTCAGTGGAACATAGATATATCAGGGTCCTTACCTGGGGACCATTGGCTAAAAAATTCAAAAATTTACAAAAGGCAGCACAGTACTGTATCTTTAGATCTGCTTTGGGCTTCCTTTAGTCATGAACATTTTGAGGAAACATTGACGCTTGTTATAAGCATTATTAAACATTGTCTAGTTTTAGCAGAAATGACCACTGGGTAATACACTGTATATACTGTACAGTATATTCAGGCATGACAATGCTAAGTGGATTGTTTCAGTTTGGTCAGTGATGGACTCAAATCAACAAAATACTAGATAAGTGGAAAAAGGTGAAAAATATGGTCAAAGAGTCAATGCTGTAAAGATGAAAATAATGGTCGTTTCCAAATTGGATATAAATCCTAAAATAAAATTATCATAGGCAACAGGTTACATAAACATGTAGAAAATTATGTGTGTTTGGGAAGTACAGATAGCTAAAATTACCTGTGGTGGTTGATGTACGCAAGAAACCAAAAAAAGAATAGGGAACACAAATGTGCATTTACTAATCTAAAAGACCTAATGAAAAGAGACATTAACTTCAATTTGAGAAAACGGCGGCTAAAAGTTTTATATGGCAAGAACTAGTGAATGGGTCAGATGCATGGACACTTTCAGCAGACACCAGAAAGAAGTGTTGTTATAAACAAATGCTAAGAATAAGCTACAATGACAGGTAAACAATTGAAGAAGTACTAAGAATAGTAAAAATTTAGAGAAAGAATTAGAGACGGGGGGATAACAACAGAAAGACAGGGGAAGGCAGCGACTGTGAAGAATGAATGAAATTTAAAAAAAAAGGTTCCTAAGAGAGTTACAAAACATTAGAGGATTGGTAAAAACTGCCAGACTAGGTAAAATTATCGTTTTGGTCGTGCACCTATTTTCCATCAGAAAAGGACAATTTTAACGCAACCTAACCTAACCCAAAAAAACAAACCCAACCCAACCCAACCTAACCTAACCTGACCTAAATTCGCTGCATGACCGAAACGATAATACCCCGAGAATGTTTAGTGGAGGCCTGTGGTCGCCAACACTCAGATATGAGGACGATACTCTGATTGAATGCGTTGTTCCATGTGGCAGTGTTAATTGACAGCACGTCAGTCATCATCAACTAGGTATATATTTATATACATTAGGTGCAGCTGTCATGTCCATCCTTGGCAAGAATAAAATCCAGGTACAGTAGTCAGTCCATCCTTTATATTTTACAATTATACAGTATAGTAGCCCTGACAACATACATTATTATTGACCATACCTGTTTTTTGTCGTCTTTACCACTATTACGGAGACCTTTCACAGCTTTAAACAGTTTGTCTGAAATTTCTGCCGCCATGGTCTTGACTGGAACCCTTATTACGAGACTCGGCTCCTTTCAAGTACGGTTGTTTACTACTGTAACTATGTACGAAGCAATAATAGTCACCCTGTCTCAGCCATAGTTGCCAGTTCATGAGATGCCAAGAACTATTTATCCATTTACATTTCAGTAAAATCGATATACATGTTTACATTGCTTGAGTATACAGCACATGATACTATAGATAAGTGTAGGTATACAAACAGTGGTAAGCGGTAACAAGATTTAATTAATGACAGTCCGAGAAAGCTGTTAAAAGGTTTTCATTGGCGTTCTTATAAACTTAGTATGGTGTGTTACTCCTCAGTCTCTTATCCGAACGTTTAAACCCCAGCATAAGAAATTCTCTAATAACAGACGTCTTTCTACCATGATATAAGTACGTCTCTTACCATGATATAAGTACGTCTCCTACCATGATATAAGTACGTCTCCTACCATGATATAAGTACGTCTCCTACCATGATATAAGTACGTCTCTTACCATGATATAAGTACGTCTCCTACCATGATATAAGTACGTCTCCTACCATGATATAAGTACGTCTCTTACCATGATATAAGTACGTCTCCTACCATGATATAAGTACGTCTCCTACCATGATATAAGTACGTCTCCTTACAATGATATAAGTACGTCTCCTTACCATGACATAAGTACGTCTCCTTACCATGATATAAGTACAAGTAACAAAATAGATCTTCAAATATTTGTTACATCACTGCCATGGTATTAATACCTCATCTAAAAGTGTCCAGATTAGTTCTTGTAAGGTTCGCGTGATGAATATTAATAATAAATGATGATTGTAAGAATACACAATACCTGCTAGACATTTCCAAAGCAAAAAAACACACCAAAAATGCATCAAAATTACAATGAGATGTTTCACTAACCAACTTTACATTCACTATCATTACCAAACAAAACTGTGGTATGAATTATAATTGGAAATAATTTTGTACCTTAATTAAGTGAACGTATATCTGGTTAAAAATGTGTACATTCGAGTCTATTTTTGGCTTTTATTTTAGTGTCTTAGTTGGCATCATCAGATTAAATGCATAGTATTCTCACATTTTCAGTTAACATTAATATAGACCGAATGTGAAAAGGACCTGGCTGTTGTGGGGAATAAGTTGTTTGGTTCACACTCAGGATGGGATGGAGAAAGGAAACTCACAATGTGCTCTCTGTATACATGTTGTATTGGATGTACAATGCAGCTTGGTGCTGGGAAGGCAGCGTGGTTACAAGCGTTGAGTAGAGAGAGAGCTGGTTGGTGAGGGTGCTCAGAGGAGGACCAGCTTGTGGGTCACCATGCTCGCCGGCAGGAGCGAGGGCCGCCAGGCAGCGGCGGAGGAGGTGGTGTTCCTTGCTGCGGCTGTAGCTAGGAGAGAGTGGTCACCACGAGGTCAGGTCTTTTATAGCGGAGGTAGGCGTGGCTTAATAGTTGACCTCCGTCTTGTAAGGCGGCGCTGGTTGACCTAGACCACGAGGCATACACTGGGGGATTCGCGGGGTCGGCTACTCAGCGACAAGCGTTTGTGGGGGAGAAATCCACTACAGTGTGTATGATGACAACGAACTGTTGAGTTCCCCAGTTAAGACGTCCATGCTCTAACCGCTTCAGGAGGCCTGAGTCCTCCATTTTCTATTAAGCACTACCGCAGAGACTCGGGTATTTCTCAAGTAGCTCATTTTACTTTTATCCTCCTCATCACTGATCAGTTCGTTAGCCGCTTGGGCGATCGGTCACGTCTCTGTTTGTTCGTAAATTTAAATTGAGAGAACACAATTATAATGTAGTCCATTAGATATGTATGAGTACAGATGAAGTATTCAAGATTCCTTGTGAGTGATGTTGAAAGCTTAAACTGTGTTTGCTGCCAGTAAAATTGTCAATACAAGTCAGTGTAGAGTCTACTGTAAGAAATGAGGTATCATTGACGTCGTCCCTAGGGATACCCCGAGTCTTAAGATTGCTACTTAAATTAGATAATTTTGATTAGTGAACATCAGAGATTCCGATGCGTATATCAACATCGTTATAAGTTTTGTATTTTAGAAAGTAATTAATTATCCTGAAGGGAAGTGTCAGTCTACTTATGTTAAGAATCTAAGTGGTAGAAGTTGATACGTCTGTTCTAAGCCCCTCCCACAATGTACTGTCATTCTGAGTACTTGACATCAGTTTAATTCTTGTCTTTGACAGCTTCAGGTATGGACACTCGACTGAGTAGTGCCCTTTGAGATGATTATACACCTCAATTAGGTCCCCTCTTGCCCGTCTGTAGTATAAGCTATATAGGCAACTGCAGGCGCTCTAATCTCGCAGGGTAGCTGAGGTGCCTAAGTGTATGCACTCACACTCACAGTCTCTAGCATATCTCGGGGACAAGATGGTGTGACAGTACTCCAGACGGGGAAGCACCTCACTCTTATAAGACCTACTAGTTTAGTTGTTTGACTCGCTTTCTTTTCACAATGGCCTGAGAACTTCAGTTCGTTGTCAACATACACTCCCTGGTCCTTTTTACATTCGATATCTATTAATGCTGTTTCTTTATCCCGTTGGGACATGTGCTACGCATCCCTACTGTTTGTATGACCTAAGTGCATCCTCTTACATTTCGTGACATATAACTTAACAGATATTAAATATTTCAGAGGACACTACTCAGTCACAGCTCAAGGTTGAAGAAGCCACAAGTCCAGTGAGGGCAAACTTTATCGAAATGAGAATTGTGAACTCTTGGAAATATCTGCGAGAGAGTGTTGTAACAATCTTCAAGAGTGAGGTGCTTCCCCGTCTGGAGTACTGTCGGGGTCCCCGAGATATACTAAGGACTGTCAGAGACGTGACCGATCGCCCAAGCGGCTAACGAGTCGATCAATGGTGAAGAGGTTAAAAGTAAATAAGCAATTGAAAAAGGCCAAAGGACTGGTGCCTGCACTACGGCGCCTCAGTTACCCAGAGAGATTAGAACGCCTATAACTGCCTAGCTTATATTATATAAGGGCAAGGGGTGACATAATTGAAGTTTACAAACATCTCAGAGGGCACTACTCAGTCGTGTGTCCTTACCTGGAGCTGGTGGATACCCGCCCCGCTAGAGGTCACAGCTCAAGGTTGAAGACGCCACAAATCCAGAAAACTATGAGGGCAAACTTTTTCCAAGTGAGAACTGTAAATTCTTGGAACAATTTGCCAGAGAGTGTTGTGATGGCACCGAATGTGAGCTCCTTCAAGACCAGACTTGACCAACACCGGAGCAGGTAGAGACAATCAGGAGGCAGTACATGCCCCATACGTGCCAACAGTGCATAATAGAGACGTGACCGACCGCCCAAGAGGCTAACGAGTCGATCAGTGGCGAAGATGATAAAAATATCCTAAAGGTAACAGTAAGGCTTTGAGAAAAAAAATGAAAGCAGAAACTTGCCCTTTAAATTTTACAAACTGTCAACTTTGCATGACTATCCCATCAAGGTATCACTCGCCCATGAGAACAATGTGAACTGGTGTTCGTTTTGGGGTATATTTCGTATAATAAACAACAAATACAGTATATCCAACTTTAGATCACTATCAGTTTATTTACGGCATTTAATCAAGTTAATTTAGCTTTTAAAAACATTCACTTAACCACGAGAAAAACGTGGTTGAGTGGTGAATTATTTAGATACTGAACGATAGCCAGTGAAGATACCTGAAGGAAGGAGAGCGCGTGCCTGGAGCCAGCCAGTCATCCTCCCTAACCCAACACAAGTCCTGTGAATCAATGGTGTACGTGGTAGTGGTGATGTATGTGTATAAGGGATAACCCGAGAATTTAACAGGATATAATGTGTTCGAGACATCAAGGAGGCTGAGGGGAGACAGACATATGGACATGTCTACGAGGATCAGTTACAAGTGACACAGGAAAAGCCACAAGGGGCGTGAGAACCATGCCAGAAACCTTGGATTATTTGTTCTCGTCTCAACAGGAAGGCTTTCCCTTGACGCCTCGTGACCTGCCCTGAGAACTGGACAATATTCTACGACTAACTCCATGTTCGAAATGTAAGAAAATGTCGCGGGAGTGACTGTGTGTAATATGACCTTACAGTATACCAATACCACCAGGAAAGTTTACCACTCACAGAAACGGGTTATATTTGAGTATATGGACAATTCAACCATACGGGGTAAAAGTGCGTTATTTTACACCCAGCGTCTACCTGTAAGAGGTTTAATAATGATGTTGATTTACCAATACAAGTGACCATGTGTGCCAAGCCCGAGTCAACTTGTTTTAGTTTATTGTTACTTGGCCAGCTGTGAGTGTGGTAGTCTGGTAAACCCAAAGTGTTGAGTGAGTGTGGTGGTTGGGTGCGTTAGCAGGGACGGATCCAGGGTGATCTTAGGGGTTCGGACCCCCCCCCCCCCTCCCTCTTTGCATCAGAAAATTCCAATACTTTTTCTTTAATGCAGTATTGTACTCAGGTGCTTTTGTAGAGTAAAAAGTAATTACTATTGACCTGAGAATATCTCCTATCAAGTGCACGTGGTTTCAAAACGGCCTCAAAATACCTCGCTGTGCTCACCATGTTCCCCCACCCATAACTCCTTGGACCCCCTTTTGATATTCTTGGATCCGCCCCTGGTGAGTGTGGTGGTTGAATGACAGTGGTAGGTGAGAAAGTGGGTTTGGTGGATGAGTGAGTGTGGTGGCTGAGTGGGTGTGTGGTGGTTGAACAAGTGGGGTGGTTGAGTGTGTGTGTGTGTGGTTGAAGGAGTGAGGTGGTATGGTGTGAGTCGAGTAGGTCATTCATCCCCTCAGGCCAAACTCCTTTCACACTGCCGCTGCTTAAGGTAACATAATTATACAGTATTATACAACAATTAATTACTATATAACTACACTGAACTTCTAAATATAATGGAATTAATCAACCTACCTGCGATCTATAGAGAAAAAAATTATATATACTGTATATATATATAAATGGCTTTTACGGTAAAATATAAGGATCGCTTAATGATTTGACCTATTTATCTTGTTTCACTTTAAGATTATCTACCCTAATGCTAACCTAACTTAAATCAACCCAACCCAACGATAATCTAAATAAGCCTGACTCTTAACTTAACGGATATTAATTAAACCTAATCAAATTAAATTAACCTAACCAAAGCAAACTAATTAAATTTAACCCCCGGGTAGCGTTTGGGTGTTGAATTCGCTTATCAACAATCAAGGAACATAAATTAACAAAATATAACAACCATACTCACAAGATTAGTTTAAGTTAGGTTAGGGCGGGGAAACTTATGGTGAAATAAGTAGGGGGTCTAAAATCTTGACAGGTGTGGCTCCCAACCCTATATTATTGTACTTGACTTCGAGAATGTAAAGTTTATATAAGAATATTTGGTGAAGAATTACCGTCTATCCTTGCCATACTTCCTTTAGGTTTATCCGCCCAACTTTAACACTGGGGTGGGCCGCTTGGGCTTGACGTCACCACAGATGTCAGTCCAATTCTGTTTCCCGGGTCAAGGAACTACAGTACTGTATAACTCATAAATAAAATGCGTATCGATGTTGGCATAACCGTTATTAACGTCAGAATTATAGGGGGAACATTGTGGGTGCTAGAGTGACAGCAAACGCCTATAAAATAATTTGAATTTACCACTATAGGTCATTGGTTACCCTGTACTGTACTGCACTGTACTTTGCAATTAACAGATCCCTCTAACTTACAGTTTAAGTGATACGTAGTTATCCATTAAAATTTCCATATATGATTACATTGATTAAACATGTAGCCAATGTAGGAATACAATATACATAGACAGGGAATGTATACAAGCAAACTACCTGAGGTATACAAACATTTTACCTGGCCAACAATTTAGAGTGACATAGTGATTGATACATTATACTGGATCTCTCAATCAATTATGACTCACTAGTCTCCACAGAGGTCCAGTGAGTGCTATATCCCCCTTCCCCGTGGTCCAGTCCAGTGTATGCACAAGAGGAGAGGAATGCCAGATCTTGCCATGTTAGGTGGAGAGTGCGTGGGGACCCTCACTAGATAACACTCTCCTCATTGACCTCACAGCCGACACCAGCGAGTATATCTTACCTTCAAACTTTCATAGGGGAATCTTAATTGTCGTGAATAGAATTATAATGCGTACGTAAATTCCAAACGAGCAGCCTGAAACACGATCAGGGCAAGGTCATCGTAAATGGCATCGTACACCCCATAACTGTTCTTGAATAAGCAGACCTCTAAGGTAACACTACTCAGAGTGACAACGGAGGCGCGGTTCACATCGGATCACAGTAGTTTTAAAAGGTAAAATCAATTAGGGCTCACACAGATTCAACATGTGTATAGACAATTGAAGTATACAATTCAGAAACATCCAAGCAAAGTGATTTTTTCGATTTCTTGTCCTATCTGTTCTTGGGAGATGAAACATACAACATAAAAACGGTGTAATAAAATGAATCCCAAATTCCCACAATCAAAATGGCTAATCAATGTTTCATAATATTACTTTGTGAGCAGCGAAGGCTATACAGGCTGTACAAAAAATACAGCCAGACAGCATCGAGTACAGCTCATGAGGAAACAATAAGACTCTTGTGTTAGGGATGAAATAATGAAGGCTGTTTACAGTTATCGAGGACACTTTCTGAACACTGAGGATAACTTATGATCATTGAGGATATCCAAGTAAAGCAGGTTGTGAAGAGGATCCCACAGCCATTATGGGTCACAGTGGCAGTAAACATATCAGGCTACAACCAACTCAACCTGTGGTGAGTATTGAGGTTAATTGTTTATAATTTTAATGTTTTCTTAGTCGCCAACTCGATCTTAAGGAAGGGCACTGAACATTTTAGGGGTTACCTTAAGATTTCCCCCAGCTTATTTTACCTGAATAATTAAAACATCCCAACATTAATGTAACCTCCCCCCCCCAGGTACAGCTGTGTTTGGGTGTTTTTAATCATTTAATTATCACAGGTGGAATAAGCTGGGGTGCTATTCTTCAGGTGATCCCATGTTTGCATCTATGTAAATATAGTGAACAGGTGGGTAACTGGGTATACGTGTGTACTGTATATGATTTCAAGGGTAAGGAAAATGGTGCTGGCTACAGACTTTAGACTGCTTTCTGTGTTCACTGAAATATTTTCCGAGTTATCCAAAACAAAAATCTTTACGGAACGTCACAAAGACTTGACACATGACTATGCAATTTTGTTTAATCATTCCAGATATAGAACTTAATATGTATGTAAAAATTCACCATAAAAAATTTAACAATGTTGCTAGCTACAGTAGGTGCTACAATGGAGTCCCCATGACGTCACAGATGAGTGTATCTCAGTACCATACAACTTCATCTATTTACAGGGATGTATCCAGGGGGTAGGGGGGGGGGGAGGTTCTGGGGGTCCAGAGCCCCCTTTTTCGTCAGATAATTCCAAAACTTTTTTTTAATGCAGTATTGTAATCAAGCGTTTTTGTATAGTAAAAAGTAATTACTATTGACCTCGGAATATCCTAATATCAAGTGCACATGGTCTCAAAGTGCCCATGATATTGGTCAGTTGAAAAAAAATCTGGTGGGCTTAAGGCCCCCTCCCCCCCACCCCCCAAAAAGCTGGGTGGGCTCGCTGCGCTCACCATGTTCCTCTACACAACTTCTTGCTCCCAACCTTTTGATATTTCCCGGATCCGCCCCTGATTTAATATACTCCAGCCAGTTATAGTGAAATTAGACTAAGGTAATGGTGTACACTTCAATAAAACTACAACTTTAAATAAAATCATGTCTTATTGAAAGACTGACTGGAACTGTTTATCTTGTCTCTGCGCCATTATCTCAATTGGCTCTGACTACAGCTGTTAATCTTGGCACTGATACTGTGGACTTTATTTCCGCCCACTCTTACATACTGTACTTAGATAATTTTATCTATCATAATTTTTAATGTTGGACTAGTGTTTACTAACCTTGCTACGCGCTTAAAAACCTTCATTGTTGAACCACAGTAATAACACTACTGTATAACAACAACAGTACTTACAGTATGATATTATCATGGAAGGGAGAGGTACTTATGGCATGGTAGGGAGACACGATGTAAGATGAAATTTTATGTAGAAACGGAAGAATACGGAAATTTTATTGTACATACATATCTGTATATGTCAGAAAGGCTGACAGGTAATATACCATACCAAGTTTATAAGAACTGCAAGTGAATGCCCAATAAAACTTAACAACTTTCTTGACTATCATTAGTTAAATATATTTACTGTTCACCATTGTTCATATACCTACACTTATGGAGAGTATCATGTATTATATGTAGAAGCAATTTTACTGAAACATAAATGTATAAATAGTTCTTGGCATCTCATGAATTGGCAACTATGCCTCAGATGCAGCTTCTTTTATATGGGAACTCTGGGTGACTATTATTGCTTACAGACTAACAGAAGTAAACAGTGTGTAGAAGGAGGAGGAGGGTCTCGTTATAAGTGCTCCCAGTCAAGACCATGGCAGACAAACTGGTTAAATCAATGAAAGGCTTCTTTAAGAGTGACAAAGAAGACCAAAAACAGGTATGGTCAATATTCATCATGTATGGTACTACGTCTAGTGTATAGTTTTATAGCCTTATTGGACAGACTGAATGTACTTGGGTTTTATTCGTCCCACGGATGGACATGGCAGCTATACCTAAGGTATACCTGGTTGATGAGGACTGATGTACTGTCACTTAACACTGCCACATGAAACAACTAACAAAACATTAAACACTCTTTTGATTTAAAAGTCCACCACCGACCTTACTGAAACAGGTCAATTTGTATGTGTTGCCACTACGAAATCGAAGTTGAAACTATGTTTATCCGATGGTTTTTGCTGTTATGAACGAATTCGATTTTTATTTCGGTAATTATTCGTACTGTATTAGCACACCCTCGAATTTTTTCACGAGATGATTGGTGTCTGATGTATTTTGAGGTAAATTTGCACTTCCATCTGCCACTCTGTTAGAAAGTCAAAAATATATTTTCCTTGTGTATTTGTATGTGTTTAGACCGAATATGACCTTCATTTCCGTCGGAAATTGACCGATTTTTTTTCGTGGGACGTTTTTCGAAAAAAATAATGGCTAAGCGAATAAAAAATACACCAAAACACACTAGAAAAACAAAAACAAAAACAAAACAAAACAAAACCTAACCTAACCTAACTGACTCTCACCATATGATGGAATCACCTATTTCTTACCTTATTGGGCTGCTTCTTGTTCGTCGTTGGATTCTGAGATTCTTACACAACGCCACACATGTTGTTCCTTGCAATATTTACATTCAGTCTTGCACTTAAGACACTTTACTGAGGTTAGAAAACCATGCAATCAAAAAAATGCTTTAGTTTCTTCGTTTTTTCCCCAAAACTCTCAATCAGCTCCATATAATTGAAGTGACACCCATCACAAACTTCCATGGTCGGAAATGAAGTTGAATTTCGAAATATGAGAGACCCAAAATAAAAATTTATTTTGATTGGGCCAAAAATACCGCGAATTAAACCACAAATCATTTAATTTGTTGCCAAAAAAAAAAGCTTTTGATTGGTCGAGTGACATATACGGGAACACATGCGCGTGATGATTAATCAAGGAGACACGCAGTGTGAGAGGTGAGGTAGGTGATAATGGCGGAAGATTAATGGAAGAAAATAGAGAAAATTTTGGATATGCTATCCATTATTATACATTTGCGACAGTAATGTAATAGATGAAAATGATCTTATAATTAGATGTCTTATTAGAATATGATACTGTAATAGATTAGTGGTAGGAATGTGAAATGTTTAAATGCAAAAATACCTATTTTGATGTGTTTTGTTCATATCTGACCTTCGTTTCCGTGGGAAATGCTTTGTTTTTTAAAAAAGATGCAACTCATCCTTGGTCAAAAACGGCTATTTCCATCAAAACCGAAGGTGAGATCTGAACAAAATACTGTACATCCAAATGCATCAGAAACCAAACATCTAGACCTCTAACTTTCACTAAATTAACCTACTTTAACCTAACCCCTGCGGGGGGCCCTAACCCCTGCGGAGGGCCCTAACCTCTGCAGAGGGCCCTAACCCCAGCGGGGTAGAGATTTATTGATCTAAGTTCTTAAGTGTTCCTCACGTGTGCGATTTT
Organism: Homarus gammarus; assembly: GCA_958450375.1. Taxonomy (NCBI): domain Eukaryota; kingdom Metazoa; phylum Arthropoda; class Malacostraca; order Decapoda; family Nephropidae; genus Homarus; species Homarus gammarus. The sequence goes on along the minus strand of CAUDMG010003165.1, from coordinate 207,466 downwards.
TCTGAAAGAAACACGTTTCCAAGAGGCTTCAAGGGATGAGGAATGTATATATGAAGTAGAAATTGCCTAAAAGTAAGTGCTTCTATGCGATTTGAAGATGTGCTAAACCAAGTAATAACCTTCATTTTTGGCCCAAATTAATAGTTTCTGAGATAAGGTCTGGTTAAGCAGGGGCTAACTGTAGCTATACAATGGGTGTTCATATACCTGTACTGTATACTGGTACAGTACTATATCTGTTTTAAGGGAATATTTTTTTTTTTTTTGTCCAATAAGCTAAAATATGGTGCTGTATATGATCTAGATAATAGTGGAGCAGATGCCTAACACCAGAAGGAATGTGTAAAAATGGTCCATTTTTTCAAGAGATATTGTTTGGATGATAGTAATTAATAAAAACAATATGACAAGTTTCTTGTTTAATTTAAAATATATATGTTTTCCATTTCCTCCATCCTACAATCTGGATTTACCCATTAGAGGGCAGGACATAAAAGAAGAGAAATTATGTGGTAAAAACTTGGCAAACACTGATCATATGGTAGTACTGTACTGTATTTTGACATCTCTATGTGCTTTCCAGGCAAAGAAATAAATTATTTACTGTAAATATGGTGTGTGCCTATGATGTCAATTTTTGCTTCAAAAACTATAGCCAACTGAATCTGCTGCTGTACTTGTCAATATTTATAAAGCGATGAAGGATCTCACTGGGCTTTGTAATACCCTGTACAGTACTGTACTTTAAAAAGGGGTGTTATTGAATACAATTCCAGTTTCTGTTCTTGGTGTCTATTTCTCCACAAATTGATTATATACTGTACAGTATTTTTTATATACTGCACAGAATGTTTCATAAACTCCTCCATATATAAAGCATCAGTATCATGGTTGAGAATCACTACAGGGTAGGTTAGGTCAGATTAAATTCTGTAAAGTTCAGTGAATCTCTTTAACCAAACTACAACGTAATAACGTTGTTGTTTTTTTTCAATTTCGTTACAGAGGTTAGGTTCTGTGCATTCTCGTATTGAATTTCTTACTTACTACAAACAACAACTCTGGAAATTTTGGTTCAATTCCATAAACTCCTTCTGGTGTTAGCCATCTGCCCCACTTTTACCTAGGTCTACATGTATGAATACTGTATGTATGGCATATACAGTACAGGGTACGTATAACATTATGGCGACCTGTGGTCTAATGGTCAGCATGCTCGCCTCACTATTAAGTGGTCTCAGGTTCAATCCCTGGGAATGGTGAAACTATGGGCAAGTTTCTCTGTGCCATTTGTCTCTGTCTACCCAGCAGTAATTGGGAACCTGGATGTTACTCGATCTGCGGATTGTGTTCCAGGGAAATGGTTAGTCAGTGCAGTTGGCGAGTTACCCGAACTTCTCGCATTATTCCTTGACACTGGGCCAACGGTTAGCCAGTGCAATTGGCAAGTTACCTGGTCTTCTTGGATTATTCCCTATCACTGGGGTATATAACTCATTAACTTAGGGTGTGGTTGTTGTGTTGTGACAGCTTCTACACCTTAAAACATATTCACACCTAGGTGGCCCCAGTGCCGGCCATTCTGGAATATAAGTGGCAACCATTCGTATACTTAACAATATTGTAAGACACTTAAACACAATTGGTGATATTTTTGAAGCAGAGTATTATTAAACACTAAACCCAATATGATCACCTTCAGTCTCTCTTTCCCTTCAAAGATTTTTGTTTACTTTGGTTATAAATATGAATTAAACAGCAAAGATGAACTTCAGTATACAGTATGGTACACAGATAAAATTACAATAAAATGATTGTATTTTCATCACATCATTAAAAAATCCATGCTGGTTATCACTACTGTCCATGATCTTTACACCAGTACAGTACTGTATACAAGCATCCCAATTTACAATAGGGATGTGTTCTTGAAAATCCACATGTAAATTGAAATATTCTGTACCTGTATCATAAATTGGGGCCCCTTTCAACATGGGTTTCAATGGGATACATTCCTGGCCTGTCCAGCACAGACATGTAAAACACACACACAAAAAAAAAGATTCATCACTAATTAAATAAATAAAAAAATTAAACAACACTTACTGCACACAGAAAAAACAATCCTACACTCTTTAAATAGTTAAACAAATTTAAACAACACTCACCCTTCACAGAAAAATCTGCAACATATCACAGCAATCACAAGGTTATGCACCATTAAGTAAAAATAACATTCACTACACAATCCAGGGCAGGACCAATCATATGGGAACAAATCATGGGAAGATAATATGCAGGGTGGCCATCAGGCAGCGCACAGGTAGGTGATGCTGGGTGGATGATGGAAAAGCACAGTGCAAGCATACAGTAGAGATAGCCCACTTTCTCATCTTTCCTCCCTGTGCTCTTTTGTTTATCTTGTCTCTCTCACACATAGCTACGAAAGCCAGTCTCCAATCTCCTTAATCAAACCTTCAATCCCTTTAGTGTTGCCTGTAATCCTTCAAAGCTCCTATATATAGTGTCAACGAATATGCTGCAATTCTTTGTGTACAAACATCTGTCCTGCATGGCAGTGAACAGTGACATTACCCACATGAATCTGACCTCTATATATATATAGCTGTCAATGAATATATTTGTGTATGAACCTCTGTCCTGCATGGCAGTGAGAAGTGATACCACCCTCAGTGTCAAGACCTGACTGAATTACTCAGAATAGGCAAACTGTACGACAAGCTTTGTCAATAAATTTGTTAAACTAAAACTAAGCTCCAGGTTCCAATCCTTATAATCAAGTCTCCAATCCTTCTAACTAATCCGGTCAACATGCAATGGATCATTTTTGTCTCATATACGGTATCTGTCATTTTTGCTTTTAATTATTTGTTAGCAGGTAGATATACTATTACAGTACCTAAATCTTTTCTTTTCTTACCTACTTGCAAAATTACCTGGCTTAATGTGGGTTTGGTAGGTATAGGTACTGTAACTTTGACTCATATTTTGCCTTTCCTGACATGGGTAACCATCTCAACCTAATCTAACCCTACCTAACCTTGACTATCACAATTTGCCTTCCCTGACACGGGTAATCACCTCCCACAATTGTCGTGGCAAAATCTCAGTTGGGTAAGATTTTTATTGTTGCCCGGACCACTCGGGGGTCCATGGTCATGAGTACGTAATACCAAGGTGCACAACCTTGAGACCCATGTAAAATGTGTGTAAAGTTTCAGTCTCTAACTGCTTCTGTTTTGGTGCTATGACTGGAACAGACAGACAGATATGTCCTTTTATTATTATAGCTTAAAAAAAAAATTGTATGATTGCATCCAATTGTTATGTTCCACTTACTGATTATCAGTACCCAAATACAAACCAAGTTGTTATGCTCATATTATTTTATGATCCATAAACTTAAGAGTAAAAAAATGGGGAAGCATACGTATACTGTACTGTAGTACCGGTATGTGAAGAAAAAAGATGAAAGCTTCAGAAGCAAAATCTCCAGATTTTAAAACCCCTCCATAGTGGCAACCCATCATGGCATTTGTATGTTGTACTTAATTGGTAAAGTTAACTGTTATCAACTTCTTTATCATAGTTTGCTTGTTTCCTCTGCACTCAAAGAACGTAGATTGAAAAAGAAATGGATAAATAAGTGTAGATTGAAAAGGAAATAAAATTCAAGATGAAAAGCTTGTTAAATCAGTTACTATTAGCAGATTTTTTTTTTCATATATCTTGATTAGCAAATACGTCCAAGAGAAATACCTGATATGTACAGAAAAGGAAAAATGAATATAATTGGGGATGAATGGATAATAACAAAAAATATTAATGGGTAAAATTGAGGGAAGGAGGAGACTGGGATGGGTGGATAAATTAAATTAAAAAATGGGTTCCCAGAGTTACAAAACCTTAGAGGATTGTAAAAACAGCCGGAGAATGTTTTAGAGTGGAGGACTGTGGTCGCCAACCCTCAGATTTAAGGACGACTTTGATAATTGATATCTTGAGAAATCATCATCAATATCCCATATATGCTTCTTTCGAAAGTCAGATATGAAGTGGAAGTAGCATTTAATTATTATATTAATATTTAAGTTTAGAATTGCAGTTATGAAATAACAAGAGGGATCACCTGAAGAATCGTCACCCCAGAGGGGGCTATGACGAATCCTCAGTTGTGGTCAGGTTTGGTTAGCTTACATTAATTGCGGGCGGGGTGACGATTCTTCAGGTGATCCAATAAGAGTTATGAATAATATGAAAGGTTTAAGAATAACCATATTGAAATGATACATTTAAAACCATTTGGCATATATAACTTTTAGCTGATTCAAAATTATTTACAGTACAGTAATTTTATAATGAAATTAAAAGAAATATATGTAGCTTTAACACAGGTAGTGCTCGTTGGCCCATAATATCAACTGAAGGTTAAAAAGAGCTCCCAGCGTGGCAGTTGGTGCACGTAAACTGTTAGTGGATTATTGGATGCCTGTTATATTTCCAGAAGAATTAATCTATTTTTCCTTTTATGGCGAATTATAAAATATTTTGATTCGAGAATATATATTTTTTCTAGATAATTTCGATGATTTCCGGGATGAAGGTTATTGGGTATAGAAGAAAAATAGGTTGGAATTTTTTCTTTCAGAAACGACTCTACAGTTTATTGTAACTTAATATGAATATTGGTGTTCTTTGAAGGAATTTGTTGTACAAGACTGGATATCTTTATCAAAAACGGGAAGTTTACTGGATAACACTATTGGTACATATTTCCTCCACTGCTCCTTGTTCAACTCACCCAGCTCTAATTGATTTGTCCATAATTTGGTTTCATTGTTCGCATTTCTTTATTCTCGTAAAATATATAAATTATTGAGCAACCATTTTCAAACATCTTCCTTTTATAGTGTCGTTGGAGGAGACGGCGAACACCACAAACAGTTCGATTTGACGATTTCGTTCATTTTTCCACGTTTGGATGATAAAAACGATACAATGCACAGAACGGAACAGAACCTGACCAAACCAACCAAACCTTACCTAACTTCTTGGCATATTAAGCAGAAAGAACTTACCTTGATATCAGATACCAATGAAAGCACTTTATTTGAAGTGGCATTGAGTAATTTTACGTCTTTTGTTGACGTAAGAGTACGGATCCAATGTTGCACTGAAACACTTATTTCTCTTTCACTCTCACCTTTCTGACACTTTTTGAACACTCGCATGGCCTGCCAACTAGACCATGTTGACAGATGAACTATCAACTATTGGAGACGGGCACCATCCTCCACAAGCACAGATTATTTGCGATACAATACCGAGCACCACGCCAACGCTTCGATTTTTTCTCAATCCTTCGTGAGGAAGAACACTAAGTATATGAACATATATTTATTTTAAATACAGTGCTACTCGATGTATCCAAATCCATAATATGGAATTCGAATGCAATTATATGAATCCCATCTTTTATGCATAGAATAGGTACAAGAACCAATTGCACGAAGAAAAAAGAATGGGGGCATAGACATATGCGTAGACAATAAACAAGAAAACCAGGAAAGTGAAGCCATTGAAAACAAGACAATCAAGCCAATATTTATGGTAGTAAAACCCTGATAAGAGCCTCCGTCGTTATTTTGAAAGTTTATAAAGACCGAATCATAAATTTATAGTTTAAGACAAAACGCGAACGCACTAGTTCTTACCACATAATTGTCATCTTTCATGCCCTACTTTTTTTTAATCGTATATGGTGTGTAAACAGCAGTATAGGGCAGTGGGATTTGTTCGTGAATGTACTACATATATTTTCGTTGTTTTTATTTACTTGTTCACTGTTTAAAATAAACTCGGCATAGCTCATTTTTTAACAAGCAATAGATTTAGATCATGTATTACTAATATGGTGAGTTAGAGGATTGCAATCATTTAAAATGTAGGCGACACACTGGTAAAGGTGAAGGTTGTCCGTGTTGGGAGGCTTTTGGGTGGTGGCATTCATCGATGTGGTGTCTCATTGTGACGTGCTGCCGGTGTCAGCCGCCTCCTCCATTTTCTGCCTTACATTCCGTCACAACCTTAACTTGTATCGCCGCCTTAAGCATTCTGTTTCTGTACCATCATAACCACCTACCGTGACATTGACCAGTTTACCCTGGCTGTAAGTTGTAACCACTACCGAGCAGTGACGAGAGCGCTGTGTTGGGGGGGGGGGGGGTAGTGACAGTCAAGTCTTATTGGTGGATACAGTCGTGCACTCTGAGTGCTGAGAGTGAAAACAACGGGTCAGTCTGTAATGTAATGTGAGAAAGGAAGAGAACAAACATAACCAGAGTTTAATCTTGACACTGACTGAAAGTTTCAGTTTTTCGAAGTCGTCATTGATGTACTGAATGAACATAGACAAAAACAGTTTATGATATGTGTGGCATTGGTGGCGAGTCATGGGGCGTATTCTGTAAATTAAATATATGTGAGCAACGTCATCAGCTGTATCCAAACCTAACCTGCTTCTAAATGAATATAAGAAGTATGTGATGTTCAATAACTTGGTTTATGGTGGTAGAAATGCAGAGGGCAGGAAATTCCTTAAATAAGAAGTGGAAGAACCTAGTGATGATGTGTGATGAAGGATGAGCTGTGCAGTGGTGGTGGTGAGCATAGAGGAGCTGGGTTGATGATGAGCTGGAGGTGTTGGAGTGGTGGTGATGGAGGTGACGTAGGAGGGGGGAGTACGCTCTGGGCCGTTCCAGCCGTCAGACATAGAGTGAGTTCCTCTCTTCCGCTGTCGTAGTTTGGACGTAATTGTCAGAGCTTGTACCTGCACGTGTATCTACACCTCACCCATTCTCACACGCGCACGTTCTTTCATGCCCATACAAGGATCACATACACAGCTAATACTAATAAACATTACCGATTAATAATCATACATACCCACACAGCGAACTACACATGCACAGTCGTCCATGTCTGCACATGCGTGTACACGCTCATAAGTGTACCATGGTCACATACGCACGCGTGCGCACACACTTATACATATAGATCAGCATACTGTATACAGGTAGTCGATAATATCAGCAATGACAGTCATATTCATGTACTATATGGCATGAATCCAGATAATCGATACTGGTTCCTTAAGCCGCCGCCAGGGGAGGAGCTGGAAAGTTGCTTATTAAAATGGGTATTGGTTGAAGCAATATATTTTATTACTGATAATTAATTTTGTTATTTACACTTGCTCTAGAAGAAGGGATAATTAACTAGAAATAAATATTTATTTGTTAACAATAAATCAAGTATTGCAGACAATCCGCACCTGGGCTGAACGGTTGCAATTTAGTAATTCCATAAAGACCTTGCCATTGTTTCATCCTTAATCTGATGCAAATATTTCTGGTAACTATTGATCAGGCATAAGGAACCAGCCTCGCCAAGGTGCTGTAATATACCATGTGGTAAAAAAAAAACAGCACAGCAGCTGTCATTGTTTGGGTGTGGTGGAGACGAGAGTGGGAGTGCGAGAGGGGGGTGTGAGGGAAGGTGACAGTCATGGATAACGAGTCTGATAAACTGATTGATAACGCCTCACAAGATAAAATACTGGTGAGATAACAGATTTTTGTGTCCTCTACCTACATTAGTGTTTTATTATTATTAGTAATATGGGTGAAAATAGTTCGGGTAACTATTGATCAGGTATAAGTAACCAGCCTCGCCAAGGTGCTGTAATAAACTGTGGTGAAAAAACAGCACAGCACCTGTCAGTGTTTGGGTGTGGTGAAGACGAGAGTGGGAGTGCGAGAGAGGGGGGGTGCTAAATGTGTGAGGGAAGGTGACAGTCATGGATTACGAGTGATAACTGACTGATAACGCCTTACAAGATAAAATCTGATTTCTTAACATTTACCATCTTGTCAATTTCTCGAGGTGTTTTTTTTTCCTAGTGGTGTTTCCTTCCAGTACAAAGTTGATTTTTTCTTCATTATTTTGCTTAGGGTGAACCTAGCAAATTCCACTTTGAGTGACTGTAATGAATAATAAATTTTAGAACAACAAAATTAACTGTAATACGTACCCCGTATTCTTAAAAATGGTGATGTATTTAACTTGACTATAAAGTTGAATACCGGACCCACAAAATCATGTACAGTATTTTGTAATTTTATCATAATTTATCTCAGCCACCATAGACAAAGCTGTGTTCGTGATTGGCGTTACATTAAGTTGTGTCTACCGGGTAGTGGGCTTCATGTGTGGGTGAATTAGTCTTGCATGTTTGCTTTCTGTTGAATTCAGTTGATACAATACAGTACGTGGTTCAAGAATCATTGACAGAACATTTTTAATTAGACAAACTTGTATTGAAAGAATCATTTTTGGCTGAGACTGGCTCCTACAGTCTCTTGTATTGACAGTTGAAGAGGAAGATGGTGAACTTCAAAGATAATTGTTTTAATATTGGTGTTGTCATTAAAGTTCTTGTGAATCATTATAGGAACTAAAACACAGACTGATTGGCTATAAATGCCTCGCACATAGACCAGGGAGTGTGACCAGTATTCTTTTAACATACTGTACCGTGCTGCTTGTTCCTTCTTGGCATTATTCAGACATCATTACTTTGTCACTTCAGCCAGAAAATTACTGTCATCATCTCTCAGTTGTCTTCTAACTATTTTCTTGCACTTAATGCTTCTATTGATAATTTAATTATGTATTTCAGAGGTCAAATCAGGTCTCCCTAATTTGTGTTTAATACAATAATTTATTAACCCTTCAGTGATCAGTTGGTTTATTGTGGATTTTTTTTTTTTAGATCCTTAAATACATTAAGTTTTGTACTGTGCGATCTTTAATTTTGACCTTGACCTTTGACCTAGACATGGATACTGAGATGCTTGAACACCAGTAATGACTTTACTGGGCTGAAAAGAGGCCATTAATATTCTTTGCTAGAAAAATGAGAATATAAAACCTTTGAAGACAATATTCACTGCAACACAAATACCAAAACATTGCAAGAGCATTGTACTGGTACCTTGTTTCTTGTACAGGTTAGATATGTGTTTGTGCTGTTTCCACACATACTATCATATGTTTTTTCATGCCTCTTCAGGTGCAGCGAGGTGTTCTCACAAATAGTAAGGAAGAGAAGGAGGAATTGATAACTTGGCTTAAAACATCAGAGTTCCCTCTATTGAACAAAAGAGGACAGGAGGCATTTTTCAGGTGAGAATGATTACCTTGTCAAACTTTAAATAGCAGTACAGTACAGTATAGTATAATACAAACCAAACATGACGTATGGCATGGTATTGATAATTGTTGTAAAATTTGTTTATTGTCTTTGCATTGCAGGTTTCTTCGAGGTAGCAGTTACTCAGAAGATAAAGATATAGTAGAAGTAGATTTAAAAGCTGATGGAATGGATAATAATGATGCAAGAAGGTACCAGTTTTGGCTGAAGTGTCAGGGACTTGAAATTGGAAATCTTTTTAAAGTATACGTAGATGATGATGAAACAAGTTTACCTGATGCAAAGGTATGTCACACAATGTATAAAAGTAAAGGTGGTACTCAAAACATGACACAGTTCGTGCAGGAAAAAGTAAGTGATGGTGAGAAAGTAGATGGATTTATAAATGATTTAAAAGACACAATGAAGCCAGACTTAGACCAAGTATTTCTAAAATTTAAGGTTTTTCTTGAAAATAAATATGGAAAGAACGGTGAACACATATAGTAGTTCCAGTTTATTTAGGAACTTACAAAATGTGTGCTGTCAAGAGTTCCTACAATCACCTACCACACTTTTTAATGAAAAATATTTCAGTGTGAACTCTGAATATTAACCAGCAAATTAACAACATTCAAGTCATGTTATGCCTTACATACTAGACTAATGCTGTACGTACTACCTTATAGTACTGTATGAGGAGGTATGGAAAATCAGATTTTCTGTCCTGAGTGTCTTGATTGTTGTTGTTTGGTTAGCACTCATGTGTTAAGAAAGCTGTGATTTTGAATGAGTGAAATGTTCATATTGGAAACTTTATATGATTCTTTTGTTACCACCATTATTTGGCCTTATACCACACTCCTTCACTCATTCATTGATGTGCAGAAAAGAAGATAGCGGACCTACCGGTACTTTCCATTTTTATGAAGGAAACTATTTTCTGTATGACATCTGTAATTCTCTATACTGTACTGTACAGGATGGTTGACCACTTCTGAGAAGGTTACTTTAATCTGAGACCTTTTCCTCCAAAACTGTCCACCTGATGAATAAAACATCCCATTGATGATCATTCCAGAGCATTACTTATTAATAGTGATATAACTGTTACTTCATTACATTCCCCGGTTTAACAGTATAGTACCTGTATTCAATAATGTACTTAAATATGTTATATGTACAGTCCTATCAAATACCTGTATGTATTTTCCTTAAGCCAGTAACATAGACCAATATTTTATTTTTAATAAATTGTTATTAAGTTGATTCAGGTTTCTTAGTTATCAAAATTTCTTTGATGTGAGCCTCAAGGAGTAATGGAACACCTTGTTCTTCTGTATACAGTACAAATATTACTTTACCATTCATCATCGGCTTCTTGTAAATTTTCACAATATTTGCAACAACTTTGTCTCCCTGTTGATCACATTAACTTCATATTAAGAAATAAACAATAGGGGTTTTGTGAAGCTTGTCTCAGATATGTTCATATTCAAAATACTTTAATAAACTCATTATAATGCATACAACTGTTGATATTTTCAGAAAATTTTGTTCTTTTAAAGCCTTTGTTGGGTGATATCATCAAGATACAGTACAGGTATCCCTCATTTAATGAATGAGATGCATTCCTAAAAAACTTATCATAAAGTAAAACGAAGGATATGGAGAAATAATATGCAAAAAAAAAATTATTATACAGTATGGTCAAAAACATAAAAGGGAATAAACATTTCTTACGTACACGGTAATTAGCACACACAGCCAAGGAGGAGGTGGAAGGAGAGGGGAGAGCAGCAACTGGGGATCACCCAGCTATTTGCTGCCCTGTGTCCCAATTGGAGTGAAATGATTGCCAAATGGCAAAATGAGGGAAAATAGTAGAATTTGCTATATTCATAAACTACAATATACTACAGTAAAGTAACACTCACCAAGTCCATGTCAGAAGCAAAGTCATCATGTGTCCCCTCCGAGGCTGGAGGACAAAGGACCGGCCAGTTACCTAGAGTCAGAAAATGAGGCTGGAGAGTCTGTATTGTCTTGGGTGGGTGAGAGCTTTAGGGTTGAAGTGGGTGACGCCTGAGGTGGAAGGTGCTGAGTGCAAGAGTGATGACTGGCATTGTTGGCTCTTGCTATGGCTCAAAGAACTTGGTGATGGGCACCCAACATTATCACAATATCACAATACTGTAGTACAAGGCAGATGAAAACTCCGTACAGTACTAAATAACCCGTAAAAGTTACAACAATAACAGCGATGCACAGCGATTGATAATGCACACAATGATAACAGCGAAGCATGGAAGACAATGATGAAACGACAGGTGATAAACCCAAGTAGTACATGGCATGGGTGGGTAGGTGGCATGTGGGTAATGTAAATAAATGAGAGTAGAGATGCTCACTTGGAGCACACAATCTCAAGTTTTTCCAACTTCCCTCCCAAATTTTTCCCAGTGAGTCAAAGATTGCAAAACCAAAAATTGACGATTGTTAATTGAGAAAGGGTGTTATAAATTTTAAATCACTAAACGAGGCATACCTGTATACCAGGGCTTATTATTAAATGATTCATTATGTAAAATTGAAACCAGTAAAACAAATGATAATGAGGGACAAGTACTGTATTACATGAATGCAATATAATTGTAACATCCCTATAGCCTGAAGAATTGGTGCAGAACGTTTCTATGCTAGGGAGATTTCCTGGTATTGTCACCAATCCTTATCCCTGGAGAAAAAAAATTACCCATTAATGAAATTTTTCCGGGCATTGATAAATGTTTCTGAGTCTAAGCTATGCATCTGGCAAAGATCACCATTGGTAGAGATAAGCAACTGGGCAGCTTTTACTAACTTGAATACAGTACTAGCCACAGTGCTTAACTACAGTTGGACAGGGATTGTATAGTTGCCAGCAAAAGTCCTCCCACAAACTTGCTACACCGGGCTGTGGGAGAACTTTTGCTGGCAACTGTACATGTGCTATATACTGTACGTACACACACTAGCCTACAGTAGGCATACACTGTTCACCTTGCTATATATAGTGCTGTACATCCGGTACTTTCTCATTTACTGAATATATTGTACAGTATGCATAACTGTATAATAGTGACTTTTTATGTCTTATCATCGCTTTAACAGTAATCTTGGCCAGTTGTATCCTGATACAGAATGTACATTTCTACACAATGCAGAATGTGTACAAAAACAGCAGCAAGTGAGCAAACAAGCTTGTACATTGACAGCAGACAGTGAACTAAAAGTGCATCCAGGTGCTTGAGTTTGAGATCAGCTGTGAGATGCATCAGCCAATCATAGGCATCTCATGCAGTCACATGACAATGCAGTAAGTAGCCAATCTCAGTGCACGAGCACTCTGAGCCTACTACCTAAGTTCTCCATGAAGGTAAGCCCACCCATACGCTTGGCACATGATGCCATCACTCGGAAATTCATTTGAATGCCCAGAACGGACAGGTTTTTTTTTTCTTTTTCTAGTATTGGAATGTTCAGGGAACAAAGACCCAGATTTTCAGGGATATTACTGTACCATAATTATTAACCAGATTAATAAAAGATTATAAGGGTTTTAGCAACCCTTTTCGAGTGCTACATTAGCAGTACTACCCTTTTCTTTATATCCATATTGTTGACATTGCTGTACAAAAACTATTGATCATGACTTAAAGAGTGTTGACAGTGAGAATATTATCACTGAACAGAATAAATGTGTATTTAAAAATTGATCAGGAATATGTTAAGGTTTTTATGTGCATTACATGAGTGCAATCTCTCTTGATTTAGAGTAAAAGTATTGTTTTAATATGTTTTACCAGTTTTATACAATGTCTATGAATGATTCTGGTGTTTGTAGCAGCTTAAGGACATTCGGACAAACCCCTAAGGTCTGATCCACTTTGTTTTTTGTTTTATTATACAGTATACACTTTGAACCTTATCTTCCACAAAGAAACAAACAATGAACATCAGATAATTGTTTCATTAATCATCTGTGATTTTTAAATAAAGTTTCAGGAACAATATTTTGTGGTTCTGTAATGACATATACTGTAGTTACTTTATAATTTGGTAAAGAAGACACCTTAATTGATTGACTTATATCTATACTGAATAGTTTTAGCAGTTATGAATTAAGAGGTCAAGTGAGGGCCATTCCCCCCAGGTCTAGTGTTAGTACCTGCCATATTCAGTGGGGTCATGCTAACCAACACCCTACTTATGTCAAGCCCAAGTGAGAATATAATCCAGATTGCAATTACTGTGTTTTGTGCAGGAAATACGGGTACAGTGTTAGCTTGTAGCTGTATCCACCACTCCAGTTTAAGTGTTCCTCAATAAACTATCTTCTTACTTAATACAAGATGCCACTGTACAAACTCATATATTATGGGCACAAGACACTTATATTTACAGTAAACAGTGACATGAATTATTAAGTCTCATTATTATGCCCTTCCCCACACTGTACACACTTCTTCCTTCATGTGTCTGTCTATAAGTAACATATTTGCATTAGGTTCATGGCTGTTAAACCACTCATGATAAATCAATGAGACTTGTTTTTAACTGGTGTGTGTGTTATGACCAAGAACCAATTCACCAACAGAAGCCATAGGTGTAATGGAGCATTTTTTTTTTTTTTTTAGTTATTCCATAATGTTTGTCACTTAAGATGATTTAATGGAACTCTAAGGTGTGTGTGTGTGTATCATCGCTATACAATGTGTTGTGGATGAGAACCAGTTGTAGTATCTGATTCACAAATACTGTACTGGTAAACCTACAGACAGGGACATCTACGTTCATTTAACATGTTTAGTTTATTGTTGACTCCAAATATCAAAGCCAATAATTTACAAATAATATTTAGTTCTTAATTTTATATTTTAGTAGGTAATTGTGATGATTGTTACTTCTTCATACAAATTGAAAAATTTATATTCTAATGTCTCTAAAAAAATTCTGACTACAGTGAAACCTCTATTTTACAGACTATATGAAAAGGAAAGTCCATTAGTACCTGTATATCGAGGATCCATTAGGCGGACTGGGTCAAAAATTTCTACCGGGAAAACTTGTAAAAGGGCCCACTTAATCCCAAAACGTAGTCAAAGGAACCATCACTTTGGGGCCCACCGAGAAATTTCCCGGTATCCCGGTGGGTCAGTCTGCCACTGATTAGGTGTCAAACCTTCATCTAATGAACGTTATAGAGATTAAAGTCTGTTATATCGAAGGTCCGTTAGATGTGAAACCCCCATCTAAAGAATTATATGGAGGTTTCACTGAACTATATATCATTAAACTCCAACAGCAAGATGCAGAGAAAATTGTGTTATATCATTCACTGTTTTATTAATTTTATAAGTAATTTGAGATTGTCTGAAGAGTTGTTTTTAATTAATTACTGCTGTGTTTATATTGTCAGTGTCTCTTATATAAAACACTTGACCTTCATGTGACCCCTCAGTGACATAAGGTCCTGTACTGTACAGTATAAGCTCAGACAGGATTGGTTATTTTGCTCTAATGTGGTTCTCATGTTATACAAAATTCATTATAGTTTTGTAGAGAAATTTAAAGATGTATTTTGTATTATACTGGTAGCCAGAGTCATATTAGATATAACATGATTATTGTGTTCTGATCAGCTGTGCTCAGGGAGTACCTGGTTGGCTCATTTCTGTTGATTATTTTCTCAGAGGTGCAATTTATGAATTATGATTATTTCTAATATGAAACTTTATGGAATTTATTGTACAAAGTAAATTTCATATTCCAAAATCTTTTGTCACAAGCTTTATAAATGGTGCTAAGTAAATGTCTTTTGAATAAACAGCAGTTGTATTAATAATCCTTGCACAGAAAAATGACCCGACCGTCAACCAACTACAGTATGTAAATCAGTTCTAGTGTACTCACCAATCCACCTCACACCAGCTTCACCATTAACTATTGACTGTTGATGCATACCTTGCAACTAAAGCCTAGGGTCAGTTTGTAGCAAGGCTGCCGATTGGTTAGTGACAGACACTCAAAGAGTCACTGCAGTTCTTTAGTGCAGGTATTTAATCTATCATATTTATTTTCTGATATTTGAAGGGATAATGTGTTGATCTCTGATACTTTCTGAACTTGTAACAAATATCATAAATAGAACAAGAAAAAGATTTTAAAATTTCAGTAACATCTTCCACTGTAAGATGTCTTTGCATTTGTGTTAGTGAGCATTTCACAGGCTCATTTTTGTTTCACCAAGTGCAGAATTTATCAGAGATCAATACAGAAAAGTTATTATTCCTTAAAATATCAGAATACTGTATAAATATGTTAGATTAAATACCAAAGAACTGGAGTGACTCTTTGGGTGTCTGCCAGCCAATCAGTTACCTTCCTACTAACTGACCCTAGGCCTTAGTTGTAAAGTTCGAGTGAACAGACTACTCTATGAAGTACCATACACACAGAACAGTAGAAATGAGATTTAAAATTAGCATTTGATAGTACAGGAGTTTCACAGAATTAAACATTTTTCTTGTATTTACAGTCCTGCATTTACAAAGATGCAAAAAAATCTACATACAGTATAGTACAGTATAAAGTTTAAATATAAAATATGCTTATTGTACTAAATAACAATTTACCATCAATCAATTGAATTCAAGAATGTATCATTAACAAAACAGATTATTTTTCATATAAATTACAGTATATAAACAAAAATTATATGTTGACATTTCACATTAATAGAGAAATTTAATACACGTACAGTACAGAAGAAATTACTTCAGTTTTATATTATTCACTTGAACACACTGTACGTACCGTATTATGTACTGGAAACAAAAATCCATAATTACGGTACAGTGTGTTCACATCAAAAAAACTTCATCCATCTCTCTGTACAGTCAGAGAAATTTATTACAGTAGTATTTACATTTTAATGATAATATAAATATCACAGACCATTAACAGTGTTATGCCCATAATGTACACCAACACAATTATTCACTTTTTTCATTAAATATTGACTAATTTTTTAATGAAGTAAATTCTTAAAAAATAAAATTAAAAAATAAAAGGTTAACAGAGCAACAATGAAAAATGGTAGAAACTTAAGGTGTGCAAACTCACTGTCTCATCTTCTGTTATAGACCAATATTAATAATAATATGGCAAGAAGAAAAATATGGTCAAGAAGAATCAAACATTAATTCCTTTACATAGAACATGGTGGGGGCAAAAATCCATGATTAAAATATTAAACCCCATGATATTACATTATTGATGGGAAGACACGAAACTTTAAAAATTCCAGCCTTGTCCAGAGGTTCTAATGGCAGAGTGTACTGATCCCAACTCCTTGTTTACGGGGTCGCCTCTGAGCTAAATAAAATTGTCTGACATTACCCAAATAAAATATAAGATATGGCATTCCTGTAGTGAAGGGGTAAAGGAACAGTGTTACCTAATTGCCATTCAACAGCTACTCATGTTCAGAACCAGTAAAAAAAAGAAAGAAAAAAAGCCTAACCCATATCCTATAGTTGTTTTGAAGGCCAGCGAGTCTATGGGTACACTTAGTGTGGTGTGTACCCTAGAATTTCTGCCATCTTCTCAGACACTTTATGGTTACAAATACAGTATACTCCAAACTTTACCCCTATACTTCCCTGCCACTGAGGAACACCATCAGGATAAGGAGGAGGAACTTAATTCATCTGTTCCTTACTTATAAAGTTGGATTTCATACTTTCAGCTTTAATTTACTGTATAGCCTTTGAGTCATTGGACAGGTGACAAGAACTTTCAAAACAACCGAGAATAGTAAGGAATGTCATGTTTCATCTAAAAAGCACTAGTACGTGCCTCACAAAACCAATGAGGACTAACTTTTGGCTACTGCCCACCACCTCCATCAAGATACAAAAATTCTTTGTTCAAATACATGTAGATGAAGACCTCCGATCAGGATCAAGTACCTTGCTCCAGTATGGATTTCATAGACATTCCTGACTTGTACTACAGCCTGAGAAACCTCTTCTTAATAACTTTCACTGTCTCTGACAATCCTGGGTCACTAGATGAACAGAAGTAGGAAGTTGGTCTAATAACACCATACAGTAATGTATTTCCACATATTACCACACAAACTCTGTCACTCTGAGGAAGGAAAGAGAGATAAACATACCCCTTAAACACCATTGTCCTCATTAAGCTCTTATCAGGTGCCACTAAGAGGCTTCAGGCTCTCAATTGGCTCATCAAATCAATATTGTTCTTATTGTCCACTCTGTATCTGTATTTGTATTTGTCTGGCTAAGTAAACCATTTTAATATCAATATCAAATTACTGAAAACTTGTCAGCTTTTGAAACAACAACAGAACTAGGATTGGAGTTCTGGTTCACTAGCATTAGTTCACTGGGTGAGCAGCTGTTAACCCCATCACTACAGGGATGCCACTTTTCATATTTTATTTGGTTTAATGTCCATATGATTTTACTCTGCTCAGAGGCAACCCCATGCACTAGGAGTTACGCAGTAACAGACACCCTCTGACAACACAGTGCAGTCGGCCACAGAACACAAAGCTCCTGGGTGAGGTTGTCTCTCTCAGGAAGTATTCTAGTACTGTACTGTAAAGTACAAGACTGTCACAAGTCACTCGTCAAATATTGTACCTCATTTATGATCCCTATCATAATAAAATTAAAAGTAATCAACAGTTAGTTTCTGTATAAGATAACACAAAGTAAAAACTACTTAGGGTGAAAACCATCGAAGTACAAATAATATTTACCACACCATTAGCTCCTCTCAAATTAGTTTCAAGAGCAACTTTTTCTAACTAAGCCTAAACTGATTGGCAGACCTCAGCACCCCATTTTCTGGTACAATATTATACTCAGTGGTTAAATATCTGTACCCTGTTAGTAGTATCAATTATATACTGTATCTGATAAAATATTAATGTATATCTAGTCACGATTATTATTCCATCCTTTTGTTTTTCTTTTATATACTGCATGTACTGTATCTACCCCTGGGAATAAACACTAATATATCTTGATGCAGTTGTAATAATAATAAAAATATTACTGTAAAATCAATAATATAATAACTAACAATAATAATGATGAAAAAATTCCTATCTAACACAAAACTGAATTTTCCACCAAATATCCTCCAACCACACCATTCTATTTCCTATCAATACTTTCTTATTTACTCAATTCAATCACTAATAATATTTCCTCAATCCACAACTTCTACTACAAGCATATATACCTGAAGGTCTGCACACTCAGAGGTCCTATAATTTTCATCATTTGCTACTACTGTACTATTTACATACACTGTTCGATTTATGTACAGTCTCGTTCAAGATTCATCAAACACTGCTGGAGACAGCTGGAAACTCAAGGCCGTTTGTTTACTATAGTACGTAGTAAAAATTATGAACAAATGTAAAAGTGATCGGTGATTGGTTACTTAGTTTCCCGTTGCTTAATTTAATGGTAGGGCTTTGTTGTTTCGTATTATATTGTACTATAGTAAACAAACGGCCTTGAGTTGCCAGCTGTCTCCAGCAGTGTTTGAAGAATCTTGAACGAGACTGTACCACTCATGCCTCATTTTCTTACAGGAGCCTCTGTTGATGGGATGAACATAAGAAGAAATCTTCCTACCTAAATACCAGTTGTCTATCTAAACTTATTCCATTCCCTCTACAACACAACTCCCTCACATACAATACTTCATTTAGCTACTGCATGCTGTCTACCTCCTACCATTGTGTTTCCTTTTACCATACTCCTACACATTCGTTACACGCCTAAATTCTTCTCCCCATTCTAAATCGGTTCTAGAACATTTCGACACTGGTTCAGAATAAACCTAACCATTGCTTCATCACCTCCAAAATAATAACATTAGCATCTAAATTTAGTAAATATAACATGATATACAATACACCAGTGACAAAAAGTCAGACCACCATCCAAATCACATCAACGAACCTCTTCTAACCTATCTGAGACTCCATAGCCACTCTGCATCTTGCCTGCAATTTTTATTGCCCCTCTAGTAATTCAACAGCTGAATTTTAGAATGGTCTCCATCGTTCCATTTCCAACTTTCAATCCCATACATCTAGGATGGATAAACTAGAGTATTTCTAACTATTATATTATGTATTTGTGTGTATTTCATGATCCTTTATCGATTTATAAATGCTTTGTACAAAAAAAATCAGCCCAATTATGCATCACCCCTTAAAATATTTTCTCGTGGGAAAATTATAGTTTGACATTTTGCTATTTTGCACATGACAAGAGTTTTCAGGAACAGAACCTTTCCAATAAAAGAGGAATACTGTACTTGTATTCTATAACACTGCTGTTCATCACTTCCCACCAAAATTTATCTTACTCTCCCTGTATACAAAAATCTGGTGATATATTTATGCTGCTTGACACACATACAATTCTAACAAATGTAACTTACCTAAAGCATTGTTAACTACTGTAGTTGGGTTATAGAAAAATTTTTCCAGTTAATATTCTCGGTCTT
Source organism: Homarus gammarus (assembly GCA_958450375.1). Classification (NCBI taxonomy): domain Eukaryota; kingdom Metazoa; phylum Arthropoda; class Malacostraca; order Decapoda; family Nephropidae; genus Homarus; species Homarus gammarus. The sequence continues at coordinate 187,584 of CAUDMG010003165.1, read as the reverse complement.
GTGCTGACCCACCAAACATATCAAGACTTGGGTGCTAGCTTCAGGGTCATATACAGTAATACTGTACTTACAATAGGAAGGCAGGAAGTTACTGCAGATAATTAATACGGAATTCTACAGTGTAAATTCACTTTTTGTATTGCCATTCAGTTAAAAAAACATTAATTCCTATACCCCTGTATACTGTAATTGTTTTTATTTTATTTTTTCACTCCTTCAAAACCTGCTTCAATACAGTATACTGCAGGATGGCCAGACACAAAACAAATACAGATTTCCCATTCAATTACAGTACTCTCAATCATTCACTCTAACTCCTGTGCTATGGTGTTCTCCTTCCACAATGCCCCAATATCTAGCTGATTTCTCCCTGTAACTCCACACAACAGTGCAGGATATTGACTACTAAAAACCAGTGTAGGTCTTCCAAACAAGCAAACTTGAGTAGGACTTCCAATAAAAATTCTGACACTACACTACCTCTCTTAGTTTTTGCAGTAAGTGTGACAACAGCCCCACCATGGTCTCTCTCTCCTCAAATTGTTTCCCAAGCCTTTCTGGATACTTGTTCCTCACAATAATGGCTTCCTCCTATGCCTCTCCCTGTGTGCTAGAAAAAAGGGCTGAAGATACCCAAGTAAGTCCCCATTTCAGATTAGTCAACAGGAACTTGAGAGCTTTGGTCCACTGCTCCTCACTGTTGAACTGCATCCTGTAAAAGATACCATCTGTCTTAGTAGCATAATATAATATCCTTTTTCGTCAAATTAATCTCATAAAGAGAGAGAGAGCAGCCTGTAAGATCAACTATCTAAGTCCCCCTACAAACTGTATCAGTCCATCATTATTCAAATCTACTTGCAAATTGTATCAACCACCAGCTAAGTTAACCTATTCACATAATGTTTCTTAATACTGTACATAAATGGGCAAGTCGCTTGTATCTTAACACTGTCAGCTGATTCTAACACAATTCTGTAAGTAAAGGAGATCCTAAAAGGGGAGCAAAACTTCTTCAATAACTAGTATCACAATTTAGCTCAGTGGTATGAACTAAGTACTTGTACTCGAGGTCATTCAGGCACTGACATCCTACTTGGGTAATTTTAATTTTTAATTAAATTTTGTGCTGGGATGTTGCTTGTTATTATATATCTACATTATCTTTTTTTTTTCATCTTCTCCCTCCACCTCCTTCTCTTCCTAACTTTGAGTCACTTTTTTTCTCCTCTTCTTCCTCACTTTCCTTCTGTAGCTCCTCCTCCTCCTCCTCTTCTTCCTCACTTTACTTCTCCTGCAGCTCCTCCTCCTCCTCTTCATTCCACTCTTACTTTTCTTCCTTCAACTAATCATCATCATCATCAATTCCTTGGGCTAAGTCTCGCCCTGTGTACTAGAAAAGAGAGCTGAAGATGCCCAGGTAAGTCCCCATTTGAGATTAGTTAACAGGAACTTTAAAGCTTTGGTCCACTGCTCGGAAGTGTTGAACTGGATCCTGTAAAGAATATCAATTGTCTTAGTATTTTTCTAATTAATTTATAAAAGAAAGGGACAGTCTTATGGCCATACCAGATAATAGACTGTCAGATTAGGTCAATATTTTCCTCTTACAACTATAAAAGAACAGTCTTAATAATCATACAGGATAAAATTAATACTCTCCTCTTAACACTAACTTATCTAAATTTTGTCATCCATCTTATCCCTACACATTATTTGTCTCATCAGTGAGTTACTGTAAACAGTGACTATTAAAACCATCAGCTGTTCCTCATTGCCCATGGAAACACAATTTGGGTTAAATATAATGATCAAGAAGAAGGAAAGAAGTGGACAACTCTAGTGACAAATCGCAAGTTAAAGAGATCACTACAATACTTGACACGCCCAGCATCAACGTTAGTATTTACGAGTATTGACCCTAACAGTTAAAGATTGACAGCTGTGTTTTCTTCAATTTCCAGGATGTGAGAGGGGAGGGGAGAGATCGTATCTTGCGACTAATTAGCTTCTTTTTGTTTTCCCATAAATCACTGATAACTTGCTCAGGTTCATGCAAAATTACAAAATAGGTAAACATATCATTATTCAAGAATATTGATAATGTTTTTATAACTCTTTCTCCTGGTGAATTTGTAACACAGACATAATATATTTTCTACGTCTACAATCTCTAGGAGGTAAAAACTTGTCATTATTATACTCATTTTGTTTGCTCTATTCTTCCATATCATCATCATTTTTTCTTCCACATCATCATTGTCATCATCATCCATATTACAAAATATATAACGTTATCTTCTAATTCTTTTGTAATAAGTAACTTGATGATAAACCTAGTTCAGTATAATAATCAAGTTCAATGATTGTTCCATGATACAACTACTTCATCCATGTATTGTCTTACTGATGAAAATCATCAACTGTAGTTTAACTTCTTGTGCGTCTTACTTAAAGATACCCTGAGAAACTTGGGCTTAGGACCTTTTTGGTTAGGATAGGTTAGGGTAGGATAGGTTAGGTAAAGCTAGGTTAGGTTAAGTAAGGTGCAGTCAACCAGATGCAATGACCCCACACTGGGTCTCGTACTCGCAATTTTACCTGGCAATACTGTATTTGTTAAAGTAAGACTGTATGTAGTGGTGATTGTCATTGGTGATCTATTTTCGGCTGTATCACTGTCAGAATAAATTTTAAACAAACCAAAGATAACTTTTTTATAATAATAAACTATTCATCATTATTTAACATCATGAGAAGTTTCCAAATTTTCATATAATTGCTTAAATAATGAAAACAATTATATTCATGAATTGGCAACTCAACTACAACCACAGCTGCCACAAGATTCTCACATCAAATTTTCTTCATTATTTAAACAAATATACGAATATTTGGAAACTCATGATCTTAAATAATGATGAATAGTTAATCATAAAAAAGATATCTTTGGTTTGTTTAAAATTTATTCTGACAGTGATACAGCCGAAAATAGATCACCAAACACAATCACCACTACATACAGTCTTACTTTACCAAATACAGTATTGCCAGGTAAAATTGCGAGTACGAGACCCAGGGTGGGGTCAGTGCATCTTTGGTTGACTGTACATTAGGTTAGCCACAAACTAATTTCCATCGTGAGGGTTAGGTTAGGTATGGTAACGTTAAGTTAGTTTAGGTTAGAACATATTATATTTACTGGGTACAGGTACTTCATTTTCTAAACCACATAGTAGCCACAAACCAATTTCCTTGGTGAAGGTTAGGTTAGGTTAGGTTTGGTTAGGTAAGGCTATGTTTGGTTAGATTAGGATAGCAGAGGACACATCATATTTTCTTCAGTTTCTAAACCTTATCACTCTTTACCAATTACTATCTATGTCTATTACCGGTAATATATCTCTTTATCTACCTGACTAGGTATTTATCTATCATCAATAAATATCATGTCTAATTAAGTAGAATGAAACAGGTGTACTGGGTATCTCCCTAGTAAGACCACATTAGAGGAATGTACATTAGAAATGGGGTGAAACCTCCTGTGTGAGGTCGGTCCTGGTGGTCTCCTTGTTGGTATAGCTTAGCACTTTTGATGACAATGGTTAGTTCCTCTGAAGCTGATGGTTTCATCACTTTAGAACAGCGTTTTAGTAACTTTAGGACGTTAAATTAATTACAGTAGTTAAAACATGAAGATGATAGATTAATGACTCATGGATGATGGTTTAACACCTTTATGAAAATTGTTTAATCCTCTGGACGATGATGATGGTTTAAACCGTCATCCCCACAGCATTCACTCTACAAAGTTAAAAATGACTGTCTACTCATCAAAGTAAATAATAAAATTGCCCTTTCCCTTACTTCAAGCTGAGTGATACAGTACATGCAAAAACCTCCTTACACAATACAGTACATCCTGAAAGCTAACCATCACCAATGACCACACCTTGATGCTCTACAGTACAAAACACCCACAACTGCAATGTAACAGCATCTGTTTATGTCTTATGTGTTGTCATGCCACCAAACACGTGAAGAAATGTGAAGCACAAAAAAAAATAAAGTTAATGGCAAAAATAGAAATAAATAATTGAGAAAAAAGTAATAATTTTGGAGAACTACATGGGGGGGTTTGAGAGTTACCAGGTAGGCAAGTAAGGTCACCATATAGCCAACAGGGTCATGGAGTGACTGGCCAAACCAAAGGACATGATCAGACAGCATAAGGAAAACAAACACCTACAGCAGTGCTTCCATGGGCAATCCAGGCAAAACCAATTCAAGACAGATACAGTACCTTTAACTTAGTAACTATAACATGCAAGGAAACAATACAGTACTAAAATAAAAATTATATTATCTGTTAACCCTCTCACGGTCTTTCAATGCAAATTGCGTCGTTAAGCACTCCCGTCCCGGTCCAACCCCTCCCACTCAGATGTATCTCACTGAAAACACCTCTTCCATAAGCAGAAACACGGGAACAGTGGACCAGCCAAATCAACCACTAGCCTTGTAGGCTGGCAGATTGGTCACTAAGGGTGCAGTTTGGGCCTGGATCGCTCTACCCAATGTTTAATAAATGGAAAAACTATTCCTGTTACCGACGCAACATGTGTCGAAAGACTGTGAGGGGGTGAGGTTTCCAACCATGGCCAAGAGTACCAGAGGGTTATGGAACACTTGCCTAACCTCATTTTCAGACTACTTTATTAACTCTTTATTCTGAAATAATTGGTGAGCAGCCAGTATGATATAGGGTGGTTTTTGGTATAAAATTAATAAAAAATAAATAAATTCCAATACCGAACTTTGATAAATTGTCACAATACAGTGCTGGATTTTTGGTGTTACCAATATACAAAGTTAAGTTTGGTAACACAAGACCTTAATAAACACTAAATACAGCATCATACATAATACAGGACATAAAAAAATACAGCTCCTCTCTGGCAGGGTTGGTTGATTTAAATCAAATTATTTTTTCATAAATCATTATATTTAAATTAATACCTAAGGAAAATAAAACAAAATAAAACAGGAGTGTATATGAATGTCTGCAGCTTGAGTAAGTGTAAAATTGGACTAAGTGGTGCTGTAGAGTAGATGTGATCACAGAGAAAGCCAGAAGAGGAAGGACAACTGTTTTACTACCTGTGATGATAACTACCAATCCAAGTCCTCACTATACTGCCATGAATATATGTCACTTACTTAATGGACATAGAATTGCAGGAATTGGGATCTTCGATACAGTGTTTGTTTATACGGTAAGGTAGGCAGAATCGTGCCGCCTGGCCTCCTTGTGCCTCAACGTGTTGCTGGAACTCGGCCACACACTCCAAGAAGGCCGTCATCCCTGCGTCAAACTTGGTATCCCAGAGAAATCGAAATCCACCAGATCCATACAATGGCAATTCACGATTTTCACCTATAACCTGTGAAAAAGTGGTGATGACGCATGAAGTGATTAAGAGATACACGTAGCCACTGTCTCACTGCCTTTGGATGTACATTCGCTCCAAAAGAGTATCTGTATAGAGGGATCCAATGAATTTATAAATGAACACCGCAACTCCTGTTGTCTTGGTAGGGTTGTCAAAATCCTTCATCCATTGTGTCATTTTGTCTCACACAAAATCGTAAGAATACTTTTTGGGACAAGTGTACAAGAAACCTCAATATAATGTCATTAACTGTGATACACATTTGACTGAAAGGAAACCAACTGTATCATCAGCTTACTAACCTAAACTTAACATTGTTGGACTACAAACTGAGGACATATTCGACGAGTAAACTAAACTGAACCAACATTTGTATATGCTGTACAGTACTGTATAAGCTCTGTGTCTGCACTCACATTTTCCTCACTCACACCCTGAATACAATGATTCCTTTCCATTTGCATCTAAAGAAAACAGTTAGAATATTGGGTGTAAGAGAGTTTGTAAATACTGAAAACAGCTTGTTCAGAAAGTTCCTAAAATTGATTTGTAAAACACAACAATGTCACTATGTCAGTTATATTTCACCTTAATAACTAAATCATTGCTATAAGGAACCAAACCATACTTTGGCTGTTATAAGGAACCATTCTATACTTTAGCTGCTGTAAGGAACATATCTATACTCTATTTAATTACTGTACTTTTCAGAATAAAACTTACCTCAATATATGAATGATTGCCATAAGGAACCAATCTATACTTTGAAAATTTAAGTCCAATTTTCCTAGCAAGTGAAGCCAAGAGAAGGACGGTTTGGCCCCAGGCAGCATTTATCTCCTGCCAAGCGACTGGAGCTGTGGGGAGACGACCCAACCGGAGATTATTAATGGTTCCAAAATGCCCCGAATGCCAGATGTGGAAAGTGGTGTTGAATACGTTGGTTTTCTTCAGTCGTTCAAGCTGATTTTGCGTGTAGCTCAGCTGACTCTTCAAACTAAAAGGAATAAAAGTTTATGTATATTTTATTCTTAAAGGAACACATTTCCCAAGAATACAGTATTCTAATAACACAGTAAAGTTTTGAGGGCCAGAAGACTTAGAAGGATGACTCTCTGTGTTATTTGTGAGTCATAAAAGGCACTGCAAGGTTGGACTAATAAGTGCTTTGCATGTCACCAGAAGTAGTTAGTATCACTCTCAAGGTATTGCATCTCTCCACCATAAGTACTATAAAACCTGCCATCATTCCATAATAAGTCTGTCCAGGGGAATGAAAAAAGAACACAAGAATTAGAAGCATTGAAGGGAGACAATTTAACTCCATGAAGAAAGTGAAAGAACAGAATGAATGAGGATAGGTCGGGCAGTGGGCATGTAAGTGGGTAACAGGTAAAAACAGTAGCATATAATTCTGAATCATTAACAATTTGGTTACAAAGAATGAAAATGAGCATAACTATTTAATTTATTAGGTGCAATAACATGATGAATTGTAGATTTTTTTTAAGTTAAGCAGAGTGAAGGTGGGTATAATTATAATGTGATGACAGGAAAGGGGAACTAGAGAATTTACCGATCACTGCACAACATCATGGCCACAATTAACTGTCTTACCTTCTATTCTCATCTTCCATGGCTGTGAGCTGAGACTTGTGGGTGCAATACTCCCGCCAGTAACGCTCCTCCTCATCCTCAAGTCGTGCCTTCTCCTCTTCGTGTTTCTCCAAAACACATTGTGCAGCATCCTGTTCAGATTCTACCTCAGCCAACTCCTTGATCAGTCGTTCCTCTTCTAGCTGGAGCTGTGAAATCAACACTTGATTGAACAACATCAATCCAAGGCTCAAGGTCATAGGTCTTGAAGCTCAGAAGGATACAAAGAATCATTTCTTAAGACAAACACAGTTCAAGAGGTGTGATGGCAAAAACTTGAGAAATTTTTCATCAAAATCTTGCTGATAAAGGAGATACCTGGAGTGATATTTTAGGTATTGGTAAAGAAAAAAGATGCACATATAGTATTTGAATGTAAATGTTTTGTACACTGTTGCCATCACACCACCACGCTAACACTTTCACAGTTCATTTACATAAAGTCTCCCTAAATCTCTCTGCCAGTGAAGTGTTTTCTCATCCACTCAACACACTCTTCTCAGCATCAAACACTGACTCAAACCCCTATATGCAGCAGTCTTATTTTTAACATTACAGTAAAACTCCATTTTTATTTTAACAGTGAGCCAGGTAAGTCCTTGGCAAAAGTGTCATAAAGAGGTTTTTCTGTACCATTAATCTAATGCTAAGAAATAGCACAATACAGAACACTGAAATTTAACTGTGTTTGTGATCTTAACCCTTTACTGTACCCAAATACTGTACACACAATAATGGAACACAAGCAACATGAAACTTCCACTGACCTCCATCCCTATAGCTATCTTCCACTGATGATGGCTACCATCCCTCCTGTTTACTTTCATTGATGATGGCCACCCTCCCTCCTGTTTACTTTCATTGATGATGGCCACCCTCCCTCCTGTTTACTTTCATTGATGATGGCCACCATCCCTCCTGTTTACTTTCATTGATGATGGCCACCATCCCTCCTGTTTACTTTCACTGATGATGGCCACCATCCCTCCTGTTTACTTTCATTGATGATGGCCACCATCCCTCCTGTTTACTTTCATTGATGATGGCCACCCTCCCTCCTGTTTACTTTCACTGATGATGGCCACCATCCCCCCTGTTTACTTTCATTGATGAGGGCCACCATCCCTCCTGTTTACTTTCATTGATGATGGCCACCATCCCTCCTGTTTACTTTCACTGATGATGGCCACCATCCCTCCTGTTTACTTTCATTGATGATGGCCACCCTCCCTCCTGTTTACTTTCATTGATGAGGGCCACCATCCCTCCTGTTTACTTTCATTGATGAGGGCCACCATCCCTCCTGTTTACTTTCATTGATGATGGCCACCCTCCCTCCTGTTTACTTTCATTGATGATGGCCACCATCCCTCCTGTTTACTTTCATTGATGATGGCCACCATCCCTCCTGTTTACTTTCATTGATGATGGCCACCATCCCTCCTGTTTACTTTCACTGATGATGGCCACCATCCCTCCTGTTTACTTTCATTGATGATGGCCACCATCCCTCCTTTTTAATTTCACTGATGATGGCCACCATCCCTCCTGTTTACTTTCATTGATGATGGCCACCCTCCCTCCTGTTTACTTTCATTGATGAGGGCCACCATCCCTCCTGTTTACTTTCATTGATGATGGCCACCCTCCCTCCTGTTTACTTTCATTGATGATGGCCACCATCCCTCCTGTTTACTTTCATTGATGATGGCCACCATCCCTCCTGTTTACTTTCATTGATGATGGCCACCATCCCTCCTGTTTACTTTCACTGATGATGGCCACCATCCCTCCTGTTTACTTTCATTGATGATGGCCACCATCCCTCCTTTTTAATTTCACTGATGATTGCCACTGTCTCTACTACTTACTTTCACTGATGATGGATGTACTGTTCCAAGCGTATAGTCATTGGAGTTTGTGTACTAGTATATGTGTGAGATGGTGTAGCCTATGTGTGTTAATTCCTGTTCTGTACATTTCAGGTATTGGTGCCTTCTGTATTGAGACAATAAACACCAACAAAATCAAACAGTATATTACTGACCGACGGTGCATACAGTAAAATGACCACCATCCCTACTGTTAACCTTCACTGGTGATGACCACCATCCCTACTGCTAACTTTCACTGTTGATGGTCACCACTTAAGGGTGAAGCATAAAACACTACCACCATGCAGAACACTATAGTTTTACTGTGTACAAGTATCCCTCATTTAGCATCAATTCGCTTAACGTTATTTGCTTTAGTGATAAAGTAATTTTTAAACCCTTTCTTGCTTAACGTAAGGTCAAAATTCAGTTTAGCAAAAGCTTGACTCAATGAAGGGGGGAAAACTGGGGATGAGGTGGCCTGTGAGATGGCATGTTGCCATTGTTATATGTAATGAAACTATAAAAGTTTAGGTAAAATCATTACAATATTATAATGTGATCTAGAAATAACAAAAATATAATATAAAACTGCAAAATAAGAAAATTGAAGAGCATGGGTGTTCACATATGGGAAGTGAACATATGTTTGTGGGCAGTTGGCTTGTAACTGTATCACCGACTCGCCAGCCCAGCCACGCTCTCCCTCACCCCTATGTGACATCATAGTATGCACACACACGTCTATGAGTCAGCTGGGTAATTACCTGGCTGAATTATGTCACATGTCCAGAGGATGGTTTGAGTGTGGAAGGAGCCTTTTTTTTTACATAAAATATATGCTGTTGTATTTTATGATAAGCTATTATCAATTCTATTGTTTAACATACGTTTTTTTTTGAGGTATGCAATTTGAAATTTATTTGAATTAAGCTCACCTTAATGCTCACTAAATCATTTAAATCTTACCACATCATTATATAAAAGTTTTAAGTTTATACTGTAACTTTGAAACCACTTATAATGTACTTGTTTATTACTATTGTACTATTATTATTACTATTAAGGAGTGCTGAACTGTACTCTGTTTACCACCCTGCAAGTTCAAGCTGTTATTCACCCTCCACACTTCAGCGTTATTCCTCATTTAGCAATAATTTCGCTTAACCTTGGGGTTTTCAGGAACATAACTCCACCGTTAAACAAGGGATGCCAGTATTAACGTGACTAACATTTGCCAACTCATTCTCTAAGGCTGTAACATCAGTATCAGGCATGTCTGTCAGGGAGGCCAGTAACTGCTGGGACATGTGTGCCTGTCTCTGAGTCCTGGACAGTGTTGTATCCATCAAGTCCAGGAGAGCATCTGTACATTCTTCGCAGAGAGGATGGTCGATGTCGCTGTTTGAGCTGACCAAGTCATACAGCCCCGTAGCTACCTGAAAAGATGGTAATGATGATGGCTGAGGTACAAAGATAAAAGTATAATTCTCAAGGTAGCTATTGCATCTCTCAACTATAATTACAGTAATATAAAACCTGCCACCACTCCATAATAGATCTGTCCAGGAGAATGGAATATAAATTGGATGATAAAAAAAAATAATAGAAGCATTTAGAGAAGGCAGAACAGCTTACGATACTTGTGAGAAAGTAAAATTACTCTACCTATACTGCATGGTCATACTTTAATACAGTATATAAGGAAACAAGCAATATACTTTCTTATACGACTAGAAATCTAACCTAATCTTCCTTACCAATAATGTACTGTAGTTTTTATAATACTGTACAGTATTAACGAAGTGTTATACATACTAAGCAGGTCTTTGTCCAGTTCCAAAGGACAGTTCTCTCCTTTTGTCATGCTTGAAGCATTCCTGACTAAAAACACAGTAAACACAGGCAACTGAACACCTTTGACAACAACAGAATCAAACCTCTTATCTTATATAAAATAACAGTTATTGTACAGTACTGTATTATAATGAGCTAATAAATGTTAACTAATGTACATACCAGGTTTTCTCTTTCAAAATCAAACATATGAATACTGTACATCTTAAAAAGCTAAATTACTTTGTGTCCATCCATAAATCCCACACAGCCTTCTTACATGATCTGATACTGCTCTGTGTCTCCTCACAAAAACCTATCAATCAGAATTAAATTTCTCCGAATTCCTTTTACAGTACAGTACAGTACTCTCAAATAACCACAAGAACCAAAATACACCAAAGTTAAGAAATTTCTATTCAAATATCTTGAACCTCAATGTATCTGTTCACCCTCAATGAAACTAGTTCTCAACATAGCCAATGTGCTGTATGATATGAACATTAGTTTTATCACCTGATGAATCTCCACCACAGCATATTTCACCAAAAGATTTTTTTTTTACAGGGATTAGCCCACCCGGGCACAGGTCACTGACCCACACTGGGGCCTGGGTGGCAAAAAGATAATGAGAATGATAATGATAATAATAATGATAATGATAATGATAATAATAATAATAATAATAATAATAATAATAATAATAATTAATAATAATAATAATAATAATAATAATAATAAATATTTTTTTAAATAGAAATAAAATAATAATGATAACTACTGTACAATAATAATAATAACAACAAAAATAATAATAATAATAATAATAATAATAATAATAATAATAATAATAATAATGATGATGACGATAATAATAATAATAATAATAATAATAATAACAATAATAATAATAATAATAATAATAATAATAAAGAACCATAAAGTAAAAAAAAATCAATAGTGAGAAACAATATATGTATGTTGTGTTGTCAATAGTAAGAGGAACAATTATAACCCTGCAATTGAGTGTAAATGAGGCAGAAAGTCAGATCAGCAACCTGGGACTTGGCTAAAAAAAAAAATTATGCCATATGGCAGCAGGATCTACCATTAGACAACACATTAAGCCACCCTAACAGTGTTTAGGGGGAAGAGGTTAGGTTAGCAGTAGAATAGGTTAGGCTAGCATTGTGGTGGTTAATCTTAAGGTGAAATAAGTTGGGCATGGATATTCTTCAGGTGATCCCATTAGTTTGCTTCCATGTGCACAATATCTCTCCACCAGAAGGATAACAGGCTGGTCAGTGGCAAATGACTACAGTATACTGTACTGTAATGTACTCTACACCACAGGATGAACCAAGTTCATGCACCTTCTCAGGTATAACAAATGGTTCGAGGACGTTTCGTCACCAGACTATTCATCATCGGTTCAGTATAAACCTAACCTAACTATGGCTTCATCACCTCGAAAGACAGACTAATTATGTAAAATTACGTAACAATAAATTCTGTACTGTAAAACAGGGTATTTAATAAATTAATGACGAAATGTCTGCCCACCAAAGCAAATCAATCACCATTGTTTCAGCCAAATTACAATGACTAAAACAATGGTAAGTGTCTTTGCCACACAACAAGCATCAGAGATTTAAGGACTAACAGTGCAGTATTACCTTAAGAGGTTGTGTCTTCTCAGTGTCACCTGATTCTCCAACGAGGGTGAAGCCATGAGGGTGGTGACCAGAATCAGTCAGCTGAAGGGGCGGCACCAGCTTATCTACCACCGATGGGTCAAACTCCACTTCCTCCCCAGCGTATATAGGCACTGTGTCGTGTAGAAAATCAAATCAACCATAAATGACACATCAGGTAGGGTGACCCACAAAAGTCCTGTTGCATTTCCTGCTGAACCATGCACCCAAAGATTCAGACTCATAAACCCAAAGCAGTAGACACTGATGCAATATTCTGTCCATAAATGCTTCGGAGTCATGAGTCTGAATCTCGGGGTGCATGGGTCAGTGTGGGAGTCGGCAGGACTTTTGCGGGTGACTGTACAGTATTGTAAAAAGTGTAAGACAATAAAAAATAAAAAATAAATAAAAACCCTAATAGATTATCCAACCAGTCAAAATATTTCAGAGCTATATTGCAGTCTCTTTATATTTCAGAGCCTGTTTATACATACAATTGTGCTATACTGTAGTTACAGTTATGAATATGCACTGATATAAAGATGTAGATTTAAATATTACAGTATACTTACATGCAAGTTCAGCAAGTGTGTGTTCATTGAGGTGCGAGAACCCAGGATCCAGCTGTATGGGGTGCAGGCAACGCTGGCACACAAAGTTGACTGTGACACGAGGATCCATCGTGTTATCGTGCTTGTTCAAACAAGATTGGTATAGCATAAAGTAATAGATTTTAACTGAATGTGAAACATAACTATTATATCCAGACCATTTACACCCGAGTACGGTACTACATATCTCTTGCAATCAAATGAGTTTCAGATCACCTATCAATGTCAAGACTTAAAAGTAAAACAAGTGACTGCCAGTGGTCCCATCCCTTGCACCCAGTCAATAAATATCAATAAATGATTAAACTATATAAATAAAAAAATAAATTAACAATCATCTGCTGGCAGGACAGTTGTACCTTCATCAGGACAGAAAAGATGTTTCCTACGGTGTTAATAATGTTCTAGAGTCAAAGTAAATTACGTAGTGACTTCTATACTGTACAGCTGCCATAATTGTTTTCAATTTTCTCTTATTTTTTTTACATATTCTAGCCTAAATATACACTGAGGAAAAAATATGTAAGTTCTTCCAAAATATATGTGACATTTCTGCTAACAGGAACAGTTGGTGCAGAGGACTTCCGGGAATGAGAGATTTCCGGATAACGAGACGACTCTCAACGCTGGGAAAAAATTCCCTCATCCCCGGAATTTATTGGGTTACGGACAAATATTTTCGGAAGTTCCAAAAATTGCACATTACATCATCTCTTGAACCCTGAAAAATATTCCCTCATCCCTGTAATTTTTCGGGTTCCGGAAAAATTTTCACAGAATTTCCAGAAAATGCGCCTGATTTTCATCTCTAAAACCCAGAAAAAGCTCCCTCATCCCTGAAATTTCCCGGGTACTGGGAAAACTTTCTCGAAATTTTACAGAAAATGTGCCCCACAGAAAATTTCAATTCCAGTTATGGGAAAGTTATGGTTAAGAAGGATTCCAGCTAACGGAGGTATTACCGTACCGGTAAAGCAACCAAACTTAACCAAATTTACTTAACAATCTTTGAGCATCTTTTAGTCAAGTAAGGTAAGGTTAGATGAGGTGAGGTGAGGTTGGGTTCACCAAAATCATGCCATCGTCACCTTTAAGACAATTCGCATTTGCTGGCATGAATTTAAAGCTGTGCACCAAAAGTTGCTAAATGTTTACAAGTTGCCCATAATGGTTTTGGACATAAAACTTAAGTTTTGCCATTGGTTTTTAATGTGTTTTGAACGATTCTGACCTTCATTTCTATTGCATATGACTCGTTTTTTAGTTTGACAATCTTGGGGAACCCGTGGGAAATAGGCGTTTTTTAAAGTTGAAATGCAAAGACTATGTGATATGCTATATAAGTGACCAAAGTTGGCATGGATTTTCCATTTTTAACAAGTAAAGAAACGCCAAAATTGGAAAATCCAAGCCAAGTTTTGGTGAAAGATTATCAAATTCGAATGAATCACACCAAAACCCTTCGGAAAAACCAAGGTTTCATATCAAAATCAGTTTCTGTGTTAACCCATCCTGACCTAACCGCCAATGTTCAGCACATATATATATTGCCTAGCCAAGCCCCCTGAGTGAAGGGGTGTCTCCACCCCCAGGACCCACCCAACAGAGTTGGTACAGTATTGAAGCAACTAACCTAACCTAACCAATCTATAGTGCATGTGTACTGCAAACTAGTAACAATCATGCAAACACACAGGAGCTCTCTGGGGACTCAGGTAACAAATTAATGTGATTTTCTCGAAAACGAATCATTTGTGATGGAAATGTTTCAATGATAAGTTGTTAGAAATGACGAGACATACCTATAACTGGACCCAAAAATATTGTGGAACATTAGGGCAACTTGTAGAAAAAATACCCAAAAGTCATACTGAGAATGGAAAGTCAATGATTGCTAAACATTTGGTACGGAAAGTTCGTTAGAAATATTGTGTATGGTAGTATCAAGACCCCATTACTGGTGAGCAAATCAACAGTTTAACCCTAAAAACTGTCGTAAAGACGCCCACATTGAACTTCATAACAAATATTAAAAGAAAAAAAATTAGAAACGTTGCATAACAAATAAATGAACATAAGTATAACCAAAATCACTTGGTAATTTTAACCTTCCTATTAAGAATACCCCAATACGTGGAACCTCAAAAATAATAATTAAACGTTTTTCTTGCTTTACTTCATTTCATTAACCACTATGTGTACCTGAACTCTTTATACACATATTGGATCAGACTCTACATGCATTACGACATTACTGAATAAATGGTAAATAAAAATATTAAAAATATTTCCACTGGCACTCACTTCCCCCACCTTGAGTCACTGTTGTTGTTTACTAGTTGAGCCACTTGAGCCTAATGGTCGTCGTACACAAGAGGACAATAAAACGTACTCAACCACACATTATCGTACATAATTTAATTATCTTCTTCCTTTTGAACCAATCAATATTAGTTAGCAAAGCTTTATTTGTTAAGATATGCTAAAAAATATGGGTAATTATATAGGACTAACCCGCTACCAAAATTGATTGAAAACACTTATAAAAACGCCGGATTTTCATTGTTATATTATGGTGGACACTGTTGTGGTGTAGTAATGGTGACTCCCGGAGATTCGCACTCACACAGGATGGAGGAGAAACTGATCACGCTCCCAGTCTTCAAGCAACATGGAAGACTGGCTTATCCACACAGAAGCAGCTCTCATCGGCTCTACAGCTACTGTCTCTACACCGCAGGTTAGACACCCTAGAGCAGCTCTGCTACTCTAAGCACAGTCGCTCCTCTTCCGACCCCAGCACACCCGTCCTGCCTCACACGCCGACCTCGGCCCAGCAGTAACCCCTGCCGCGGCCTCTGTTCCTGAGTGCGGACCCACACCCCTCTTTTCTCCCTCAGGTACTCCCTGCTAATGTCCTGCACCCTGCTGCTGTCATGGACCCAGCTGCTGTCACGAGCCCTCATCCGCTTCTGCTGACGCAGCCCCTGCTCCAGGCCCACACACCCCAGCAGGCGCATCTGACGACTCTGTACCTGCCATGAGGGAAGCACAACATTCATCGCCTCCACACACCCTTTTTCTCCAACAGATTGTATGTATATAGACAGTTGTATCCAGCGACCGGCTCATCCACGCCATCGCCGTTGTCTCACATGAGGCATGCACCGCCCGTTCTGCCTCACATGTGCTAAGCAACCCTGCAGACAACAAGTCTCCTACACCGCCTGGAGGGAAGGGGGAGTATTGTAGTGGATTTCTCCCCTACAAACGCTGTTTGTCGCCGATCCCACCAATTCCCCAGTGTATGCCTCGTGGTCGACCAGCGCCGCCATACATCACAGAGCGGGGGTCAACTACTAACCCAAGCCTACCCCCGCTATTTAAGACCTGACCTCGTGGTGACCTGCCCTCTCTTTCTACCTACAGCCGCAGACAGCAACACCTCCTCCTCCGCTGCTGCCTGGCGGCCCTCGCTCCTCCACCGCCTGCCTGGCAGTCCTCTCTCTCCCGCCGGCGACCCACAAGCTGTCCTTCTCTGAGCATCCTCACCAACCAGCTCTCTCTCTACTCAACGCTTGTAACCATGCTGCCTTCCCAGCACCAAGCTGCATTGCACATCCAATACAACATGTATATAGAGCACATTGTGAGTTTCCTTTCTCCATCCCATCCTGAGTGTGAACACAAAGAATCCTATACCCCACAGTGGTTTGTGGAAATGTTAAAAAAATATATATTAAAAAAAAAACGCTACTTAAGATTTGTGTTTGAAAGACAGACCTAACCAACCAATCCAAAGCTACCTAATAGGTATATTAAACAGAAAGAACTTACTATGATATGGTGAAATTTGAGGCATTTTCTGAACGCGAGATGATACAGCCGCAAACGGCGCTATGCAGCCCTGGCGAGTTAGTCCTATATATTAACCAAAATATGTTATAAATTGAATATGAAAGGCAGTATTTTTCAAAATTGAATAATATTTGCGATATTTACGATATACTTGATATAATTACAATACCCGGTAAGTTGTAATAACACCAGTCTCAACACATCAATGTTTCAATACCTGCACAAGAAAATTTGTACAAGCAGTTCTACTGTAACATTCACGCGACTGACTGACCCGGGTAGAAAATTCAGCAGCACAATTGGCAGAAAAAGGCAAAAGATTCACTAGCAAGAACAGGCAGGGAAATTAATGGGGGGTTTATAATTTATCTACAATAAATCAGTATAAAGTATGATACAAAAAAAAGAAGTTTTCCATAAATGCAACTAGATATTAACCACTGAACACCAGGCAGCAACAGCAAGACGTGTGCAATGTACCGTACAGTAATATCTTCGTGGAATACTCTAGGTAACAAATCTTTATTACCTAGTCATTCATTCTACGGGACGGTCCGTCCCTCGTAACGATCTTCAAGAGTGAAGTACTTCCCCATCTGGAGTATTGTCACCACACTGCCCACAACTGTTTCCCTTTTACAGTACATTATACAAGGCTTCCCTGACACCACCGAGTGAGAACTACTACGTCCTTCACATGCGAAGAAAAATACTACTTGCTGTATGGTTAAAATTCATAGAAATTGCATAACAGGTAATGGAAATACATCTTTCCTGTACACTACGTGATCAGAATGAATTTACTCTGTTGGTACAGAAGCATATATACTTTACTTCCATTACTATACAGTACTTTGCTTAGTACAGTACCTCATAACTGTGAAGGATCGAACAGTTTACATACCAAATTTTGTTGTTAAACATTTATTCTCAATACCCTGTACTAAATACTGTATTGACAAGGTTCATGAAAATTATGCAGTGGTTAACCCACATCTATTCTTGTACTGTGTAAGGAAACACCATTTGAGGACTTCTACCACTGTACTGTACAGGAAACATTGGTTTGCTCACTGTAAAATTACAATAGTTAGTTTACTGCAGTTACAGACACCTGATGCTCAACACCCTGACATTCTCACCACAGCACACAAGGTACAGTCCCCTTCACTAGGGGCCTATCAGGTTTTGTGTAGTATGGCACCCTGCATTTATTTACATTCGACAGAAGGAAACTTGCAATAGTAAACATACTATGGAATCAAATTAAAACAATATGAAAAAAATGGTGGACGGAAATAAAGTCCACAGGAAAAAAGTCACATGACTTGTACACATTTTCAACACAATATATATATATGATGGCATTGCACGTAGGTTAGGTTTTTTCCGTGACTTTTTTCCTACAACCGAAAAAATACCCCATGATAATGATTTGTGGAAAGTTTATATGACGAGCCCTGTTAACACAATTGTGAAGGAGACTGTACATGTAACTACAAACAATGCTTGTGGTGTAATTGATACAGTATATACCCTAAATGATTAAACAAGCAGAACTAATACTGTATTTGTAATATACTAAGAGCTCCGAGTTAATATTTTAAGATCTGCCTATTTTTGTACATTCCTAGAAAGTGACGGTTTTGAGGAGCAGATTGTCTAATTTCTGGATCACAGCACTGGGTAAATTTGTTTTCAATTATTTCGTTTTCTATGTTTATTAAAAATGTTTTTCTCAGGCAAAAGCAATTACTGTACTGTACAATAACACATTCAATACTTTTCAAAGATCACATGTCCTCACATGATGACTACAAGGTCAACATTAAAGACAAGCATTTTTATGAAGTTTACCCGAGACTATTTTGTACCACAAGCCCAGAGGAAGGCAACAGTCACCTAGTTTATTGCTTCCCTAGCATAGATAATGATTTTTCTTACAGGAAAGTTATTTCTATCAGGATCTAAAATATACTGTACTACCTGTACCATCACCCCTTTGGTAATACTGGCCATGGTCAGAAATCTCAACCCCTCGTGGTCTTTCAATGCAAATAGCGTCGTTTACAATTTCACCCCCCTACAGTCTATCAATGCAGATTGCATCAGTAATAGGAAAAAAAAAAAACGTTTTAGTAAACATTGGGTAGAGCGTTCCAGGCCCAACTGCCAGCCCATGAGACTAGTAGGAGGATATTGTGGTCGATAAACCAGTGCTCACTTTGAAATAGTGCTGTGCAGAATGGGTTGAACCAGCACAGGAGCTCTTAGCAATGCAATTTACATCAAAAGACAACAAGAGGGTTAAAGGAATAAGGGGTAGTAGCCCCAGTATCAAACACAAATTTGACTACTGTATCACCAATTGTTCTGGTTGTTTATACGTACTGTAACTCTCAGAGTGTTTAATAAGACTTTCAATAAACCAGGTAATTACTGTGCTACCTCACAACAGATAATCTTGACCTAACCTTACCTCACACATTGACAGGTACCAAGGTATCTCTTTACAGTCTCCAAATAAAAGCCTTACCTCCATGACCATCTTTGAACACCTTAAGTTTCATAGGATTCATTACACAACAACCCCATGATGAAGGTTTATTGATGATAATTATTATGTACACGGTGCATATCACATAATGGTATGGAATGGCCAGCTGAACTGGGAAGATCTAATGTGAGTTTCTATGTTGGCAAAACACAGACCATGATGCATTTTGTTTTATCAATTTCAGTAAGTCCAAACAGCTTAGTCCAGAATTATATTAATATATCTGCTTGAATGGTCCCATGAGTTCCTTCCAAAGGCTTACACATGCTGACTTACAATGCACATTTTCTCTCACTTAAAAATTTGCCTACATCATGACCTCAGATGTTATACATATCCCGCTGGTGCATCAGCTAACACAATTAAATTCCATAAATTCTACATAAAGTTACACCGATCATAACTTAAAAATCTAGAAACTAATCTAGTTGACAGCCACCAGGGGATGCGGGTGGCAGCCACATGGCCAGAGCCACCAGCTGCCCAACACAACCTTCCTCTAACTAAACCCAAAATCAATTCTAAAAAAAAAATGATGAGTAAAAATGTAGGTTGCCACCTCCCAGGCAAAAAGGGTTAGCTAGTCTGGGAGCCTGACCAGACAATGAGCGGCTCTCTTGAACAACACTTCACCAG
Organism: Homarus gammarus; assembly: GCA_958450375.1. Classification (NCBI taxonomy): domain Eukaryota; kingdom Metazoa; phylum Arthropoda; class Malacostraca; order Decapoda; family Nephropidae; genus Homarus; species Homarus gammarus. The sequence goes on along the minus strand of CAUDMG010003165.1, from coordinate 167,406 downwards.
CCAATGCCTGTTCCAAGGCTCAACCCCATGTGATATGGGTAAATAGTCCAGAGCTTTACTCCTCTACAGTGGCAGATAAGTTAGGATGCAACATTTTAAATTAAAATTGCATCCAAGTTATAAAATGTTGAGTAACTTCACCTTGGCAGATTAATAAAATCCTTGGATAAGATTTCCTTATGTTTTTTGACCAACTTTGAGAGATCAAATAGACTTATTCATCCAATACAGTGATGATTATCAGTCACCACTAGTCAGAACACAGGAGCAGCATAACTAAAACTTTTAAAAAGTCAGATCACAGAATAAATAAAATCTGTAGACCTAAACAGTCTAAATTATCTGGATAAAACTTAGACAGCCTTTGAGGACCATTTTGATTCTATTCCTTGAAACTTAATAAAAGAGTGGCATGTGATCATGAAGATGTAACTAGTACAGACTGCACAGGAGCAACACTTCCCTCCCTCCCTCCCTTCTTTGCTTAGAAATTTTGTCCACAATCAATCTGACATGTATTGTATAGTTCAGTATCTGAAGTGCAAATTCATTTACTACATTCCTATATATATAACAGTTCATATAAAATTATATTAAATATCTAAGAATATACTATAGATAAATAACTATTTAACACAAGTTACAGAATTGAACTTATCGACCCACAGCGCCTCAAGTCTCATGTCCAGTAAAAACCTCTTTACTCCTGTGAACAATTCCTGACTTACACTAGTGAATAGAAAAATTAATTCATACACGCAAAATAGCTTAGCATAGCAAAACTACATACAAATACTTAAAATTATGGATTTGTGTAATAAATATTAAAGGTACACAATTTAACCTCAATAAAATACAACTCTATTATTCCTTTGTGTTCTGTCCCAAAGTTGCACATTCCCTTCACTATAACCTAGTGAGACTAAAAATACTCAGACCATATTGGGCCTTTAATAAGGGTACGAATGAGGATGTACAAGACCACTCCAACAATACATCTTCACTGTGCAAGTTACCAAAATATCATCTTTGGTCATTCATTAGTCAACACCTGAATATGACTGACTGTCTACTCATCTTCCTCTTCTTCACCATCACCATACTCATTCCTAGACATGTTCATTGGCTCTCCCATGAAGTTATATTCAGCAGTGGCCATGTCAATAGCCCACTGGAACTTCTGCCGCTGAGTTTTGTTGTAAACCTTCTCGACGGGAACTCCATACTTCTTGCACCACGCCACCGAGATACGAGGATCCAGATAGTTGAGCTTAGAAGTACCTAGAGCAATAGTCTTGTTTTCCTCTTTGTCTGTTGCAGAGAGTACCAGCTTCTCTAACTGCTCCTTCAAGCGTTCCAGGGCCTTCTTCTTCTTCTCGTATCCCATCTTTTCTTTCTGGGAGCCGCCTGATTTTGCTGCCTTTTTCAACTGCTTGCAATCCCTCTCTGTTTCTTCTATTTGCTCTTTCTTATCATCAATCTTCTTCTGTAAATTTGCCATTGACTTATCAAAGGTCTTGGGAGCTGCACGTTGATGGTTACATAGCAACGCCACAGCTCGATTTGCTCTGTTGTATGATAGAACTTTAGCAGGCAGTGGGTCTTCTTCATTTGTAAGGAGATCAAGCTGTTCTTGCAGAGTGCGAGAAGCGTTGTACGTACGGAAAACCTTAGCAGTTAAACCGTCCATCAACTCATTCAAGTGTTTATTCAGGATTTGCGTCTGAAAAGAAAATGATAAACGTAAATTTCAATTCCATGAAGCAAAAACATACGAATTGAAATTCCCTATCAATACACAAACAACAATGGTAGTCAAATTCCATCATAAGAATATATATGAAACAAAAAATTAAATCCTTGCATAGAATGCTTTCAAACACAAGTATTTGCCCAGTTTTCTTGATTTTACAACCTTTACCAACACATGGGGGAGAAAACAGTTCTCATTGCACAAAAATCATACATTACAGTACTGAGGAGACAATTCTTGCTTCTTAAGTTCTTCAACGAGTCATCTAATAAAGGATGTATCAGGCCAAACTTTAACCTTTACAAGGTACCTCCAGACCAATATTATACTACAGTATATCCACTCCATGACATCTTTATGTACCAGGAATACTTCTAAACTACATTACAGTACAATATTTTTTCTTTACTCTACAGCCCCTTGTTCTCTGGTACAGTGGCCAGCATCAACAGAAACACAGCTTACCCCTCATTCATTGACCCCTTCACTAAGGTGATACTACTTTCAATATTTTATATGGCTGCCAGACAATGTAATTCAGTTCAGAAAGGAACCTGTACACCTTGTACAAATGTGTGACTGTGATGGTGTACCTTCTCATATTCAAGTAAATTACTAGTTAACTAAAATCAGGTCAATCAGAAACACAAAAATACTTGCTCATGTACAATACAAGATGTATTAATAGTAATGTGCAAATGGGTGCGATTGTACCTATATAAAAAAAAAACTCACATTGAGGCGGTCGAAGAGATCATTTCCATCCTCCTTGTTTTCCTTAAAGAGTTGTAGGTTCTTGAATACCCTCCTCTCCACCGACTCCTCATTGTAATACCGAATAGAATCTTTACCCAGGAAGTCAAACACTACCACGTACTCCTTGCCATCCTTCTCTTCATGTAGTGATATGTGTTCTACACGCAGAGAGCAGCAACCGACTGTGTCTGCCTGGTCCTCATCTTTCTCGTTACCCGCTCGAAGTGCTAGCTGTTGGGAAAAGATAACCGGTTAATGTCCGGCAGGCAAAGAATTCAGCATACCCGGTACTTGGCTTGCTCTTATGATTAACACTCATGGATCTATTGTAGTAGGGTACATTTAACATACAGTATTGGTATACTTAACATACTGATATATAAATATATATATATATATATATATATATATATATATATATATATATATACACAATCAACACCTCAACCCGCCAGGATTCGAACCCACGGCCCACAAGCCTATGACTGTGACCGGGGAACGCTAACCGCTGGACCACCAGGATGCTAAAAGCAGTCCTAGACTTTGTTATATTTCACACAAAGCCTGTTCAACGAGCTTATGGCGCCGTGAACCTCTAATGGGGACCACCCGCACCACTTAGGTGGTCAGAGTAACGTTTTACCAAATCCGGCTTCGAAACAAGAGGATCCATATATATTTCATTAGCCCAATAAAGCACGCGGACTTCTACATACAATCAACACCTCAACCCGCCAGGATTCGAACCCACGGCCCACAAGCCTATGACTGTGACCGGGGAACGCTAACCGCTGGACCACCAGGATGCTAAAAGCAGTCCTAGACTTTGTTATATTTCACACAAAGCCTGTTCAACGAGCTTATGGCGCCGTGAACCTCTAATGGGGACCACCCGCACCACTTAGGTGGTCAGAGTAACGTTTTACCAAATCCGGCTTCGAAACACGAGGATCCATATATATTTCATTAGCCCAATAAAGCACGCGGACTTCTACATACAATCAACACCTCAACCCGCCAGGATTCGAACCCACGGCCCACAAGCCTATGACTGTGACCGGGGAACGCTAACCGCGGACTTTGAACATACCAGCTGGATTCGGTAAAATGCTACTGACACCACATACGAGGCACGGGCAGTTTCCCAATGAGGTTCACGGCGCCATCAGCTCGATGAACAGGCTTTGTGTGAAATATAACAGAGTCTAGAACTGCTTTTAGTGTCCTTGTGGCCTAGCCGGTAAGAGTTCCCTAGTCACACCCAGTAGGTCGAGGGTTCGATTCCTTGCTGGTGAGGTCGTTGATTATATGTTCAAAGTCCGCGTGTTAAATGGACTAAAAATGAAGTGTGTATATATATATATATATATATATATATATATGTATATATATATATATATATATATATATATATATATATATATATATAATATATATATATATATATATATATATATATATATATATATATATATATATATATATTATATAAAACACTGGTATATTTAACATATTGGCAATTTAATATACAGTTCGTCCCCGAATTACGTACATCCGAATTACGTACATCGTTTCTGAAGTCTTTAATTGCAAAAATATTGTCTTAAAAGGGCGAGCAATTTTTAAATTTGGCGGGCGAGCCAGCCGCACCGCGCCGCCACTATCACTGACCATGCAGACGACACGCTAGACGCACCAAAACAACAAGTGTGGTCATTGTGCATACAGTACTTCTCCTGTGAATTTCTGCCCTATTTTGTACACTTTACTCTGTGTGCAATGACTGGTGTAAAGCGTAAGAGTGGTGAAGCCAGTGGGAGGAGTAGTGTTCAAAAGCTTACCGTCCTCTGGCGCGCCGGTCCCAGAGAGGACGGCGCTGTACAGGACGTTTGTTTACTCCAGGTCTCGCGCACAGCGATGGTTATTTCGTTCATCTTTTCGTTTTATCCATGGAGTAAATTTAAAAGTAGACTTCGAGAAAACATTCAGTTAAAACACAAGGATATTAAAAGTTTGAGTCAATAGTACAATTTGTAGTATGTTTAATACAACATCTCTACAGAAATGCATAAACATGAAATTAACGCATCGGCGACTTTTGCCGGTCGGAACAACGCATCGGCTACTTTTGCCGGTCGGAACTCACGTCGAGTGAGGTGTGAGTGCAGACCGTCCTGTGGCGCGCCGGTACCTGGTAAGGTTTTGACCCCTGTTGTGGTGTCTCAGTATGATTCAGGAGAAAGCCCTAAGTCTTTTCAACGATCTAAAGAAAGATCACCCTGATGATACTGTGACATTCAATGCTAGCAATGGGTGGTTTAACCGATTCAAGGTGCGAAATAAGCTGCATAATGTTCGAGTGACTGGTGAGGCGGCGAGTGCTGATTGGAAAACAGCACAGGATTTTCCAGATAACATTATAGGGTTGGGGGATTTTCGAGTTAAGTACATTTCGAGTTAAGTACAACCTTTTGGTCCCCATTATGTACGTAACTTGGGGACTTACTGTAGTGGTATATATATATATATATATATATATATATATATATATATATATATATATATATATATATATATATATATATATATATATATATATATATATATATATATATTGGTATTTAATATAGTGGTATATATATATATATATATATATATATATAGTATATATATATATATATATATATATATATATATATATATATATATATATATATATATATATATATATATGCTGATAACCACCAGGAAAGAAGAAAACACGAAGTTCCCAAGCGCTTTCGTGTAATTCACATCTTCAGGGGTGAGTACAGACTAGAACTGTACTCACCCCTGAAGATGTGAATTACACGAAAGCGCTTGGGAACTTCGTGTTTTCTTCTTTCCTGGTGGTTATCAGCATATACCTAGATCACGCGCACCTACAGTGATTTACTTGCATATATATATATATATATATATATATATATATATATATATATATATATATATATATATATATATATATATATATATATATATATATATATATATATATATATATATACCACTAATATTTCCATAGAAAAAATACAGTTACCTTATCAATGAAATATAGAGCAACAGCACGTTGTCTTATCCGCATTTCTTTACTCTTCCAGTCGAACCTATATTGTTCCCGAATATTGTCCACACGCCGGTGCAATTTTCGAGCCATCTCATATTTCTGCCAATCTTTTTCACCCTTGAGTTTAGAGGCAGCATTTAGCATTACATACTTGGTCTGACCTTGAACGTTTTCCACCCAACAGGCTAACCACGTTACTGATGGATCTGCTCGTACCTGGAAAAAAGATAGTGTATAAATATATTTGATGCTTTGCCATCCAAAATAAATAAAATATATATATATATATATATATATATATATATATATATATATATATATATATATATATATATATATATATATATATATATATATATATATATATATATATATATATATATATATAAAGCTCAGGCCGACTGCTAGGGTAAAGGTTTAGAAAAATAGTCCTTGGAAAATTCTCATTCAATGTCAAGAAGAACTGACACACATAACACTAGTACAGTACCTGTACTGTAATGTACAGCTAAAACATATCTTATTCATTTTTACAGACAGTCCAGTTAGAAATTGCAAAATATACTGCTTCTTCGGTAGAGTAAGAATGACTCACTTCTTTCCATTTATGTCCTGCAGGTGGCTTGGGTATCACAGAGTCCTTGGAACAGTTGATGATGACATCCTCTGGCATGATGCGCTTCTTCAACATGCCCTGTTTGGGATGCTCCCCACGGCCACGGAATAACCCCGGAGGTTCTATCTTAAAGTTTCCGATGCGCTGTTTGTGACTGTCAATGTTGCACCAACCGTACTCAGCGATGAGAGCTTCGTTCTTTTCTTTAAGAGCTTTCCTCTCTTCTTTGGAGCGATTTTTTCTATCCTCGTTCTGTTGCACATAATAAGCGTGAATACGGCGAAAGTCACACTTACTAACGTCTGTAATGACTTCCCTCTCCTTAGATGTCATAACCTGAAATAAAAATAAACATTATTCCAAGCTGTATTATATAATACTCCTATTCAATTTTATTACATTAGTCAAACTTACTTTTACTACTGTAAATACAAATTCTGAACAACAGTCAATCTCTCTTTATCAATCATCCATCACATTGGAAGGAATATGAGCATCACCAGGAACAACAAAGTTAACCTACATTTGCAAGGAGTTGAATGAACCATTAGCACTCTCTATCATCTACAATAAAATGCACCATTAGCACTCACTATCCTCAATGAAATGCACCTTTATCACTCCCTATCATCCCAATTGACAGTATCATTAGCACTCACTATTTTCCTCAACTGAATGCACCACTAGCATTCTCCATTATCCACAATCATCCCTGCCATGACAGACACCACTAGCAAGATCAACCTGAAAGGGTAATCCAATATAATCACCTTTCTCCAGTCCATCATGAAGTTACTGTTAAAGACCTCTTTCGTGGTGTAATCATGCTCCAACATACGGGCGTAGAACCCAGCCACCTCCTCGGCTTCCTCACTAAGATGCATGTGCTCCCCGTTGTAGTAAAACTTGACATTACTCGGAAGCGGCACGTACGCCTCGGCCATTAGTGGTCCCTTGTGTTCCAAGAAAGTCCACTTAAGTCCGTCATCACGTTTGGTTTCCTCCCACCTGAAAGAGTAAACAAATGCTACATCCCAAATTCATTTATCATCTAACCCCTCACTATGGCTAACACCAGTTGATTTTATTCAGCAGAAAGAGAGAAACCCCCATACACAGGCAGTTAATGTCTGTATTACAAGAAACAGATCCATAAGTGAGTTGACTTTTCACTCTAAACAGTGACCTTGATCTTTGCCCTAATAACTTTTTTCATGTGTGCGAAGTTCACTGAAATGCCCAAGTGAAGCGGAAGGTAGAGTGCAAACAAATATCTGCGCTGACTAAGATTTTTTTGTGATGACAGTATCTCACATGTTACAACCCAAACCTTAATTCTTTCTTACTGTGAAACTTGCATGACACATATACATGGAGGAAAGGTGAGAACACACAAATAAGGAAGACGTTTCATTTAGAGTAATATCAAGATTGAAAATGTGTGGAGGCTTAATCATTAGGAAAAAGGTTACTATTGCTACTTATCCAGTACCTCCATAAGTGATGTTGTACATACAAGACATTAACTGGGCTGTTATTGTAGCACAATGTTGACCAACAAAATTAGCACTAATTGGCTATCAAGTATGTAGCAGTAATAAAATATTCCTACAATGACCAAAAGATGCTGCTGATAATAATAACAGTAGTACTAACCGGATATCATGTATGTAACAGTGACAAACTATTTCTAAAATGGCCATAACAACAATGATGATGTTGACAATTAAAATAGCACTAACTTGCTATCAGAAGCAGTATATGTAACAGTGATAAAATATGCCTCTAATGGCCATAATCAATGATGATAACAAATAGTACAAACCATTTCCACACTGGCTCCTCCTCCTTCTTGGGCTTCTTGGTGGGAGACTCTGATTGGGACCCCGGAGAAGACATTAACTTTGATCCCCTTGATTTCTTCTCTTTCTTCTCCTTCTTAACTTTCTTCTTCTCCTGTAGTAAAAGAATGAAATGATACTGTATCTTCACGTAAATTCATAGGTGTTGACCCTGACCAGCAGCAAATGAATCCCTACCCCCCCCCCCCCCCCTACACTGAATAAAGGCAAAATGGACCTTAAGAAACCTGAAACTTCCAACTTTCACTTATGATGGTTGCCATTTAAGGGTTAAGGTGAGCATAACATAATTACCTGTTAATAATGATATGGCATGATTGAGATAACCACTGATTAGGTTAACACAATATATAACCACACCTACTGATCATTGATTCAAACATATAGGGCTAAAAGTACAGTGATTGTGACACATAAGATACAGTTAGTGCCACCCTCTTTCTGCCACTACTGCAAGGTGGCTAGATGCTATACCAATGTCTCCTTTTGTCTGCTACTATTCACTCCTTATGCAAAAAGAAATGTTCTTCTAAATGTGCTCTTCTTCCACCAAAACAGACCTAAGCATATATCTTAACTTAAATTCCTTCACCACACATCCAAGGACCAGGGCGTGTCTGTCAAACTCATTTTCAAAGGCGAGTTTGATTTAACCAAGTTTAAGTGTTAGCTAGGAGAGTAAAAGATACAAGTGTGGCATGCAAGCCATATTTTTTACACCCCTGATCTATCTGTTTAACTTATGGCCCTTCACCATACAACTTAAGATCACCAATCATCACCATGTCCATCCATCCCCCAAAGACTATCTCAAACTAAGTAAATGTACCCTGTCATTCCCAGAAGCAAGGAATACTGTATTACAATGTGCTCTGCAGCATAACTCAGCATCAGCAGAGAGATTATCCCTGTAAAAGCATAATTAAATTTAGTTTTTGTTTGTGATTCTCTTAATTATCCTCCATTTGAAATGCCCCATTAAAAAATACGGTAATAATACTGTACTGTGAAACCTCTATTTAACAGACTATATGGAGAGGTGAGTTGGCTATCAAGGCCAGATCTGTTTGATGATAAAACCTCCATATAACAGATTACACAAAGAGAAGTCCATTATATGGAGGTTTCAATTTGAAAATGGACACAACACTACAACTATCTTACCGGCTTAAAATCATCATCCTCATCTTCTTCTTTGATTTTTTTCCTCTTCTTCTCTTTGGGTTCTGTTTTCACCTTCTTGCGAATGGCCAAAGGTTTGTCATCCTCCTCATCATCTTCCTCTTTTATATGTGTCCGATGTGACTGAAGGAGGCGAGAGAGAGCAAGTGAGCCTTGGTTAATTAAAATTGCTTTCAAAATAATGAAATTCCCCTCACACTGCCCTCACCAACCTGATGTCCCCCCCCCCCCCCACCCCCACACTTTCATGAATCGTGTAAACAAAATCTTTCTACATACCCTAAATACTGCACTGGCTCAAGTCTGATCTCTTAAGTGTTTTGTCTCGGTACTAAAAATTTATCTAATTACTTCATAACCCTTTTACTTTTTTCAATTATCATCACAAAATAAAGGGTCATAATTTTATTTGAGAATCCTTAATGATTAAATGTATTTTAGGACGTGCAATAAACGGGAACCTAAAAATCAGCAGGAATAAAGTCTGATTTTCTCAATGATTAGACTTTATTTTAGGTACTACCTGTTTATTGCACACCCTAAAATAAATATACAGGGTAGTACAGTAATCATTTTGTGTTCCCAAATAAACAAAATTTACTATGAATACGAAATATTTTTCAAAAGATGAAACGAACACAATATCTACATTCTGCTTAAGTTTATAGCAGGTACATTATAGGGTTAAGCATACTTAGCCTTCGAAAGCAATGCAACCAATGAGGAAGCAATGTTTATGTATCAGACCAGAACAGTCCATTTCTTTCACTCATCTTCCCTTCCCATTATCATGTACAATAGGTGTGGGTGGCCATAAGCAAGAGCATACACAATACATTCTCTCCTGCTATTCAACACAATGAGTGACTTTAGCATCCAATTACTTACATTCAATATCAATGTGTTGGTCTTTACCATGAAAAGTAATGTAATGTGAGGTTGAATAATGTTCATCTATTTTACTGGGCATTTCAGAAATAAGTTTCATAATTCTGGAGGTGTATTCCCAAGAAATACATAAGGATAAATGACTCCATGACCATAGTGTCATTACTCCATAGTTTTGGAGTTATAACACATGACAATTGGGGTTGGAATGAGATAAAATCTATGGAGTATAAATAAAATATATAGTGTTGCAAGTACAATTGTGATGAGAAATAGGTAGTCAACTCGTTCAAGGAACGAATTATTCATTATGTTTTTCTTTTTCATCTTGCAAGTTGTTTGTATTATGTTTGTTTATGTATTGTTCTAGGTTACATAGTATAATGTTGTACAGTACCTGTATTATAAATTATGCATTATTTTTGTCAATGTTTACATCCATGTACAGTACTGAGTAATAGACAAGCTGGCCACTGTGAGGTTAGTTGGTAAGTCTACCAATGGCTGTGACTCCCTCCCCTGCTTCTTGGCGTGCTGTTATTCTGCCCTGCGCTGTGTACACGTATCCGGTGTCTCTGAGGGTTTTGCGTTTGTGCTACTGAATGGTCACCTCACAGCTAAGTTTACTCTGTGTATTTAGATTAGGGTTATTATTATAATGTATATTGTGATAGGTAACACTTATTCCATGTGCTAATTGTAGGATTAGAGGTTCTTGTCTTTTTGTCCCTGGTGTTGTTTCTCAGTTGTAGGTGATGTAATTTCATTTTCACCTTTTGGTGTATATAGTGTAAATATGTTTAACCCTTTGGCCCTGGATGACGTTCCAGAACATCCGACTAGCACGCCCCGGGTAACGTTCCATAACTACCGCCTATTTTCCCACCATTTTTTTTAATTAATTTTGGATTTTTTTTCTCGATTTAACCCCGGGGCTTAAGGGTTAATATTCAATATATTATAGCAGTTTTTAGTGTATTATGAATATTCCTTGTGTTTTCATGTTGTGGAACATTACTATAACTTCAAGACAAGTATGTCCCATAACACACTTTATTTGTAATCATATGCAATGTGATATGAATTTTACAGTAAATGTTCAAAGTTATGACCCTCTTCCTGAATATAGGCTTCAGCCGTTGTAAAAGTGATTGTCGTACATGTCTGAAAAGTCCATCGTGTGGCAATGCCTTGCACTCGACGCCACAGTTCCTTACTAGTTGGGACCTCTGTAGCATACACTTTGTTTTTTAACTTGACCCCACAAGTATAAGTCAACTAGATTTAGGTCAGGTGATCAAGGTAGGCATGGAACAGGATACCCATCATTTAGGAATTCTTTTGTTACTTGAGCAAAATGAGCAGGGGCACCATCATGCGTGTACCACAATTGTTGACGTATCCTAATGGGCACATCCTGAAGCATCATTAGCAAAATGTCCTCAAGAAAATGTGTGCACGTTTCACCTGTCACTCGCTGGGGTAGCAGATATGGGCATGCGCATTGCATACATTAACAATGCCATCTCTTGCAAACGTTGTTTCATCTGTAAAAAAAAGACTTAAAGATGGAAGCCAACATTTGTGAGCATTCTGCCTTAGCAACCATTGACAAAACTGCAGCTGCTGAGGATAGTCATTTTCAGTAAGATGTTGGACCTTTTGATGGTGGTATGGATGAAGCTGATGTTTGTGTAGGGTCCTCCAAATGGTAGAAACCGACACCTGCACTCATTGGCGATTCGTCGAATACTTGTCCCAGGATCGTCTTCAATGATGCCCAATATTTTCGCCTTTGTGTTGAGTATCTGCCAGTCTTGTGGTCTCCCTCTGTCAATCGCAACTGCACATGGCCGAAAGATACCAGAGTTTATTGTAACTGACGATCAACAGCAAGAAACGTCGGACATGGTGACACCCTCTGGTCCAGATAATGTTCCCTTCACTGCATTTCCTGTAGCTACTCCAGCTACCCCAAGAACAATCAGCTTAAAAAAAGTCAACTTATTTCAAAGCCTTGCTGCAATTTAGGACACCATAAATATTCCCATCAATATGTATTTCATATAAATAATATTGTTTAGGTTTTCTGAAGCCACAAAAAGCCTTGGCATCAGCTTCATGACTTTTTTAATGTCTGGCTTTAGCTTTGTCACATTCCAATGGTTTCAGCTTCAAAGCCGGAGGCTTGGCTTCGTCCCATGCCTGATTGTCACTATGGTCATGGAGTCATTTATCCTAAGTATGTCTCAGGACTATACCCTCGAATTATGAAACATTTCCGAAACACCCTGTATTATACCGGGTACATATTAAAATATTTTACTTGTTTACAAAACGAAATTTTGAGGGGGGGGGGGGGGGTTGGTGTTGAAGGTCCAGGCATGCACCCCCGTTACTTCTCTATTTCCTAATAATAAGTTCAATTTATATGAATGTGGTGTAAGCAAGGTTGTCAAGAACCTAACTTGCTTGTACGTACGCACTTGCACACACACACACATGAAGGTTTGCAGCTCAAAACAATATATGTACTGTAATGTGTCATGCATAAAAATTTGCTATAAACTATAATTCTAGCTAGACTAGTACATCCAAAGCTAACAGTACAGTACTCACATATGTTGAGTCATGCAAAATATATGCACCACACCCTCAAGAAGATAAATACTATATCAGAACAACATTACAGAATAAATCAAATACAGTACAGTATACAGGTATATACATAACATACCTCAAAATGAATCATACAACTTGTGCACACGCCCACACTTCTAACCCAAAGATTTCCTTATGCTGGCATATATTTTTTTCTCGTGTTCTCTTTTCCTCTACCTAAATATGACGCCAACAATCACTCTACTCCACATTTAGTTCATAATTTACCTTTCTTCGCTTTAAAACCTCAATTTCTACAGCAATTTACTGGGATCTTGTACAGCATTTCTACAATTTTCCCATAAAGTACAACCACCCACAGAGATACCCAGTACATTAATAACTACCAATGGCTCACTAATACTTGCATCAGAGTGTAGTCTGGATATAACTACTGTATTATAATTATGCAAAGTCAAATAAATTATAACAGTAATACAAACCATGCAGCCTTACTTAGGAATCTACAAAATACTAAAAAATCTAAAAAAAAGTTGATGGTACTTGCACAGCCATTTCCCCAGGTCACCATGCCAAGAACGATGTTTACGATCTACGAGCGCTAATGAAGGCTGAGAAGATGATGTGGGTGGAGTTTCCAGCACATCTAGCTAGTATACAGGTATTCTAACACTCACCAATGGTATATCATCCTCATCATCATCCAGCTGTTCCTCAGGTTCTTCTTTACTCACCGGAAGGCCTTCATCCTCCTCCTCCTCCATTGGCTCTTCCTTCACCGGTTCATTGATCACCAGCTTGTCCTCCTCCTCACTCTCTAACTGTTCTTCTTTTATACACATATCTTCTTCCTTGATAGGCTCAGGCTCCAGTGCTTCCACCTTTATCTCCATCTTAACCTATTGAATATTAAAAAAGTACAACATATTTCAGTTCAGGACATAACATTGCGGTCAGTAACATAGCACAAGAAGAAAAGAAATCATAGCACAATGCACTGACTAAAACTGCACCCCTGTAAAAAACCATACAGTATTTAAGGTTTATTCTTGTAGCAGTTTCAAAAAAATTAAATCCAAGACTTAAGGATAAAATTTTTTTTTTAATATTTAAGGTACAAGTGAACATTACAATTCAATGTGTGACACACAAGAGGGAAAGCAAATAATCTTACCTACAGTGTCTCTAATTTTAGGGATACCACCAAGGCTATTGTTAGCCCCTTCATTACGGTGACATCACTTAATATTTTATTCGGTTAACGCAAAACGATTTTATTCAGCTCAGAAGGGATCCTGTACACAAGAGGTTAAAAAGTATAAAGAATGTTAAAATTACAGTATATCTCCTTGGCTGGTTATGCCTCTACAACTATGAAATCAAATTAGAAGTAAGTGACCACTTGACAGCCTTGTATATTCAATGCTGATACTGCATGTAGTGTACTTATACAGTACTGAGCTTTTGACTCCAAAGACCAACAAAACTTAACACAGTATATATATCAGGTGCCTTCAAGAAAACTTGGGCTCTCAACTGGCTCAGCCATGTTAATATTATGATATTTTATTGACTCTGTATCTGTGTTCTTCTGGTTAAATAAACACGTAAGTACAAATCATTAACCCTCTTGTGTATGGAGACTCCTCTGAGCTGAAGTAAATAGTCTGGTATTAGCCAAAAATAAATATTAGAAGTGCCATCCCCATAATGAAGGGGTTAAGTACAAGAAGTGATAATGGTTAGTGATCTTCCTCATTCTACATCTACATTCAGAAAAATAATACCAAAAGTGACGTGATATTATTAGCAAGTGAAAACTGAATCGGATGATCAACTTATTGGTAAAAAAAAACAATTGCAATATTAAAAATGTGAATAACAGAAATGGCTATACATTATGTACCAGGATATTCAATGCAAAGTCAGGACAATGAAATGAACAGACTGGTAATGCAATACTACAGTACATCTCCTTCAAACAAGCTGGGGATACATGAGTGAGGGAGGGAGTCTATTGTAGTCATGTTTCTTGTGATAATAAACTATACTATTTTATAATAACGCTCCTGCTTATCATCCCAAGGCGGGAAAAAAAACCTGTACAGTTAAAATTTCCAA